>NQII01000179.1:1038965-1192993 GCA_002778355.1 Clitarchus hookeri | reverse complement strand
CCCTAGAGTCTACGCGGACTGGGATGAATCATCTCATTAGTGACATAGGGACGTCTGGAGATTACAGTGCACAACGTCCTGTAGGCATGCCATATCAAGTCACGCCAATGGTAGATGTTCGCCCCCAAAAATCGAGTTTTTAATTGATTTTCGTTACATATATCAACAACTATTTGCGATTAAGCAACAAATCGGTGAATAGAGTTTTGTAGAACGGAGATATTAAACCTGTGAAAATGCGATTGGTAATATCATCCCTCTTCTATAGGAAAATAGGGGTTGCCAGCCTGTGTTTTGTTACTAATCAGCACCCACATATTTCTGGCGAAGGGGGATGATATTACCAATGGAATTTTCACAGGTGTGAGATCCTCGTTCTTCAAAGCACTGCTCACCGATTTGTTTCATAAACGCAAGTAGTACCTGATATATGCGACGAAAATAATTCCAAACATTGATTTTTGGGGGCGCATAACCACTTTAGGAAAAAACTGGTAAATACATTTTCATCTTGTACTTTCGTTAGGAATAACTTGCTGCAATTTGCCGGTATTGTATGGAAAAACGTTGTATAATCAGACATTTAATTACGATGGCGGTTTCCGTAAAAAAAAAAGCCATACAGTAGTTTCAAAGCATACCTACAAAGTAATAAAGGTTTCCTGATTTCCTTACGAGTGACTTCATTACTTTATAGAAAAACAAATCCTTTAAGCTTTAGGGCTTTTCCGTAAATAATCGATACATTTATTTTTCTTTAGGCATGTGTTGACTTCATTTATATTTATTCTTTTAACATAGAAATAAATAACTCTCTTTCAAAACAAAATGTCTGAAATCTGACGAGTTGAAATAGCCAGTTAGGGCACAGCCGAATACAGTATGGCTACCGAGGTCCTTTCTTCAAATTATGAGACGATCTTCGTTACTTTTATAGGTTAAGTGCAGGAATGAAAAATAGGAACGACATTGGCGCGAGCAGGATTGGTTATGGACCACACAAAAATTCAACTTAACTAACTTTTCAAAACCCGCACATTTCTTACACGTAAGCTTACTCTCAGTTTGCTTACCCATTTCCTGCAAAGCGTGTTTCTCATTTTAATAAGAAATTTGATCTTGTAAATAGGTTGGTATTTTTTCTTGCAAAAAATATTTTATATACACTTTATCGACCAAGTAAGTGGGTGCTTACGCAGTAACGATTTCCTGTAATCGAGACGTGCACATTTGCAAAACTAGTCATCGACCCGAGGAAACAAGTTTAACCACTAAGCTCTAACTCGTTAAAAATAAAAACTACACCAGAATCTGTAAGGAATCGCCAAAAAATGAAGTTCGCTATTGCGTGTTGTGCAGTCAGTCAGTCAGTGTTATCACCATCGTAGTAAAGTTCCGTTTCACATGCAGACACACGCGCACAAACACTTACATTCACATTCATACACACACATATACACGCATAAACATACACACAGAAACACAGACAGGAAAGTGCTCTCATAAGACTTTATTTTATTCGGAAAGTAGGCTAAAAAAAACTGGATCACTACTAAGAAAAGGCAATGTTTCCAATTGAGCAACTGAACTTATTAGTGAGTTTATTATTTTTTCGTAGATGCTGTTATGATTTTCTCAACTTCTGTAAATATTTTAGTGATGTAATGTGGAGAGAACATCATAGGGGTTTCTAAATTATAAACTACTTGCGGAAACTTTTCACTGGCTGAGAAGGGGAGGCCTCTTAGTATCGATCTGTTTTCTGATTGTTACAATCAAGAACTTTTGGAAAAACTCCTTTTGAGTGTTTTGTAAGAGTGATTTTCAGTTAAAAGTATCCACGAATAAACATGAAATCGCAGTGAAAACAAATGTGTTTAGACGAATGTAAATGGCAAACACAACGCAGTATGCATTTTTTTGTTTGAATAAGAAGAAGATTGACGGCCTTACCCCGCGCTTCCGCCGCCAAATACGGTAAATCAACATACGCCTACCGTTTGTAGTACCCTCCAGCTAAGCAAGCAGCTTATCTGGCAACACCGCCCACTGCTGCAGGACATCTAAAATTTAGACGAGAGATACACGATTCTCTCGGAACATTCGTGGTCCGGTAGAAGTGTTATTATCTTCAACTGTACACCAATGCCTTGAGGTGCCCGCACACATAAACGTCATTGGGTTTAAGATCTGGCAATTGGACAGGCCATGCATAGGGCTGTAGTAATTGCCAACCATTTGCAACACGACGAAAATTTGTCACCCTATAGACAAGCTCTTTAGCGTAATGTTGACACGTCGTTAATTACCATGCTTTTACGCACTTCATCCAGCTATTATTCTGCTAAGGTATCACCATGTAAATATGCCCCACATGTACCGTATAAGTAGATTGCAGAACATGCTTCCATATTGATTGCAAGGCATCCTGTTTTTGAGACACAGCAATATGTGGTAGTCAGCACTTGATAATATGGTTTTTGGATTTCTTGCTATTATCGTCCAAGAATTCTCAGGGCTACAGATCTGGAGGACCATGTTCGAATCTGGCTATTGTCTTCATTGGTCACAGCAACATCCTAGAGTAAGAAGCTGTTTCGGCTCTGGAAATACTGCATATTAGCGCAAAGCTTGACTCTGGCTACCCTAAGGTGACTAAAAATATTCGAATGTTTACCTCATCCATGTTTGTGCAGTCTCTACAGTGTTTACACTATCCCCATATTTTTGTCTCGATAATTTTACGATGCGAGCTGGTCATAAAGGTATAAAGAAGCAAGTAGCCTGTCTGTGCAGATATATTTTAGTATAGTGATTTCGATCCTGCTGCCAGTAAAATTCGAACTAATATGCTTGTCCGGTTAACTCACGTTGGAAACCATGAACGAGGTTGTAAGTCCCTTTGAACATATCTTGGCTCAGTAACGGGGAGTGTGAGCATCCGTAATAAAAATTTTAGAACTCTGCATACATTTGGTATGCAAGACGATACCACTCATTTTCAAAGCCTGCGCTCGTGTCCATCTGTGTGTAGCATTTGTTATTCAAAAATAATTCCGACTTCTATATTTAGCAATGCGTATGGCTCACTCTCATGTTGTGGTATATCCTGATCTCTAACCTGATTATGTTCTTCAATTTCTCTGTGGCGAAGCTGAACTTTACTATTCCAGTTATGTGCTGGCTTGCAGGCAAGCTAGAGCGTGTTTCGAGGCAGAGGTTTCATTGCACCTGAAATATCAGAAGGCTTGAATTGTGAAAGTTTTCACTGGATCCGACCCACAACTCTCCTCGGTGTGTTAAAAGTGTTAAATCTTCTTTTGCTGCAAAGAAGATTTAAGTAAACTTCTGCCCATCTTTATGGGACTACAAACATGCAGCATTAAATACGGTCCTTTAAGAGTGGTAATGTAAGAGAGACATTCAAAAAAGAAGTAACGCCAAGTTATTGCATGCCACGAACATTCTACTGTGTATGCAGAACAGTACATTGCACTATTTTTCCATATACATTTAGTCGCTATAAAATCACCATCACTGCTACATCGTTATCAATCGAAGTGTACTTTATTTTAACCTTACCCAAAATATGAAAATCACATGGCACGAGATCGAAGCTGTATGATGGANAATCGAAGTGTACTTTATTTTAACCTTACCCAAAATATGAAAATCACATGGCACGAGATCGAAGCTGTATGATGGATGCTGCAATTACTTTAATCCAAAACTGTGCAATAATTCTTGTGTTTTAGCTTTGTGCGTGATAGCATTGTCGTGGATAAGGAAATCACCTTGGCTTAGATATCCACCTCTATTGGTTTTTATGACTTTGCAGAAAGTATGTAAGTTTTAAGAAGAAAGCATTAACAGTTCTTCCTTTAACCACAAAGTCCGTGTACACAACTCCTTCACGATAGAAATAACAGTGGCCAAGACTTTCCACTTGTGGTGCAACTTTGAACTTACACTTTGGAGGCGTTGATAAGTATCTTCATTCCATTCACCCTCTCTTTAATTCTGAGGTGAAATGATAAAACCGCTTTTCATTGCATGCGATTACACGGTGTTGAGGAATTATTGTTTTCTATGGAATAATTGTAAAGGAAATGTCGAGAAGACAATAACCATTCACTTTAAGTTGTTGTGTCAGTGAATGCGGAACACATCCTGAACACAATCTGCAACATTGAAGTTAGTAGTGGATAATGGAATTTACACTAACAGTCAACATACTCACCTTCTCAGCAATTTCCACGACAATCACTCTGCGACTGTATACAACTCATTGACTTCTGTGATGGACATTGAAGGCTTTCCTTGCAGATCAGAATTAGTCAAGTCATTACGACAACGTTAAAACTGCTGTCTACACCTAGCTGTGACTGGACNTTTCCTTGCAGATCAGAATTAGTCAAGTCATTACGACAACGTTAAAACTGCTGTCTACACCTAGCTGTGACTGGACGTAACATTTCATTTGCTTCATACATCATCGTTATTTCACGTCCGATATTTAAACAATTGAGATGTTTCATTTACAGAAGTAGTATACAAATACTTTTTCTTCTAGCATACTGTAGAATATAATTGTACTTTACAAAGAAAAATTCATTTGAGACTTTGTTGCCAAAAGAACCTTTAGCAGGACTACAAAACATTTCTTGTAAAATGTAATACATATTTGTAATATTACAAATTAGGCTCGTATTTCAACTTTCATTTTCAAGAAGTTGAAATGATTTTTTTTATCATTGAAAAAAATCGCTACGAATAAAAAAAGAGAGTTGAAATAAAACTTTACAATCAATTCTCAAAAAAAAAACTCCATACTGAGCACTAACACTCGAATCAGCCCTCCTCGGGTAACAAACCGAAGACATTAACCAAACGACCAATGTGTCTTACAATAGCATCCATTATTTTAACAGTAATAAAATTAATATATTGAGGAAGGCGAGAAAATATTGTGCCACTTCAGGGGAAGAATTGAAGTTAGTGATTCAGAGAGCTACTGTAATTTAAAATGACATTAAAAGTCTGCAGGCGGATTGCAGATTTGCAGTTTATAATTTCAGAATACATTGTTTCAGAAATGTTCGTGTAGGGAATCAATTATTAGTATTACATACCTACAAAGGTTTTTACAGTCTGTTCCATCCGTAGAAATAATATTTATTAGGATTCAGAGGAAATACACATACCAGCATGATCACATAAGCCTATTTTTCGTAGGAAAGTAGTTAAAAGTCAATTAAGTTTTTATATTATAAAGAACATTGTGAGGAAACATTTCCCCCGCTCCCCTAATCGAATAACAATTACTTAAAAGCAAATCATTCGTAAACACATTCACTTGAATTAAGTGAAATACTTATCACAAAATATAATAATTTGTAACTGTGGCTTCTCGATGTTAAATTATACGTGGTCGGTATAAACATATTTCTAGATGTAATACAAATGCGGCTCTCATAAAATTACAAAGAAGAAATTTTTGAAGGAATATTATCGTATTGCTACAAACGTTGGTAAATGTACAAAGAAACTCTCACTAATATTTACAAAAATGTTTTACCGTGTATATAGTTCGTATCCAACTGTCACGCCTTTGTTAACCGTCGATATAATGAAATTGTTGGAACGTTGACGATTGCAGTGACTCAGTAGCGAGACACAGATATTATCTCCACTCCACACAGCGCCTCATTGCGCTATTCTACGATGGCGTAGTGCGAGATGTAAGTTATTGCCCAATCACCACTCGTACAACCTTGTTTCTGAATCAATAATAAAAAAAAATAGTGCGATAATTGGACCATGCGACCACAATATCAAAAATTCTCAAGTTGTCGATTTTAGCAATGTATGGAAAAACTGCAAATGTGCAGCTTGTAGAAAACAATATTCGCTAAATTCGGAAACCAGTTTGATTTCAGCAGACTTTGAGTTACCTACATCGCTGCAGCTAATTAATCTGTTTGTGTAGAACAACCCTTGCTTGTTAGTGAACGTGTATGTGCTTACTGCTAAGGAAGAGGAAATAGTAGTGCTATGATATAACATTTGAAAGGAAAAGTTGAACAATTTTATCTGTTGCTACTGAAAAATAAGGGGNGAATAGTAGTGCTATGATATAACATTTGAAAGGAAAAGTTGAACAATTTTATCTGTTGCTACTGAAAAATAAGGGGAACAATACTTAATAATCACTCATGGGAAACCGTATACTAAAGATGAAGTAGACCGGTTATTCGTCTTCTGCGCATGTAGCCAACATTATCCTACCCCAAAGGAACGCAACTGTCAATGGTGAACGGTGATGAACGCGTTTTTTTATATGTCAATTTTCAAAAGACAAGCCCTTTTGTATGTATAAAATGCTTTNGGTGAACGGTGATGAACGCGTTTTTTTATATGTCAATTTTCAAAAGACAAGCCCTTTTGTATGTATAAAATGCTTTCACCATGTTGAGTTTAATCAAGCTGCATTACATATTATTTAGAGCAAGTATACAAACATCTCAAAGCACTTGTTTACTAATCAGTGTTCTAACCTCAAATCGAATCCATACCGTTTTTGCTAGACGTGTTGGCAGAAAAGCAGTTCAACGTTGGGACACAGAGGCTGGTTGGGCACATCTAGCGAGATCGGTCTACATCATCTTTAGTCCATGCGGGAAACATGACTTAAGGCTACTCACGGTTATTTGAGCACCTTTTAAATCAACTTTTGGAAAATGCCACTGCCCCTACCTGCATATATATTTTAACGGGCACACTGACTGGCGTACGACCAGTGAAGTTGGTGACAACGGAGAGAAAGTAGTTCTATGTTTTAACGTTGAATGAAAAGTGTTACGTAAAATATTGCGAATACTGAAATTATTTAATCTGCTTCCTGTTTCTTTAATGTGTATTATTTGAATCAGCAAATGCATAAAATATTCACTTGTATAATTATTTCACAGTTTCACTTGACCGACGTATGAATAAAGTGATGAGGCACGTGGCATTGTTAAATGTTACATATGGTGGAAGAATACGTGAAGTACATACATTAAGTAGATCTTAAGCAGGGCTTTCTAAAGTGCTCAGTTTACCGTGAACAACCTATACCTGGTAAGCAATTCCTTACAGTGCACAAAACCAAGTGTAAATAATTCTCGTGTCGAGGTCATATTTTTTTTTTATTACGTCATAGACTTTATTAAACAAATTTTTGTTAAAATTAATTTTATGTAATATTTCGTTTTGCCTCGTTTTTTTAAAAGCTTACAATTTATAATATAGTATAAATAAAACAATAATTAATGACGTAAAATTTTTTACGGCATCCTTTAACTATGCATACAAACACGCAATTAATTTTTTTTAATGTTGATATTATTAAATGTATTTTTTCTTTTGTTTGGTATAAGCGAAACCAAAATGGAAAATTGAATATGTGGATTATAGACGACTAAAAGAATAACTCGCAATGGAAACTAAACTAGGAGGTAAGATGCATATCGGCTCCAAGAGGACTGATGCGTCTTCATAAATGCAATAAATAGTGTTTCCTTCGCCATGCTCGTATTTGGCCATAGGAGAAGATGTCCTAGATGGAGGTCGAATAAGAACGAATAACTGATTGTATATGAAGTGATGTAAAACTAGCACTTGTTCAAATACGTATCATTTGCCTACCGGCTGTGGTGTTACCAGCGTAGAGTTAGGTACAGCGAGTAAACAACTCAGACAAACGAATACTCTCCTCGGGTGTGCAAGCGTAGGAAGGTTAGTTCATTGCTCAAGTCGGGTTTCGACCCTTGTCCTGTGGCGTGGGTGACACAAAAGAGGTAAAATAAAAGTAAGCATTAAAAAGGTTTATTTTTAAAATTGTATTGCAATGAATGCTTATTGTTTTATTAAAATAATTTTCATTGAAATATATTTTATGAAAATGTAATTAGACACATATATATATATATCAATTTTTTTAAATATGGCATACATGTTTGCAAAACTTTTCCTGCCTGAGCATGTGTTATACTTTGGGTATATGGTCACCAGAGTCAGGATGAAGACCATCTGGGGTCAATTGTTTATATTTAACTTTGCCGTTGTAAGGTGTGCGTGAGCCATGAGAGGCCGACTTATCCCTAGTCTTCAATCCGTACCCGTGCGCTCGATAAGATTATGTTATACAGTAATATATGTATATATATATATATAAATTTATATCACTGTAATACATACACATTTAATTCCAATTACTTAGGTCTCAATGCAAATGAATAAAATTTTGATATCACAGTTTTTCGTAATGAGCGTGAAAGTACGATGTATGGTATCACTATTAAATCCCAAGGAAAATCATTTAATAGTAAATTTAGAATTTCACATTTCAGTGGGCAAAAATCATAGGCAAATAAATCACCAAAATAAAATTTTTTAAACAGAAATCGAATACTTGAAGTTGAATTGAATAAGCAAGCATATTAAATCCGCTACATTTATGCCGGTAGGTTAATCGTGTCGGGAAAAATGTACCATCGAAACTTATCAAACCCACACACTAGAACATGAGAACAGTACACAAGCAGTAATGCGTGTAAATGCGCTTTCAAAGAGTAATTTCGTATCGAATTCGGTAAGTGGGTGCTTTTACAGGATAAGTACATTTATTTTAAAAACAAAATGAAAGCTAATGCTAATTTTAAATAAATGAGTGGTCTTGAGAACGGAAAGGGGTAAGTAATTGCTTAAAATTTGCGTTCATATCACGTCTCCTTCGGAGCCACGCTTAAAATTTAATTATCTGTACGTTGCGATTGCAACAAAGAGAATGCATCTCATGCATTTGAGAAGGTTGACATTAAAAATCCTCTGCACGTACATAAACAAACATTTTTCATTCAGTGACAAGTATCAAAATGATAGTAGCTCAAGTAAGAGAAAGCCTTGTCGAACTTTAATTAATTTTCAGTTCATGTGAGATGTACAGATGTACAAGGATAATCCTGCTCCTGTCCAGGTCTGCTGTGAGTTTTCTCGGCCACTGGGGCAGATAGCAGTTTCGCTCCCTCGCCCACAAATTCGTTAATTTTCAATCAGTTTTGTAATATATATGTATGATCGACTACCATTATTATAACTGCTATCAGCAGTAGTCTGTAGGTACTTTAGTTAAGCAGAAACGTCACTGAATGTGGCCTGGGGTAGAGCGCGCCCATCTGCCCTATCCCACTCTGGGCGGGCCTGCTTACAGGCTCAAATTTTATTTTATATGCAATTATTATATAGTGTGCATGAGCTCTAAAAAAAGAGCTTATCGCGGCACACGTATGCACAGAAAATTTATTTAATTGCTGCTGTCTGCCAGCATGAGAATCATGCTTTGGGGCCTCATTTTGTAAAACTTTAAGCAATGGCAGCTTCTGTGTAACCTTGTTGTTGAGACGAAATAGTATAACATGATCGAATCCATTTGAGATGTATTTGTCATGCACAACGTCTTTACACAAAGACATGACAGATGACTTTTGTATGAACGACAGTGTAGCGATAAAGGCGGTTGTACTGATGTTATGATATGCAGGAAGCATCTTCGAGGATTAAATATGTAACAAAACCCGTCTGAGAAAATTAATAAAAATGGTCTGTTACAGTCTCACTAAAAATAGCGTAGTGTTACGTGTTGCTGCCCTGCATCGCTTCCCTTGCTCCGTTCCAATGTAGCGAGGAAACAGTGTGCCAAGGCCAATGTGGTGATGTGATAAGCGGGTGGCGGTTCACAAAGGAGTGTGCCGTGCGGTAAGCCTGTCGCAAAGCGATCGCTCCTGAACGTGGGCGGTTTGAATTTCTGAGGTTATCTGAAAGAATGTCCCGGTTCATTGGACTTGCCTCTCTCAGCGTGACTCGGGCTGCGGGGAACATTCCAGATCGGGCGACTGAGACTATTTAAGCTGCGACGGCCCTCCAAGCCGACAGTTGTGAGAGTTGAGAGTTTGAAGGACTGCGTGACCCTAAGCGCTAGGCTCGCGAAGACGGTGAAGAGACGAGCCAGCAGAACGATGGGTGGTGACGAAGGCGACCAGCGGGAGTGAAGTCTACGGACAGCGAGCATCGGTACAGTGGAGAGAGAAACTGGCAGGCGGGCGGGGCTATTGAACTGGATGTGTGACAGGAAGACATTTCAAATGATGGCAACAGACAGCCTGAAAATGTGTTTGAGTATGAATTAAGTGACTGTAACCAACAGAGAGGAAGGAATTTGATTAGAGTTGAGATATACACTAAATATTGCACTCACTGATAACAAAAAAATTAATAGTAGAGATGGATAGTTTAATGCTGTAAACAATAACTGTATGAATAAATAAAAAATCGCAAGTTTGGAAACACCCCTATGGCATCTTTTAACAGTATTTTGTGTAAACTCGTGACTATGTAATATGTGATTCTCCACGGAACTAATCACTAAAGTAACAATAGTACACTCGATGAAGTAAAACACAGCCTTGGTACTGCCATTTTGAGATGTTTTGGAGTAACTAGGTCCTTCTCACACCGCGGGACACACAGACCTATGACATTATTTAAAAAACTGCTACTTATAGTTAACAACCAAGAAAATTAAATCACAGAAGTACCGTAAGTTGTGAAAGCTGGCATATTGCAGTAGCTGAGAAAAGTGTTTATCAGACAGTTTGTGGGTTTCCGTAACACACCACTAAGTGTGAAACCAATAAGTTTCGCAAAGACACCGCGTGCGTTCTTCTGAGCTTTCTTCGTTATGTCGTCTATAAGTTTATGCTAGTATTGGGATATTTTGTCTTATCTTTGTTGCGCCTCCGTTTCTTACTCGTTTTGTTTCGTTTAGTTTGTAGAATACTTGACTGAATTGACTGTGGAATTATTTTTATGTTTTAAATATCTGTTGACAACTAGTTTTGGCTTGTTCTCGTCGATGTTTTCAATGCCATCCTCTATGATTTCCTTAACGACATAGCTCTGCAATGGCATATGTCCGGACTAATGTTTCGTTTAATAACTTACTCTCATTGCAAGTACCATTCAAAGGAAATAGTTAATGATAATGACAATTTAGCTGATTTGCGGACGATTTAAACTGTTTTGAAATCAACCTACGAAAAAAAAAATCTGTTCCCGTCTCTCCACTTAGCTTAATCTTAATTTTAATTACATTATATACAAATATTTTGACCGCGTATTGTGAAGTTATATGCACTTACGTCATTTTGGAAGTTTAGAACTCAGAGCTCGCAACTGAAATCAATTTCATTTTCGAGAAAGAAGAGTAATACTTTTCATAAAATTAAAATATTCTCGTATGCAACATGCTTTTACTGAAACGGGACAGACCAAAAACTAAATATGTAATGTTTATTTACAATGGATTTTAAAATCAAACTACCATTCTTAGGAGGAGAAAAAAAATTCTTAACTCTGTTATATAGAAAGTTTAGTAGAATATGAAGGCACATTTTTTAAGATAACTATAGGCTAACTTCAGTGGAAACGACGTAGTTCTGACAGTTGTGTTGGAAGAAAAGAAGTCGAGTGTTGATAACAAGAAGATGTCTACTGCGTAGTTGGCACACGCATTCTACCCCATATTAGTTCTACTGGATAGACACAGGGATACTATGGGCTGTTCATGTTCACGATTGAGGTCCTAGTTACTTTTTTTTCTTGCAGCCATTTTTTTATCCTTTGACCACAATATTGCCATATAAGTAATAAACACAGTGTGCATATTCCACGGCACTCGGAAGTTAACGTCCAAGACTAAAATAAAATATATATATTTATTATTATTCTAAATGAAGGGGCTTTCAAAAGTGCTCACATTATCGTGAATAGCCTATATTCAGTAAGCTGAAATAAATATTGATTTTTATACGGGGTGGGAGGATACGGATAAGGTTGAAAGTAGGGCTGTGAGAAGAACAAATTCAACGGCTGCACAAGTATATTTGCGATTTTTTCACGCTTTTTAAATTGAACCTTTGAAAAAAGACGTGTTTGGTTGCTTCTAAAATATGACATGTATCGCAAGTGTTTGATACTTTTTTTTTGACATAAAATTTCCTTATTTTTGGTTAAATTGGATTCATAATTATATTTTGTCTATAAATTACAATATTTAATTTTCAAGTGATATGAATTAAGACAGAGAGAAAATAAGGGTGTTGGTAATGCGTACTATGAAATAGTTGTTATGTAAAATGTTATTACACTGAGTGCGCCGAAATGTGGTGCGTTGGCCTTTTGGTGTGGTATTGTAAGCTTTGTTTGTATGAGGCGGAGAAATATTCTGGAAGTAGAAGTTACGCAGGGCTTCAGAAAAGTCGTAAGTGACCGTGGATGGACTGTAAAAGAGATGCGGTGTGGGAGTGCGGGGCCCCTGGGCAGCGTGCGGGTCGCGCTGTGTGTTGTGTCTGCGGCCGCACTAGGGTCAGCGCGCCCCTGCTACCCCGGCTCCCGCCCCCACACGGCGTGGGGTGCGGCGCCGAGATAACGCCGCTAGAGGGTTCGCCGCTGTCGCCGGGGTACAAACGTATAGGGGGGAAGGGGCGAGCGGCAGAAATATTAACTGAAAGGTTCGCGTCCTGCCTGGCTGGCCGGCCTGCCTGCTCCCAGCGCGAGAATAGTGTGTGGTCGGTGCGGGCGTGGGGTGGAGGAGGCGCGAGTATTGGAGGAGACACTTAGTTGCGATTACCGTTACCACCCCCATAGTCTATTCGCGGTTTCTTCACACTCTTCGAATAGCACCTTTGAAAAATCACACCATACATAACGTGTTTGGTTGTTTCTTAATTATGTAATGTATCACAAGCGTGTTGTAATTGTGTTAACATTAAAGAGTTTTATTTTTAATTAAACTAAATTTTTTTCTATATTATATTTAAAAATTATATTATATGGTTTATATGAATTAAAACAGTTAGAAAATAGCTGTGTTCGTAATACCTAGAAAGAAGTAGTTCTTATGAAAAATATTATTACACTAACTGCGCGCGAACGTGGTGCGTTACCCATTTGGTGTAGTTTTCTACACTTCGATAAGCTTTGTTTGCATGGGGCGGAGGAATATCCTGGAAGTAGAACTTTAGCAAGGCTTCTGAAATGTTGGAAGTAACTGTAAATGGATATTACCGACGAAATATGCTGCTGAGCTCTCTCTACCCCCGTCACTATTTTATCAACCTTTAGGTCACCATCTCACTCACAGTATTCTATTATTAGATTTTTTTTACTGATCTAATTTTTTAAGTAGAAAAAAACTGAACATTCAACGACATTGCTTTATGTTTTTATTTTCCTTCCAGTACAGACATAATGCCTGAAGTTGTAAATATAATGCAATTGATGTGACTAATAATTCGTAAATAAACATAATGTTAGGTATACAAACTGTAATATGGCTATATGTAAAAGTTGCAAAAATTTTGTTAATACAGCAAGGGAGTGTATACGTATAACGAATAAACCTTAGTTGCAAAGTAGTTTTACGTGCAATGTCAGCTCGCCTTCTCGTTGTGAATTCTGGTTAATGCTGCTAAACAACTAAACAATTTTGGTGGGTTCCAAACAGCTCTAATAAGCTTCTGACAGGCATTGCACGATGCCTTACGGACTAAGAACATGAAATGTAACTAAAAATAACAGGATTTTTCAAAACCAAATGACAAAAGTTCTTGAATAATTTATGCTAATTCTCCAACTGAATATTGAGAGCATCAGTAGATTAAAATCTGAATACCTTACACATTGTCTAAAAAGATAGAAAATTGAATTTCTACTTCATCGGAGGAACTCCGGAAATGTTGCTTACATTAGGATATTCTTTGGCAGGAGCATCTTCATTATAAAGATGGTAGAAGCTACTTAAGCAAGGCAAATAATTTTAAAAGTTTGTTTAATTGAAGAGAGCCCTTTTAATAANTAAAGATGGTAGAAGCTACTTAAGCAAGGCAAATAATTTTAAAAGTTTGTTTAATTGAAGAGAGCCCTTTTAATAATGTCATCTGGAATAATATAAATTATGAAAGGACTAGATTTTCTTTTATTTATAAACCACCTAACGGATCCTGACTAACCTTCTTATTGTTTACCTTTATCGCTGCAGGTACTGGGTAATTTTAACAGCCCTCAAAGCATCTGGAAGTATGATAAAAAATATTATAATGGAGGGTTGCTATCAAACTGGTCTTGAAATAATAAAAAGTTTGGTTTTGATAATAAAGAAATGAATAATCCCCCACCCAAGAAAGTGGCTACGGGCTTATAGTCCAGACTTCCGTTTCGTCACTTGCTATTGTAGGCAGCAACATTTACTAGTACGAAGGAAGTTATTACGTCATTCCCCGCATAGCCAACATGAAGGNCTTGCTATTGTAGGCAGCAACATTTACTAGTACGAAGGAAGTTATTACGTCATTCCCCGCATAGCCAACATGAAGGGGTAAATCTGGAGGCAGGTATAACGATTCCCAAAGTAAATTCAACGCTATAACCATAAGTGGAGTTTTAAAAGAGCNCTTGCTATTGTAGGCAGCAACATTTACTAGTACGAAGGAAGTTATTACGTCATTCCCCGCATAGCCAACATGAAGGAGTAAATCTGGAGGCAGGTATAACGATTCCCAAAGTAAATTCAACGCTATAACCATAAGTGGAGTTTTAAAATAGCNAGTAAATCTGGAGGCAGGTATAACGATTCCCAAAGTAAATTCAACGCTATAACCATAAGTGGAGTTTTAAAATAGCCATGTGGAATAAATTAAAGAAAGTCCTTGATGAGGGCAGAAAGTGGATGATATAGTACGAATGCTCCTTAACATCGGGAAACTATAACTGTGTTTTAGTATCAGTTATGTCACAGCAAAACTAAAGGACATACTGGTGGGTTACATAAAAACTATATGCCATGTTGGACTACTGAATACGAAAATTAACTGGAAAACTGCTGTTCGCTATGGATGTTTCTCGTAGGGATAATTGGATTGCAAGAGTCAAGGGAATTGCATTTTTCGAATTCAACAGTGTAAACTTGGTGATAGTAATGGTGATATTATAATACAACTACCAGCAGTCAGCAGGTGACTGCAGGTAAAATTTTCAATAAATTCAGAAAGGAAATAAGATTTCTCGAGGAAATCTTTCTTAATTTGTAATATGCAAAATCACGTACTGAGAAAGGAATAAAAATGGCAATCTGAGTTGTATAATAGGGGTAAAGGTAATGGATTTGACAAAATATCTGTTGAGCTTCCAAAAGATTTGGGCTAAAGATTTCTCTGTGGTTTCAATCCCCAATTAATTTATGAATGACCAAGTGAGGTTGCGCAGCGATAAAACTTCGGACTCACATTCGTTAGGACCAGAGCACGAATCTTGGTCCGACATTCTGACTTCAGTTTTCCGAAATTACTACAGGCAAATACTGGGATGGTTCCTTACTACAGACCATGGCCGACTCTCTTCACGCGCCTGCTTCTCTGAGCAACTTGCGCCATCTCTAATGAAAGCCAAAGTTGTTGTCATCCTTAAACCTACCTGAAAATTACTGCTCTATTACCATTCCGGATTGTTTCAAGTTACTTGAGTGTGTTATTTATACCTAGATACAACTTGATACCAATGAACTAACCCCCACTAAAAAAAAGCTGAATTTCGCCAGGGAAGAAGCTGTACTGATCAGATACTTACTTTTATAACTTTTTTAAAAGCCAGTTTCTTTTTCTGTGGTTTGATCTCTAATTAGCAGTTATTGCAACAACCAGAGGTCACATGTTAATAAAAATTGACGTTACCATTATTGCTGTAGAGTGGACAATGTTTAAACAAACTGGTACTTATATCATACTTTAAACCCCGAAGTTGTTATTTTAAGAACCGGAGTCATCGTCATATGCGTGCAAACATAGAAATGTCATACTTCCATGTTAAAAACAGGAATTCGAAAAATAATTTTTCTAGAAACTTTTATAGAACAACGCTGCTAATTCAACACTATAAACATTTAGGGGTCACTCTGAACAGAATGGACACTTACAAAGACCATCTTGAAATTACAGTGTCAGAACTAAGTGCATTTATAAACCCTCCGGTGCATCTTAGGGAGTGTTAGCCTCCACTCTGTGTACAATAGTTCTTGATCTCGAGTATCAGCAGTCTAACACTTCACCTGTGTGGATAAAAAGTAATCACACTAGCAAAGTCGTACACAATTATTGTCAATATAGTTATGTGTATGATATGCCTATCACGACCCCAACCTTAATTGTTAACTATATTTTAAAACACTGTTCACATCATTTACGAAGCAAAATATTACTGGAAGTCGAATATCAAAAGGTCAAGAATTATCTTAAGCTGCATATACATGAACATATTTATGCAGTCCTACAGTCGAGACTGAATTTTAAAAAAACTGTTTTGTAGACTGTGACCACTCGAGGCACACTGAATTTTAATATCCTTCAAGTGGAAAAATAATTGGAACCAACAAAACACATTAAAGGATTTACCAGCACATGATCTAACTCTAAAATAACCCAAGTCAAAAATATGGATTCGGNGGATTTACCAGCACATGATCTAACTCTAAAATAACCCAAGTCAAAAATATGGATTCGGACTCAACATTTGAATTGTGTGACATACATTGTGATATAGTACAGATGTTGTGTCCGAAACAATATTTCTGACTTTGGGTTATTTTAGCGTTAAATCATGTGCCGGAAGTTACACTGGTTCTACTTATTTTCCCACTTAACATGATGTTAAAATTCATTGTGTCTCGAGAGGCCACAGTCTGAAAAACTGTATTTTATTCCAGTCTCGATTTTAGGACTGCGTGAATATCTNCATTGTGTCTCGAGAGGCCACAGTCTGAAAAACTGTATTTTATTCCAGTCTCGATTTTAGGACTGCGTGAATATCTTCATGTATTTGCAGCTCAAAATCATTCTTAACTCGTTGATATTTGATCTTCAGTAATTTTTTACTTAATAAATGATGGGAACAGTGTTTTCCAGTAAATGTAACAATTTAGTTGGGGTCGTGATAAGCATTATAGATAACGTACACATAACTATATTTAATTGTGTACGATTTTGCAGCGTGATCACGGTTTATCCACACAAGTGAAGTGTTCGACTGTTGAATACACAAGACCAAGAACAGTTGGTGGTACACAGAGTGGATGTTGATGCTCCATGTGTTAAACCATCATATCTGTATAATGATCAGCCACAACAAGAAATTATACAATTTGGTATCCTCCTACTTCCAGTACTAGGAAAAAATCCGAGTACATTTGTAAAAGTCAGATTAGTGGTTACGAGTACTAGAAAGGGAGCGACATATTGTTGGCGTAGATGTGAGTGCAAAATTCAGACAATAGTATGCAACATAGATAAATGAGTGTGGAAAGGTAATTGATCGCTGTCTCTTGGCGAACTACCTCCATGTCGTTAACGAACCTGGAAATCTCCCCACTAACATATCTCCAAAGAATGGCACAGAGTCACATCAGGACATGACAATTACATTACGGAAGGCAGCTAGACGGGTTACAGACTGGATGGACGGTGACTGAAGATTTGACTGGTGATCATCAACTAATTGTGTTTGATTTGAATTTTGTTCCAGGCCCAGAAGAATCTCGATATGTTACATCTATTGGGGTACATATTGGAACAGAGTTGTTGAAGTACTGATGCAGAATATTCAAAGGTACCGAGAAGAATACTCAGAGTATCTGCACACCCGAGCTGATCAAGTCACGCAGTTGATTCAAGACACATGTAATGCTACTTTTAGAACTTCTAAACCTGGAGCCCCACTGAACAAATGATGGGCGAGAGTTAGAAAAATGGGAAAGAGAGAAAGAAAATCTCGACAGCTTATGAATAACAGTACAACACCTGCACTGAGACTTCGAATGCTAGAAGAATACCATCGACAAAGGAAGACTCATTCAAAACTTCTAAAGGAGAAGAAAAAGTCATGGATGAACTTCGTGAAATAAAAGGGAAATGAAAATCCTTGGTGTACACGATTATTGCAAACAAGTTAAAACATAGACAGTATATGAAGAGCCTAACAAGACAAGGGAGAATAATTATTCGTTATGAAGAGAATGCAAAAGAGATAGTTACTTCTCCCCTGCAAGAAGATAGGTTGGATGGAGAAACACAGACTTATGAAGGGGAGCGATGCAATATGGATGAGTTGCAGGACATCCCACCAACAACTGAACACATAATGAAAGAGTTGGACAAAATTATGAAAGAAAAGAAGATTAATAAGGCACCAGGACTTTATGCAAACTTTCCAAATATTTTGAAGAGAGTATCCACAGATCCGTCATGATTTCATATAATTAATGAATTAATGTTTGGATCAAGGATGTTTTCCAGCGATATGGAAACAAGGACTAAGAATCAAAATTCTGTATAAAGTTGGGGACAAATACCCCGCAAAAGCAAAGTCCTACAGACCACTAACACTTCTCCCAGTATTAGGAAAAGTGTGGTCAAGAGGCTACAGAAGGACTGCATAAAAAACAATATGACTTTCAAAAAGGAACAGGGGCTGAAAGAACAGTACTGAATGTTGTCTGGGACAATGCAGGACAATGCGACACCCCACACGTCGAGAGTTGCTACCGAATGGCTCCAGGAACACTCTTCTGACTTTAGACACTTCCATTGGCCACCTAAATCACCAGACATGAACATTATTGAGCATATCTGGGATGCCTTGCAACGTGCTGTTCAGAAGAGATCTCCACCGCCTAGCACTCCTATGGATTTATGGACTGCCCTGCAGGGTTCATGGTCTGATTTGCCTCCTGCATACCTTCAGACATTAGTCGAGTCCTTGCCACGTCGTCTTGCAGCACTTCTATGAGCTTCGGGGAGGGGTCCCTACTTGTTATTAGGCATGCATGCCAATTTTTTTGGCTCTGCAGTGTATATTGCAGAATTTGCTACGGAAGTTATCAACATATTATATGAATTTTATGTGTGGTTGTTGATGAATCCTCTAGAAAATGAAACATAGGAATTAAATAAAAAAAATTACCCCTGTAATTGAGAGTACATTAGAGCTATATAAATCCAAATAGGGAGCGGACCTACTTCCCAGAATTGACGAGTAAAACTCCTATGTAAACATATTAGTGGGAGCGGACCCACCACACTGTATAGGGATAACCCTGAAGAATTTCATAGGATAACTAATGTAGGATACAGCAGGATAATGCACTGCTGGCCATTTAAATTGTAACATCAGTAAATATACACATGAAGGACCCCACATTGACATAATATATTGAGCAGTGTAGGACAATGACGAAATTAGTTTTTCAGCTGAGTATCGCAGCATGTGCGCTAGTGGCTAAACTGAATTGCGGTATATAATTGGAGGTCGGGGAGCTGCTGAGAGGTAGTGGCATTGTGTTTCCCCGCCGCCCATGTGCACAGGCAGAGCGAGCATGCCGCGTCGAAGAACACGTCAACCACGAATAGGCTTCCGACTTTGACCGCAGGAGATCCGTGGTCTTTCGGGATTGTGGATTATCATACTGCGAAATTGGTTCTCACATTGGAATAAATGCAACCACAGTGCAGCGGATATGGGATCAAAGGTTACAGTTGTGATATGCTGAGCGACATGTAGGAAGCCAATAACCCCATAGCACCAACGAACACGAGCATAGGCATCTGGCGTACATGGTGATTAAGGACAGTACAGCCACATCAAACACCCTCGATCTGGAGTTTAGTCATGTGGCACATCAATTTGTGTCTGCATGCACGGTGCACTGCAGTCGTGAGCATCAGGGCAGCATGTACAGTCGCCCATCACTGCAGTGCCACTGACAGCTCACCGCATGTGCCTGCGGCTACACTGGTGCATGGAATGTCGGGGATGGAGGGACGAATCGTATACCATCGTCTTCTCCGACGAATTCCTCTTCTGCTTGCATTACCATGATCATTGCATCCGTGTCTGGCAGCACAGCGGCGCACGCCTGCATGTGTATTATGACCCATCGACGGTATTTTGCTTCTGAACGCAACTTAGAATTGTACCATTTTTCAGATTGTGTTTTAGCGATTGTGTCCACTCTTCCTTGCGATTATCGCTATATTTTGCTTCAATACTAAAACTTTACATCAACAAAAAATTTGTGACGACAGTTGGCAATACTTCGACGGGAAAACATCTTTCTTTTGAATAAAAACGAGGCATTTTTCTGTTTTCTTATTTTCTCAAATGCCATTTGTGACATCACTGAAATGAACAACATGTGTGCGAAGAATAAAATGCTAAGCTCTCACAGCTGTGCTTCCAAGTAGGAAGATAGAAAGAAATGGCATAGTGCAAGGTCAGGTGAGTATGAAGAGCGTGGCAATACGGTGACCTGTTTAATTAGCAGTTCCTCTTGGACAAGCATAGAGTGGTGTGCAGGAACGTTGTCGTGAAGAAACAGCCGGTTTTTCCTGCGCCACAACTCAGAACGTTTATGACGAACTGCATTGCATAGACGGCGAAACGATCTCCATGTAACGNGTGAAACGATCTCCATATAATAGGTATTTTTTACAGTTGCTCCTTGTGGGAGAAATTCCATGTGAACAAATGCTCAATGAGTCAAAAAAACAGTTCTATCATCACCTTACCTTTTGACCTGTTCTGTTGCGGGTTTTTTCCCGTAGTTGCGATGATGGCAATTTACAGGTGGCCGATTGTCGCTTCAGTTTCAGATTGTACAAACACCACAATGTTTCAACCCCTATTATAATCTGGCTGAAGAATGTTTCATCGATGTCATTACTACTGATTAGGTCACCGCTAATGGTTATGCGATCGTCACATTGATCTTGTATCAGAATGCGTGGCACACCGTGCAGTGTAACACACGACATGTTCAGGGCATCCGATTGCATTTTTGTGGCACATTCCATGGCTAATTCCTACTGCTACTGCGAGATCGTCTACAGTTTGGGTGCGGTTGACAAGCACCAACATTGCAAACTTCTTCGAACTTACAGACAGTTCCGCTCATTCGCGGCTCATTGTTCTCCAAACTCTTTCCTCCCTTCCCGTGTAAAGTGTTGGCGCCACTTAAACGCACAGCACAGCAGCCAATGGTGTTGTCATCGCAAACGTGTTTTATCACCTGAAACGTTTTGCTGGCGGATTTACCTTACTTTTGGCCGAACTCGAAGTCTGCCCATTTCTCAAACTGCGACATAATCGTGTTCCGTCACTCGCATTCATCTACCTTTTACAACCGAGGCCGTCGTTCCGCTTGCACTGTACCGTATGCACCCAAGTGGTCATGGTGCAACCTATCTGCTGTAATGCACTACAGCGACACTATGCGGCCAGCCTACGGACTTATTGGCCGCCGCCGTGGTGCGTGGCTGCCTACACTCGGGATGCCAGTCCACGAACTTATTGACTGTGGTAGTATACAATCCACGTGAGAAACATATAAATAACGTGAGTGAAATCATAATTACAATATTTGACTTTTATTAGTACCTAGTCAAATTGAATGA
Organism: Clitarchus hookeri; assembly: GCA_002778355.1. Lineage (NCBI taxonomy): Eukaryota > Metazoa > Arthropoda > Insecta > Phasmatodea > Phasmatidae > Clitarchus > Clitarchus hookeri. The sequence goes on along the minus strand of NQII01000179.1, from coordinate 1,171,397 downwards.
AGGATTTTTAGTAATGCAACTGTTATTTATACGGTCTCGAATGGTTTCAGTGCGAAATGGTTTCGAGTTGTATTAAATTAATGTTGTTGTTGAATTTTAATGCCAAAGGCATTGTAAACAATGATTTCGAGAAAATTTTCAAGTGATTTTACGAAGTTTTGACATTTCGTTTAATAATGTAAGTTTAATAGTATAAAATGTTCTACAAAAAATGTCAATGAATGAAAGGAATGAAACACAACTTTATTAACTAAAAAATTATAGGGCCAATTCTAAACGTATCATATTGCAGGCTGTACGATTGCGTAACTGCTCGTCAATTCAATGCCTTGCGGGTAGAGCCAAAATGTTCTATGTCTGGAGAGGCAAATAAGCTTAAATTGGCGGAAAAATCTTAATATTTATTTGTTATAAAAGTAAAAAGTAACAACTGTTAGAAGAACATTAATAGAATTGCACGTATACTTGGAAAACAGCCCATTCTACAGGTTTTTACTTGGTCCAAATACAAGCTTATAAATTCTCAATATCTGACTACGACATACATTTTATTAATTATTATTTCATGAGTTAGGTTAATTTATGTCTTCGACTGTGGTGATAACAGGTTACGCTATTGATAAAACTGCACAATATTATTTTGTTACAGCTACCGAAAATGCAATGTAGAGTTGTCTTCGTTTATTTAAAACGNGTTGTCGTGAAGAAACAGCCGGTTTTTCCTGCGCCACAACTCAGAACGTTTATGACGAACTGCATTGCATAGACGGCGAAACGATCTCCATGTAACGGGTATTTTTTACAGTTGCTCCTTGTGGGAGAAATTCCATGTGAACAATGCTCAATGAGTCAAAAAAACAGTTCTATCATCACCTTACCTTTTGACCTGTTCTGTTGCCGTTTTTTTCCCCGTAGTTGCGATGATGGCAATTTACAGGTGGTCGATTGTCGCTTCAGTTTCGAATTGTAAAAAAACCCACAATGTTTCAACCCCTATTATAATCTGGCTGAAGAATTTTTCATCGTCGTCAGTACTACTGATTAAGTCACCGCCAATGGTTATGTGATCGTCACATTGATCTTATATCAGGATGCGTGGCACATCGTGCAGTGTAATTGTGGCACCTTCCATGGCTAACTCCTACTGCTACTGCGAGATCGTCTACTGTTTGGTTGCGGTTGACAAGCACCAACATTGCAAACTTCTTCGAACTTGCAGACAGTTCCGCTCATTCATGGCCGACCAGTATGCTCATGGTTCTCAAAACTCTTTCCCCCCTTCCCGTGTAAAGTGTTGGCGCCTCTTAAACACAGCACAGCAGCCAATGGTGTTGTCATCGCAAACATGTTTCATCACCTGAAACGTTTCGCTGGCGGATTTACCTTACTTTTGGCCGAACTCGAAGTCTGCCCATTTCTCAAACTGCGGCATTATCGTGTTCCGTCGCTCGCATTCAACTACCTTTTACAACCGAGGCCGTCGTTCCGCTTACACTGTACCGTATGCACCCAAGTGGTCATGGTGCAACCTATCTGCAGTAATGCACTACAGCGACACTATGGGGCAAGCCTACGGACTATTTGACCGTCACCGTGGTGCGTGGCTGCCTACAATTGGGATGCCAGTCCACAAACTTATTGACTGTGGTAGTATACAACCCACGTGAGAAACATATAACTAACGTGAGTGAAATCATAATTACATTATTAGGTCTTCCTTAGTACCTAGTCAAATTGAATGCAGAATGTTAGTTAATGCAACTGTTATTTATACGGTCTCGAATGGCTTCAGTGCGAAATGGTTTCTAGTTGGATTAAATAAATGTTGTTGAATTTTAATGGCAAAGGCGTTGTAAACAATGATTTAGAGAAAATTTTCAAGTGATTTTACGAAGTTTTGACATTTCGTTTAATAATGTGTGTTTAATAGGATAAAATGTTCTACAAAAAATTGTCAATAATTAAAAGGAATGAAAAACAACTTTATTAACAAAAAATGATAGGGCCAATTCTAAACGTATCATATTGCAGGCTGTACGATTGCGTAACTACTCGTCAATTCAATGCCTTGCGGGTAGAGCCAAATTGTTCTGTGTCTGGAAGGTAAATAAGCTTAAATTGGCAGAAAAATCTTAATATTTATTTGTTATAAAAGTAAAAAGTAACAACTGTTATAAGCACATTCATACAATTGCACGTATACTTGGAAACCAGCCCATTCTACAGGTTTTTACATGGTCCAAATACAAGCTTATAAATTCTCAATATCTGACTATGACATACATTTTATTAATTATTATTTCCTGAGTTAGGTTAATTTATGTCTTCGACAACTGTGGTGATAACAGGTTACGCTATGGATAAAACTGCACAATATTATTTTGTTACAGCTACCGAAAATGCAATGTAGAGTTGTCTTCGTTTATTTAAAACGNGCACAATATTATTTTGTTACAGCTACCGAAAATGCAATGTAGAGTTGTCTTCGTTTATTTAAAACGTCGCACTGAACAACATAGTATAGCGGTGTATGTGAAACCTTCTTAGGACATAAGGAAAGGCATTCAAATAATGGCATTACAAATGGGATAAATAATGGGCAACCAAATAATGTTATATTTTGATACAGTTGTAAGTATATTATCTGATATTTTATACGATATATTTGTACAATGTGTCGCCACGACGGCACGAGGCCTTAGAGGTGTTAAAGTCATTATAACTTAACGTCATCATAAACTCTTAAGTCTGAAACACAATACTTTATGTGCGCAAAATCAGCAAAATAGTGATTCAAATATATGAAGTAAAAGAATATTTTAATGCCACCCATTAATAAGCTGCATTTCGAGACCAAAAACATTTCGTTAGATACATTAGCGAATGTCTTGTTTCGTTAAATGTTGCTCTTAACAATTTCGNGTTCGAGACCAAAAACATTTCGTTAGATACATTAGCGAATGTCTTGTTTCGTTAAATGTTGCTCTTAACAATTTCGTTATCACGTCCTATGTCCTCGGCTTCCAGCACGTGTCGCAAACACCACATCACATTCGGCTCCTTTCTCCTTGACGCAAAACAATCAGCGGTTTTTTCCTGACAATAAATAAAGTTCGTTATGGCAGCGCCTCCATGCAGAAAAGCAGGTAGGTACCACGGAACATGTTACATAGTATAAATTTCAGGAGAAAATTACATTCGCGGAAAAAAAAATGTAGCGCTCAAGCTGCCAATGTTTATCTCATTTTTCATCCCCCCCTCAAAAAAATTGTAATCTGTAGAACAGTATGATTTATGCCTATCGTACGCCAGCTTTGCATCACGGTGCAATCGGCCGATAATGAACGTGTCATTCCAAATATCCTGTCTACCGGCGATGCAAATGAAACGGCGAGAAGTAACTGGCAATGCGCGGTGTTGGAGGGGAAAAAATTAATGACGGTTAGTAATAAAAAATGCCNGAAACGGCGAGAAGTAACTGGCAATGCGCGGTGTTGGAGGGGAAAAAATTAATGACGGTTAGTAATAAAAAATGCCATTTTTGAAAGCGTACGTGGTGTCAAGCTTTTCGCTAGCAAATTGCGTTTAAATGAATGGGACGCGTATTTTCGATTCTCGGATCTCATCGGATTGGTTACCTAGACCCTGAGCTGCTTCCTAAGCACGCCACATGAAGATAAAAGTAGCGAGCTAGGTTGTAGTCACACTGGACACAGAACTGCTTCACCTTAAACATTTTCAGCTCTGTAAATGGTTACGTTTACTTCGAACTTGTTCCGAACGCAATCACTTCTTGTTCAAAGAAATCTGGCCGTGGCAGTACATCACGACTTTTATATTCTGTGTTGCTCTCCAACTGGCTGCTATGAAGTCAACAGTCAGTGTGATTAAGATGGCTGAAATTAGCGGGAGCAGAATGGCTATGATGAGTCTGAGGCAACGGTACCCGGGACCGAAGCTGAAGTCAACTGGTCGCCATGTTGTAACGTCACTCAACCACCGTATTGGATCCGAGTGCACTTGAATTTGACCTCAAGTCCGTGACCTTGACCCAATGCTTGTGATATTCGATGATCTTAAACCCAAGATTTGCACAATTTTCCATAAAATAGAAAAAAAAACTATAAAAACTTCCAAAAATGTATTTGAAAAAATACATAAAATTGAAAAAATTAAAATTTTACAATTTGAATGTTTGAGCTTGGAGGGGATAGGGAGAAGGAGCTAGGAGCCCCATGTTCTGTTCACTGATAATACGAGGATTTCTTTTAGGCCATATTACAGAAGGTTGAGGGTGTAGAGAGGACGAGATGCAAAGTTAAGACGTCGTGCTGTGCGAGAAGTCCATGCATACCGAGGTGGAGGAATCCTGGTTTGTGCAGGAATCATACTTGGACATTGAATGCCTTTAGTTCGCATTGAGGGCACAATGACTGATCGGCGGTACATCACAGATGTCATTCAGACTGTTGTGCACCCTTATAGACATACGTTTAGTGAAATGTTTCTTCTGGCGGATGATAATGCCTGCACATACCGTGAAAGAGACGTTGATCAATAATGTCAGGAAGCCGGTATTCAAAGAATGAATTATTCAGCATTTAGTCCAGACATGAAATGCTTAGAGCATGCCTGGGACCTCTTGAAAACTGTCATTCAAGCACGCCATCAACAACCCAACAATGTACAGGAGCTCATATTGGCCGTGCAGACAGAATGGGACAACTTGCCACAAGAGCGACTGGATAACCTCATTCTCAGCATACCTTGGCACGTTAGGGATCTTGTGAGTCCTCGAAGAGGTCACACACGGTTTTGATCAATGTGCAGAGTTACAATAAAAGAGAAGAGAATAATGGTATTTCCCAAAAAGACAATTAGTGTATTTTTTTTATTGTTGCAATACAAAATGAAACGTTTTTCAATATTTGTGTTGTTTTGTAACACATGCATTTGCAACATGCTTGCATAAAGGGGAAATGTTATGGTATTTTTGGTACAATAAATTTATGATGCATAACTTTTTTTGAGCAGTTTATTTTGATCGATGGAACTATAATTGTTTTCTGGAATAATCTCGTCTAAAAGGATTGTAATTTTTTTTACCAATGTTCGGGGCATGCAATGTGTATGGGCCCTTACCAATCTGTAAGCAATTATATTTTGCTTGTTTTATATAGTACATAGAATGAGCAGGATGAGGAGGATGGGGAGGAGGAACTTCTTCAGGGGCTTGGATCTCACTCAAACACATGGACTGTGAGCTAAACCCTTTACACTGCAAAGTCTGGCTGAAACGTCCTAAAACATGCTCGACTAAGGGGACAGAAATCGCATTAAGGGATGTGACAGACGACAAACTGAAGGATTGATCGAAGGATCGATCGAGGGCTTGGGATTTATCGAATAATTGGTGAGGATTGGTGATGAGGATTGGTGATGAGGATTGGCGATGAGGATTTCTGAATATTGGCGAGGATTGTGGAGAATTGGTGAGGATTGTGGAAGAAGTTTATTAAGGATTGGGGAGGATTGCTGAAGATTACTGAGGATGATTGTGGAGGAGGATTGCAGAAGAGGATTGCTGAGGATTTTAGAGGACTGTGAAGGATGACAACATGCCTGAGAAGAGCATTTCTATTTTCCATGCCCTGATATTCTACCGCTGCTCCATCTTCGCCTTATTTCATACTCACCGGCACTTAATTCCTTGCTGTTAAACACAGATAAAAATCTCAACTTATGCGTGCCACAATAAAAGACAGCAATACTACAGTAGTTATCAATTTCTCTCTTCCCCACTTCTTCCGTGGCCCGCACTATATTATTTCTAGTCTGGAGAAAACTGTGCTGAACCCAAAATTTTAATTTTTAAGATGTTTTTTCTAATGGTTTCTGTATATTTTGTGGGTGCTGAATCCAAATCTGTCAGGTGTACTAATGCAAGCCTTCAGTATTTGAGATACTCAAGATTGCATCTAATTTGGCTTCAATTGCATATATTTTACTAATTTGTAGTTGTTGGTGTAAGTTAGTATATTTTTAGTGTCAAAGTAGGGTAAACTGGGTACGGTTGTGCCATTTTGCATTTGATCGGCCATAGTTTTGTATATATACCAGTTAGCTAAACGAAAAGTGCTTTTTCGAATAATTTCTACATAACGCTACATATAATTAATTAAAACTTTATCATTAAACATAAAGGTTTGCACACAGGAGCCAGTTAAAAAAAGGGGAAAATGTCACAACCGACCACACCCCAGGGGCCGTTGTGACAGTGCTTGGGGTCGAAAGTGACAGGTTTAGTAATACTCTGAAATGGTTTGAAATCACTTTTATGGCAACACTCTAGCATTAATATTACATAACATTCTTTTGAAAAGAAAAGGAACAGAAAAAAGTATGTTTGGGAACACTTAAATCACTTATAACTAATAAGGCACTTTAGCATTTATATACATAATAGGTAATTATTAAAACCAGTCTTCATATTACAATGAGTCTCAAAATATTTGTTTTACCTAGAAACTGGCATAACTCTGCATAATAAAAATATAAAAGAAATGTTAATTAACATCATAAATATCAAAATTATCTTTCTAGATAGAAACTAGCTTTACAGGAACTCTTTAAGATTAAAAATAAAACATTAATAAACGTAACCTCAAAATCTTTGAAATAAAAACACGACAATGTGTTCTTCAACAAAAAAATAAACATTTTTGTATCAACATCTGAACAAGGATATTCGATTAATTTNACATTCGATTAGTTTGAAAAATTTCTGCTGCTTGTCGCAGAGATACACCTCGTTTTGTTTCAATATATGCATTTTCGTATTGAGTAATGTCTTGCCTCCCCCTTTCGGTCTTTCGCGAGCGTTGTCTGGGCATCTTAAACAATAAAACACAACTTTTACTTATGTCACAACCGTACCCACAAATAATGTCACAGCCGTAACCAACGCACTTTTTTTCATAAAAACAAACACCATGCCAAAATGAAATAATCTATGAACAAAGTAATCACTGCTTTTTATTTACTAATGTATATGTTATATAGATAAATAACACTTAATACTCAATCTGTATATATGTAACAACAATTATCAAAATAAATCTAACAAAAATACTTACTTTTGACTGTCAAAAACAAATGTGGGTCTCTCCTAGCGTACGCAGCGCACAGCGGCTGACGCAATACTGTGACACGGGTTCAGACATGCAAGCCCCTCCCTTCGCCGTTACCACAACTCGCTAATCCGTATACTTTGGCTAATATTTCGACTGTCACTTTCGTACCCTGGCACAACCGTACCCAGTCTACCCTACTATATACTAATGTTTATAGAGGAGTGACATATGTACTTGTTATAATAGGCAGTATAAAATCCAAAAATGATTGCCACAGAAAACTATCTGACAATATAATTTTATCTGCAATTTGGGCATCAATTTGTATATTATTTGGGTGTAGTTTGCAAATAAATTGTTAATGTTGTTTATAGTAGTAACTTTTGTTAAACAAAAAAATAGTATAGAAGAAACCATATGTATTTAGATAAAATATGTGACACACAGAATTAATTAAGTTAACAAATAAACAAAAATTTGGTTGGAAATGGGTTATACACATCAGCAGTCATATTCTTGCAAAGTGGACTTCTTCTGAAATTTTAAATAAACAAATATTTGTTTTGATACCTTAAGTTGCTAAGGGAGAAAACAAAATATAAAATGAAACACAGTAATTTTCGTGTTTAGTTTATCGTAATACAATATTCATTAAAGGAAGCAGCAATTTTTTCGTCTTCTAAACCCAAGTCATAGTTACGTGTGAATGTATTTTGACATTTACTTGTACCTTCACAGTTGCAAAACTCGGTGCTTTGATGTGAGCTGAAGCACACCCACATTTTACCGAGCACATTTTATCAGAAAAGTAACCACAGACTTTCATCTTCAGATGGCAGGCCGGATATTCTTAGTTCCAAGTGGCAAACTAGTAAGTTGTATATTTCATTCATTTCATCATGGTGCCATCCAAAGGGTAATGGATCTATACTAAATGGGTCAGATTTGTCAGTATCCTTCCAGATACACATTTGGAAATGCGCTCGTTTTACATTCTCAAAGAATGTTTCTGTAGTAGGTGGGAGACAATTAAGATTTGGCATAAAACTTGCAGTCTTCTTGGAAGTCTTTTCCAGTCAAATATCTCCACTTATGTCAGACATTGTTGGGCCAGCTGAGCTTCCATAACAAAATCTTAAAAAGTTGGTAGCTCCCGAATTATACATGGAAACTCTCCGAACTTGTCTCCTAGTATCTATAGTATTCTTACACTTCTAAGCGCTTTTAGTATTTTCTATTCTTCGATGCCACACAGAGCAGGGACTGTATCACAACCAGTCAAAGCATGCTCTACTAGTAAGCTTGAAACAATACCCCTTTGTTTAGATGCAGACATTCAGATGTTTATGTAGCCTTGCTGAGCACGAGTAGCTTCTGTGAGTATCATATTGATAAATGGTAGGTAGGTTGAAATCGATGAAACTTTAGATTCCCAGCCTTTTTCACATGCATAGTATTCTGGTTTTGACGGGTTATTGTAATCTTTGAAAATAAGCTATAGCCCTCTTATCTTGCTCTCTGTAGTACGACTGCCTAAGTGGCTAACATTTGTAGGGTTGGTATCACATGCATTGCATAGAATAAGGCATGGGGTTTCTTTTGTATCTACAGTAGGTATGAATAGAAATTTCATACCTCTTTTACATCATGTTAACTCTTGGGAGACATGAAATACACTTTCTAGGATTCACAATGGAATGATCTTGTTGTGTCTGTGCAAGCAGCAAAGCAATTGCGTGGGTATATTTCAGCCCATCCGGAGATGATATGTTATCAAAGTTATTAGCAATGACCTGTACTAGCGTATGCTTAGAACTAGATATTTCACATATTTTTCTTGTAGAACTGCAGCGCTTTAAGCACTTTATTTGAATCGCAAGTTTNTCCACGTATTTTTCTTGTAGAACTGCAGCGCTTTAAGCACTTTATTTGAATCGCAAGTTTTTATCGTATGAAGGACCTACTTGGAATTCATTCTACATGGTTATTTTCCCACAAATATATATCCAAATTTTTTTGAAAAGCTGTATAAAAGGGATTAATGATGCTGGTAATCGTATTTGCTATAGTTTTGGAAGTAAGATCATATTTATTATTTGTGAAAAGTTTAAGAATCAAAAAGAGTTCGACCTACTTCATCCTTGGGTGAATTTGCGTCTGTTTTTGCTTCGTAGGGTGTTTGGTTTTTTTTTTTTTTACATTTTTGTTTCTTCCTTTATCCTTTTGGCAACCTTATCTAATGCAGAAATCATTATCATGTCTGGTATACATTCTGTAAGCTTTCCAACCAAATATCCCTATGTGAGAAGAGAGCTAGAGTGATGTTTGTAAAGTTCATACACCATAACTGAGGACCGCATGCCCGACTAATCGGATTTCAAGGCCGCAACAGCTGCCTCAAACGCTTCATTCAAATAATCTTGTTCAAATGACTTGTTCTTTCTTGAAACTAAAAGTGCAATCTCTACTGCCCTAACTCCCATGAATCTCTTGTGACAATCTATGTGGAAACAGCAGCATGCAGATCACTTTCAATTGAATGGAGATAGAAACTCACTTCAACAGCCCAATCATCAGCTCGTTTAACACATACGCTTAAAAAANGTTTAAAAGATGGTATTTTTGAAAATTGTATTCAAACAACGATCTGCAGGACGCATGCAATTGATAATCATCGCCTGTTTGGATTTTGAGCATCAAGTTAGATAGTGCAGTTTTCTTTACAGAAGGTACAGTTACATTTGTATGGAAAAGATTCAGTTCTGCGGACGCTTAACCTGAGGTTTCGTTGACTCCACTGGATTTCTAACTACTCCTGTGCTCAATATTTCCTTTAGATGTGTATGACGAAATACAGTTTTAATGTCACCTAATCACGAGGTCACTGTTTGCAGAATATTGCGTATCAAGATCTTCATGAAAACCATCTGGTCGCAAAACACTCGCCTTAATAATCATTTCTGCACTTAAAAAACCAAAGTTCCTTTCGCTCCGCACTTTAAAATGTTATACTTTTTAATAACTTATTCTACACACGTCATTCATTCGATTGTAATTTTTGACCTGCAGTATAAAAACCAACTTGTTACTACATGCAGTTAAGTATAATTTACCACATTTATCAATAAAATATATACTAGCACAAATATTAACAATTTATATTACAACTACACCCAAATAAGATATAAATAGACACACAACTTGCAGGTAACATTACAGTGTGAAATATATTTATTACGGCAGCCATCTTGAACACTATACTGAATATCGTAATTGGTATTCGTCTAACATTATTTCAATGACATTTTATTGGTCTTTGACTCCAAAAACATATTATTTGACACCAAAATCAACAAATAAAAATATATATATATTTGTATTCCATTTTTGTAGCCATATTCAATGCTATCTTTAATATCTTAAAATACTCAGTGCGCCCAACGAAATTTGGATTTAGTAACCCCGAAGTATACAGAAACGGTCAAAAAACATTTTACACACTAAAATTTTAGTTTCAGCCAAATATGTGGGTTTTTCCTCTAGACTATTCTTGTACCAAAAAGGCAAAAGGCGTATCAATCAGTTTACCGTGTGGCGCATTACGTGTCCCCTGCCAGAAGTTGTAAGACAGGGATTTCCTGATGTCAGGGTACTTGCTGGCAGTGTTCGCTAAGATGTCATGCTTAGGTGACATGGGGCGCTGATAGTTGGCACCCAACCAGAAACATATGACTCGATTAATGAACGCCAGATTTCCGCATGGTCTGCAGTCTATGTTATAATCAGAATATCTTGTTGTCTTTAGACTTTTTGTGCAAGAACAAAAACGGTTAACATTCTCTGAGATCAGAGCAAGTGTTCAGAGAAGGGCATCAAACGTATTTGCCAGCCGAGAATCCTCCAGATAGCCCCCCTTATGAGTCAGAAATGCGGAAGAGCGAAAAAATTGTTAATGGGCGTGTAATTGTGTTCTTAGTATAGCTCATCAAAGATGAAGTTCTTTAGTTGACTGTGCAAAACAAATAACTCTGAGTTACCATTAGCGCCGAGTGCTTGAGGGGTGTTAAAACCGCAGTGTCAAAATTTGGCGAACTGGATGAATACTGGAGACGTCTAACCGGAGGACTAGAACAAGTTATGGTCCAGTGAGAGTTTTCAGGGTGCCTTAGGCTAACGTTGGAAACTGATAAATATTCTCGCGACTAAATAAAAAAACAAAGATTCCAGATAGGTGCTAACTAATAGCTAACTTATTGATTTAGCGTAAGGGGTATGCGTTGCTTCAAGGAAATCAACTTTACCACTCTGCTGAGAGTTTTAGTTTAGTAAGCGATTGATTTTCTGGTTATTGTGTAAACTATAGTTGGGTGTTGCTACTGAATTGGTGTAATTGGTATATGTAACTTGGCTTTAGTATTTTGTTTGGTTATGTTTATGACTTCCATACTGTTATTAACCTATTTATTACTAAGCTCGAAATTATAACAGTTTTCACATCAATATGTACTGAAAATGGCCTTAATTTTATCATAATACGCTTGCAAATGTATTTTCTGGTGCATTTGCGCTTGCTTCGTACACTATTTCCATGTGTAGGTTTTATCCGAAAGAAGCAATAGAAGTAAAATTATTAATTTTTAATCAAATTTGGTACTACTTTTCACATAACTAAAATTTATTGCAAAATAAATAACAATGGAAAAATATCATTATTTGCGCTTACTTATTGATATTGTGGAAAAGGAGCGAAGGAGTACATTCCTCAGGTAGCCGAGTGAATATAAACTAGTTATCTTTCTAAATACGTGGCTCTTTGTGTCGTTTAGAAACCAGTTCGCAGATACAACGGTTCTTATATTCAACAAATGGTGATTACTTAAACAAGTTAAAATTATTATAAAATATAATAGCGAAATAAAAAGTTTCAATACGGTATCAAACCAGGTACTTGATCTATAAAACGTAATTATTATCAACATCTAGTCAACACCCCTAGAAAATATATTTGAACGTCACTTAAAAACAAGTTTATTAACCATGCCAACAACACTCAAAATATATCTTTCTTCCCACATAACGTGTTCGAATCAGCAACACGGGACGCAGTATCAAATAAAATTTCCCTTGTTGACTTATTCCCGATGCGAACGGAACAAGTAATATTTGTATGAATTTTTTCCTCTCGCATCGGACGACTAGGGTAAACCTAAACCGTTAACTGTTTTGTGTAAGATGAACATTGAACCCCGGCGTCAGTTTGTTGATTTTGCCAATGCCTCGCAACCTGAATACGTCCACCGGCAATTTTCCTACAGGGGGAAGAGGATGGGGGAAAAAAAAAGGAATTGTTAATTAATTTGTTGCTGGCTTTCGTTTGCAGACATCCACTCCAATTTTTTTATTGCTAAAAAGGATGTAATATTTTTCGGGGCAACACAGTTTCCCCCATTAACTTATTGTCTTACTCGCACGACCCACTGTCATACGAACGCGTTTCCAATTATGGGAACACGAAACTCCTTCATGTTCGAGCGCGAAATTTAATTACAATCGAAAGTAAATACAGCGTTCTAAATAATATTCGATGCCACCGACTCCTTCGCTGTATTGGCCGGGGGTCGTTCGAATAAAATGGACACGACAACAGAGACGCGCGCTATTCAGAGCACATCACATTTTTATGCCGGAAAACTGGAAGAGGGGACGAGGGAGTTTTTTTCCCCGTGTTTTATTAACTACATGTCGATACGGCCTGCATTATAATATCAAACTGAATTTCAGTCGACTACAATAAGACTGTGACAGTCTGTGAAATCATACATTTTTTAATCCGCCGTGTTTTGTTTATATATCTGATATTGCCACAAAAGAAATGGTACAGCACAAAAATGCTCAATACGTGACAAATTAATGACGGAAATGAAAATATTTGGTAGTGTATTTACCAGTTGGAGTTGGCTAACTAGAGCTTGTGTCCGTCTTGCAAGCTGATGAGAACGGTAGTATGATACAGAGAGTGTTTTTGAGTCATGGGTATGGTATGCGATGATTCATTCTGTATGACAGATGACATCAGATGCACCAAGGGGCCATATAGCAATTCTAAAACAAGTGGGTACTATTTTATTACTATCAAATTTTAGGGACTAGTTTCCAAAAACGTACTGCGAACTAACACGGTGCTAACTTTACTCATTTAGGTTTGATACCTTTTTTAATTCAATAAAAATTTAAGTTCTGTTTGATGATGTAATCACATCTACTATTGTGTAACTGTAACTGGTTCATAGTAAACTGAAAACTGTCGAAATTAACTTCACAAAATTCTTAACTGTCACTCTAATTAATGTAAGCATTCACTGGATTAAAGTAATACTGGAAGTGAATAAGAAAAACAAAATTTATCTTGAAACATTGTGTTAAAAGTGTTATGTTTTAATTGGTAGCCAAGATGTGCTATATTTCTTTATGCACATCACAATAATATTTTTTTAGTAACAAATCTTTAATTCCAATTGATTTGGGTGTCATTTGCTTGACACGGCTACTGTTTTTTTACTGTTCCATTAGCCTACATGTTGACACAAAGTAACTGACTTGTAATATTGTAAGTCGTAGGCAAATTATTTGTCACCATATATATTATAAATATTGGATATATAATATACATACATAAAAAACACTATCATCATATCGCCTCTCCAAGTACAATGGGGCATAACTCAAATTTTGACGTTTGTGAGTTATAACCATTGTAAGATGTCCCAAAATGTATATTTTACTGTTCTAAACTGGCGTATCTCTGCGACGAATGTTTTCAAAGTTATAAAAGAAAAACGTTTAGCCGTATCTCAAAATTACCTGGTTTGTACAATTTCAAACAGGCCTATCTCCACTTTCGCTGTATGTGGTTGGAATTTCTTATGGATCCTTTAGCACAAAGGGAAGCTTCTGTAGATACACCTATTTGTGGTTGCACATTTAAGTGTCGCCCTCAGTTATGCTCTATGTTTTCTCTTATATTCCAGGTTATATCCTAATGAATAATGGACATGTTAGTGCAGTCTGCTTGTGACCGTTTCTAATTAGTAGTTTTGTTTCAGATTGAATCCTGAGTATAAATGGATGTGCTTGTCGAATGGAATGATAGCACCAGAAATGTGGCGGATTCAGCGGAATTGATTCTGATTGGTGAAGAGATGAATACATTAAAGACTGAATGTAATGTTAAACACGTGCCATGATATACTGTGGTATTTGGAGTTTCTTACAAACGGAGGCAGAAGAGAGCGATATTGACAGATATGATACGAAAAAAGAAGCAATACGTTGTGCATGACATGCAATCTACCGACTTCCTTGATTTCAAGCAACTCTCAAAAGACATGTGCATGCTTTCAGTCAAATGTGCCAATGGAATCAATGAAACAATTAAGTGGACGGACATAACTGAAAGTAAGGAAAATTGACCGGTAAATGATTTTCTTCAAAACAAAATCTCAAAGGGATCATACAAATATCTATCACTGAAAGGGAAAGGTACAGAAGCCGTTAAGAAACGACCTAAACCGCTTGTGGAGCCTCCAGAACTGTCCAGCAAGAAATATCAGAGTCTGGTATCCTTGTGTCAAGGACAAACACCAGTGATAATATCCGAGACCCACAAAGAGTTTTACAGGCAGCTACCTCATGAAGACCAATGAATGTTATCATAACAGTGCTAACGATTCTAGTGCCAGTTCCAGTGACATACTTCGTTAACACTTAAGGTTTGATGGACGCTATTCTTATTGGCATTGCTTATTATTACGGCCCTATAAATATTTCATAGAATTTACATAGCATTTCTTAACAAATTATATAATTATTTATATTAAAAAAATAGTTTTTAAACAACTTGCATGGTACATAACACAGAAATGGTTATGCAGTGCAAATTGTTTATCTGCTTTTGTAGTAGATTATTACAACTGTGTTACAAAATAATTTTCACACGGATGAGACAGCCAATACAATCCTCCGAGTAATTGCTATACAATTCACTATAATTCAATTATGTCGTTTTACAATGTAGCACATTAAAAAAAATGCAATTTAAACAATGCTGAAATACTATTTACAGACCAAAACATTCTAACGTCACTGTAGCTGGTTCATGAAAATGAAGGTTTTAAGAAATCCCCACAATGTTCTTTATTTTGTAGAGAATAAACTTTGTCCTACGTAGTTTCCAAAATATAAATACATTAAATTTTTGATTCCATAAAATATTTATTCTTCAGTGTCAATCTGTTTAAACATCTAAATACCATATTGCACGACGTTTACAGCTAATGATTTCATTTCCAGCAAATTTTAAAAATTAAATGTCGTATTGCATGAACTATTTTATTTCACTGCATACATTTTCGAAGTAGAGACAGCATTTGAAAAAAAAAGTATAATCAAAATGAACATATCTTGTGCGCTTAAAGACATGCATACATGCCTACTTCGTGAGTAATTTAGGAAGTGACAGTTGGCTCTATCTTTGCACCAACGTAAGCTGCCAACGAGAGACGTCTGAGATGCCGCTAGCATATTATTTCCCCTCAAGCCATTGTAATAGGGCGATAGGGCGTGGATGAGTAGGGACGAATAGGGGAAGGGAAGCAAACCCTCTTCCCCTCCCCCGTGCAGAGGAGACCAAGGGGTGGTCTGCAACACACAAGGGGCAGAAGGAAATTGAAGTGTGAAAAAAAAGTATGTATATTGAGGAAATCTGGATGCAGAAGCGTGGTCGGTGAGAGAAAGAGAGAGAGAGAGAAAGAGAAAGAGAGAGAGAGGAAGAGGGAAAATTCTGCAAGTCATAAGGGCCTGCCAACCAGGGAAGTCCACGATCATCGCCAAGAACTTACATCACGGCGTCTGCATGAATAACAAGTAGCTCTGGACAGAGATCAGCGCCTGCTTCCCCTCGCTGCCGTCATACGTAGCCATAAATTCCGACTCTCATGGACAAAACCTTGGCGGAAAAAGTCATAAAGTACAACGACGTTACCTACTGAATTTAAACTTAATATTCACACATAATTTACATTAATCATACCTAACTTATGATTTGATATAAGGAAAATTATTGAATATTCATTGCTGCTCAGCGACTTTCATTGATTCAGTAAGCTAAAAATTATTTACGTCCTTTCAATGTTAGTAAACGGAAGGGGAGGGAGAAAATACTAAACTAATCGAAACTCAGATCTGAAAATAATATGCACATCAGAGGGTCGTCCAAAATTCGAACCCGGAATTTTTTTTTCACTGTGGGAAATTAAACGGTTGTCAAATGTATTGTGCTAACCATGGGCTACAAATATAAAAAGTATATTTGCTACATAGATTATTCAATGTGATATCCACAACTGACTTACAAAAATACAACATGAACCTCAAACAGAAGCCAGAACCCCAAGCATTGCACGCCGTCACGCTGTTCTTTTAGTTAGAGCAATGAAAAATTGACACATGTGTGAAACAGCATGTTTTACGGATCATTTTGTTCCACGAGTACAAACTGAGATGTTCGGTGGCAGAAAGCTCTCGTAATCTGGTGAACACATGCGGTGTATAGGTACGCAACTTCACATTGCTGGTGCGAACAATTAATGTTCCCGCCTACCTGGTGCTTCAACTGCGTTGCAGAGTGTTTTAAATACACGTTTTCCCACGAAACTATTGAACGTGCGCCCAACGTGTTGATCTACGAAAGGAACACCCACTTCAGACGTGGGCTGTTGAGTGTTTTCAAAACGTCACGCACGTCAGAAACACCATTTCAGAGTGTTCCAAAACAGCTAAAAAATGGCTTTTTCAAAGCACTATATCTCAAAACATACGCATGGGATACATACAAAACTACTCAAAGATCATGCACTGAAAATTCCTACAGACTTTCCACCAATAAAATAATAGGGTTACCGCTGTACGTCCCATATATATATATATATACACACACAGTGCGGCTAGAACACTGCAAGCCAGTTCGGAGCCTTGAGCTCTTGAGCTTAGCGGCGAAGGCGCACTTGATGCGCGTGGCAGTGTCGCCCTTACCGCTCTCGCGCTTATTGGGCTCAAACGCGGAAAATAGCTCCAGGTAGGAGGGAGACTAAAGGCCCGTGACACGAAACTCCAAGATGCAGACAATAGAGAGTGGAGAAAAAGATAATGACGTATCAAAGGTAAATACACTCACTACCGTTACAATACTTTCCCGAAAGTTCGGGTTTACATTTCAACAATTTTCTACCATCTAGAGAAAATGGAAAATGAGGACTGGTAATGGGTGGACAACACGATATCACATACACAGGTGGAGCGTCACTAAAAGAAGAGGGGATCTACAATAACTTGTTGTTCTTTACCACAATGAGCACCTACTCCATTGTAAGAGGAAAGAGGAGATCCCGAGAAAACACGCCGACCAGCGGCATCGTCCAGCAAAACTCCTGCGGAGGGGTTTGGCTCCGGGTATAACAGTTTTCGTATATATCGGCATGCTCAAAAGCGTAATATAACGTGTTATAAATTTCTGTTATACCTATGGAGCCGCGACATACTGTTGAAGATTGCGGACACGCGAGTAACAACCTCAAGCCGTGTAGGTTCGTTTATGAAAAGAGGGTTCTTTAAAACGTATTTCTAAACAAAATGAAACTTAATGTAAGTGTAGGTAACCGGAAATATTTCAAATAACTCGCACGGTTATAGTAAAACAATAAACCCTACTTTAAAAAACGTTGTAATTGTGTCATTATTTCGTTTATGACCTATTACAAGAAAATAATTATAATGGTGTGTGTAACTCGGCGGACTGTCGGGCGATTCCGCGCTGTCCAGTTTAAGCTCTAGAGTTCAAGTGCCGGTCCGCTTTCAAAAATGTTTTCATTTGTTTTGTGAAATATTATTGAGTTTCATAATTAATACTGTTGTTATAAGACGTTTATATTTATAACTCGTTTGTTTAAAGGCAATACTACTCAAATGACTGCACAGTGAGGTCAACTGGTTGTGGTTGTTCGCTTATCAAATTAATTAATTTTTAAAAGTAGATAATTTAAGCTGTAAATCACAAATAATTTTAACAGATATATTTGTCTTCGTTTGGTCTTACAACCGTAAAAGCTTATATACCGACAGCACGCAATTGATTATTATACACGTTGGAGAACATATTTAATTAATTTCTGGTGTTTTGTTGTGTGGCGTAAAAGTCCATCGTACAAAATGCGTGAATACCTTGTTTTCCATACATTAACAATCGTATTCAAACATAGAAATAAACGTATTGTTCAAAAGGCCTACAGATAAGATGTGATTACATTTCCACTCCGGCCAAATGCGGGTTATCTGCCATTTGCGAGTTTTTTTGGCTGCTCTGTACACTTTTCTGTTAGCACTTTAGGTGACGTGTAGGTATCGACTGGCGCATTCTTTCCTCTCTTCTGCTGTAGAAACTGGTATACTTTCTGTTGCAGAAGGTAGCAGAAATAACGTATCGTGAAGGGCCGGCTTTAACGACAGAATGGGATATTAGAACATTTTCCTCTCCATACAAGCTTGCCTTTCAGCTTTATTTAGGTATAGAATGTAAATAATTACGGACAGTTTCATACACACTAGCTGAAACCACGGACTCTCTTACCCTCTTGCTAGGAATTTGAATATGTAACTGACTTTATTTTCTCAGATTGAAAAGTACATGCCTTGGAAATTTTTGTAATTTTGAAATAAAACTAGATATTTTCCGTGGTAACGCCCAACCGGAATTAGATTTTTGAAAGAAAAAAATGGTGTTTGGCAGATATTTTATACCGATGCTTTGCCTCCTGGCGCTTTGATTTGTCATTAAAATATACAAAAATTATAGTCACGGCTACGTTCATCCGGAATTTGACTTTTTCAATTAACGTCACGTTTGATAGGGCCAAAATAGAAGGCTAAATGACTGATATTAAAAATATAATATATAACTATTTGACTTAGAATACAGTTTAGAAATACGTTAAGTAATATATTACTAAAGATAATGATCTAATTGTTACTACTTAGCTCATTACTGACATAGATGGTGTGATTATATACACATCACTTGTAATCCAAATATGGAATATAACAACGTACAGTACGGTAATACAATAATATCATGATCATAAATTTCCATTCAGGATAGAGAAAAGTACAATAAAATTCATCATTTGAACTTGGTGCCGCTCAATTCCCTGTTGACATGGCGTGATTATAAATAAATGTCATTTAATGTGTACCAAGACCTATCTCACAGTGGAAATTGCATAGCAATAGGCCTACACCCAATATATTTTGCTTTATGCTGAAAAAAAAACATAAACAGAAAAACTGTCAAAAAAACGTTTTCGGGTTCTGCTTTTAATCGTAAATAAGAGTCACTTTTTTTTAAAATCGACACAGAGACCTATCACCATAAACGAACTGATTGTTATTTATATTACTCTTTAAAAATGCCCCTAGTTTTGTTCTCCATTTTTTGGGTAGTTACTGTAGTTTGCAAATTAATTTCTAAAATATGTTTTGCGGAAGGGGGGAGGGGTGTTTTAATCCTCGCAAACATCTGTCTTGCCCGAGGGACAAGAAATAATCATTTCGTCTTAGCCAGCATTAGAGTAGTATGAACAAAGACGGCAGATTGAAGTGGGATTACCAGGATAAAAGCACAACACCACGACCATATCCTGCCAAAGGAAACTGTCTGTTCGAGAATTTCCCAGCCCGCCCGGCGAGAGGATCGAACTACGAACATTCAGCGGTGAGACACTAGTAACTAATATATATATAGAGGGACGAGAAATTTGGCAAATTAGTTTCCGAAACAGCGACACTTCAAAAACTTATACGTTTCAAAAACACTTGAACCGCATTAATAACACTCACCCTGGACTACAGTGAGTCAGTAGCAAGCCTGCAAGTAATAAAAGTTCTAATCCTGCGCTGCCTGATCTGAGTAAAACTGGCTACTTGCTAGGTAGCAGCCAACTGACAGATATTTAATGTTCTTATAAACATAGAACTGTAGAGTATAGCCTACTATTATTAAGAAATTAATAAGTGGACTAACAACCGCTGTTACTATCCTAGTTATCACAAAAATTTCAAACAAACTATCGAGCTGTATTTTCAAATGAAGGCAATCAATTGAGTGGACAATAATACACACACACATTTATATAGATGTAACTATATAACTGAGTGTTTAGTTGGCAGTCTATTTTTTTGGCCCAACACAGAGGTTTTGTTAATTCAGGCATGTATTTTGTTAGATGAACAAAATCAATTTTGTTATTTTTTAAGTTTTGTTTACTCAACAAAATACTTTGTTGGTGCTACTTTGGCCCTACCCAAATAAGTATTTTGATGGCTGAATATACTTATCTCTCAGCGTAGAATTGGACCATTATTGAAAAAATTAAATCTTTAATAATGTAGTATTTAAACATATACTTTGAACAATAAAAATAAATATAAAAAAAAGCTTTTAGATCTATCTACTTAGAGCTGGAATTTTATATTTAGCCAAAAATTTTAATGCATACTGGTAAGCATGTGCTTGNTTTATCTTTAATAATGTAGTATTTAAACAATTACTTTGAACAATAAAAATAAATATTAAAAAAAGCATTTAGATCTATCTACTTAGAGCTGGAATTTTATATTTAGCCAAAAATCTTAATGCATACTGGTAAGCATGTGCTTGGAACGTAACACACAGTGCACTACCTCTTAAACAGCCCTTTTCTTAATAGGTTTCTAGATCTGCCACTGGTTATCGTAGTTTTTTTTAAAATGTATCTTCTCAAAATTTATTACTACCTTTATTGGGTTAGTAGGATCTGTGGTGAACTTGCCATGCAGTCAGTGTCGCGAATTTTGTAACAGACTGTAAAAACTCGCGTCCTTGACTCTGAATATTCCCTGAGAGAGTAACGGTCCTTTTAACCTTCCTTAAGCGCAAAAAAGATAACACCTGAATATTGTAATGCATTCTCCGCGTACAGAACCTCAATTTTATGACTTTTTGAGCTCATTCTGGGAAAAATAAAACCTGGAGTCATAAATATGTTAAACATATTACACTTAATTACTATACATCTATACGGATTTTTTTTATGTAAACGAGTTAACGCAATTCGGAGAGTTAATGTTAAACCACTCAAAGATTAGCTTATAGCTGCCATAAAATATTTTGAGGCAACGGCTAGTGGTTCATAATTACCCACATGTCATTATATTTTCATGTCCTGCTTCGAAACGTAGCTAAGTGGAATCGGGTTCAACGCCTGCCACTTTAAAGGTTATAAACCCCTTGAGGTCTGCTGCACTCTAATTTTAAGTATAATAGCAGAAATATAACACCACAACGCACATATTTAATGATGTTATTAGGAGCTGCTCGCATGCTAATACAGAACGAGGTTTATCTGTTCCAGAAATACCGGTTTTAATGCTCATGATGCTAGGTGTGCGCCTCAGGGCTACTGAAATGGGGTGGAAGTATTACGTAATTACTGCAAATATTTGATTACGACTGTCTGTTCATACTAAGCACCAGAGGCGTGTGGTGAACTGTTTCAAGGTAAGCAGTGTTTTGCTCTGTGCTATACTTAATCGTTTGCTAGTTTACACATCGGCCACAATGCAGTCGACGTCACCGCACGTGCGTCATGGGTGCGTCACCCGCTCCCTTGGGAATGGTCGCAGTACATTCAGTTTGAGCCCGGCCACACTCTGGTTACTGGTTCCTGCTGCGTGCTACGAGTGTGTACAGTACTGAGCAAGCTCCAGCTGACCTTGCAACCAGGGCCGGATTAAAAATTTGGGCGCTCCTAGGCCTAAGAGTTTTTGCCGCCCACTCTTCATTCCATCAGGGGGGTGGGGGAGGGGGCGGTCGGTCCGGCAATTTTCCTCAAGAAAATAATCTTTATGATGACAATTTTAATTTTATCGCATAATAACATCACTTATAAAAATAATTTTGGAATAAAATTTTTGTATTTTGGGTGTATTAAGTAAATGAAATAGCCCAACAAAGTATTGGAAATAAGTTTAATCTCTTCGATAGCTATCAACACATAAATACACGTATGCACAGTACATTAATAACATATTAAAATTAAACAAATATATATATATTTTTTTTAGCATGCGCCCCCTGACGTGCGCTCGTAGGCCGGGGCTTAGTGGTAAATCCGGCCCTGCTTGGAACACTTCACCACAGTCGCTGCTGAATACGTCTGATGGAAAACGCGTACATCGTTCCTGCGATGCACGTCACATGTCAGATTGTCAATTGGTTATACTACGGCGGCGAAGAGAAAAATTTCCTTTGAATACTTAATATCTTGACCAAGCATTAACTTCATACGGATTTTATTCCACTAACCTCGCTACGCTCTCCACCTTTCAGACCTTCCATTTGTCTTGTTTATGCTCGTAACTCAAGTTTCGTTTGAACAGAGAATATAATTTGCACGTTTTAATTAAAACAATTGCTTTTGGGCATATCTGATTTACTATTAATTTATCACATTTGAGAGTTCTGCTTAGATTCTATTTCCTGCTCTCTGTGTATATTCCCACCAGAGAATAGAATTCAAAATTTTAATGGACTTTCATTTCCTACAACTACAAAAAGTAACAAAAAAAAAGAAGAACAAAACATACGGACGAGGAACAAGAATGCGGTGAAAAAGTGTTTAATCACTTTAGAACAGGAGCAGAACGCAGCTTACGAAACGTAATTACTTTTGCTATATATTTGGCTGTTTATGCTGTCTCCCAATTGTAAGCACATACTTCTTAAGTATATACATATTCGTACTTGCCGTTGTGTGTACTTTCCCTAACTATTGGGATGGTTTTTTTCTGGCTGTACTTGACTCGTCGCACAACCTGGCGTAAATAACACGAACTACTAGAAAGTAAACACGTGTTTAGTCATTCTGAGCTAACAACTATATGGTTTTATGCAGTAAAATAAACATTTTGTGTTCTATGTTGGTTGTCTTGGCTTTCGTTTTTGTCTATAGTGTTGTTTGGTGTTGTTGCAATAAAATAACAATAATGGAGTTGTCATGTGTAACAGGTAGGTTATTATAAAGGCAGAAATAATGTTGCACATTGGTCGCTTCGTAGAGCAATAGGACGGCGGGTAAGTAGAACAGTAGAACTACGAAAAATTTCCATCATAGGTTATGTACGTGACGTTTGAAACCAAACATGGCGACCGCCGCAAGTACGAAAATTCGCCCAGCAAGTAAGCAACTTCGTGTGCTTGGACGTTGTGTGTACTATACTAGGAATTGGGATGACTCTAGTGTATACTTACTGACGTCACAGGCGGGGTGAAGTATAGACATGTATATATCTGAACGGAATTGGGATACAGCCGAAGTATGGACATATATATACTTGAAGGGAATTGGGACACAGACTTAGTCTTGTTACACTTGCAGTATCCTTTTTGTTTTTTGTTGTTCGTTTTCAGACTAGATCATTATATTTTTTGATATATTTATGTATTTATACTTTTTTTTTTTGTTTTGTGTTTCGAATGTACATTTTACTGCTGTCGTTTTGTTACATTGGTTTTTTATTTGATGTTTCTGTACCCAATTTAGCCTAAAATTTTTCGTTAGACATCTGTTGTGCTGTTATTTACTGCAGTTTGTGTTTCGCTCGTAGTTTTGGCTATTTTAATCTTGTTATTGTTGTGCTATCCTAGTTGTTTCTGTGCCGCTCGTTGTATAACTATATCATTGTCATATTTGCGTTTATTTATTTTATCGCTTTTGTACTGGATTTTTGTTCCTCATCAATAGATCGTGTTANTTTCCCTAACTATTGGGATGGTTTTTTTCTGGCTGTACTTGACTCGTCGCACAACCTGGCGTAAATAACACGAACTTCTAGAAAGTAAACACGTGTTTTGTCATTCTGAGCTAACAACTCTATGGTTTTATGCTGTAAAATAAACATTTTGTGTTCTATGTTGGTTGTCTTTGCTTTCGTTTATGTCTATGGTGTTGTTTGGTGTTGTTGCAATAAAATAACAATAATGGAGTTGTCATGTGTAACAGGTAGGTTATTATAAAGGCAGAAATAATGTTGCACATTGGTCGCTTCGTAGAGCAATAAGACGGCGGGTAAGTAGAACTACGAGAAGTTTCCATCATAGGTTATGTACGTGACGTTTGAAACCAAACATGGTGACTGCCGCAAGTACGCAAATTCGTGTACTCGGCAAGTACAGACGTTGTGTGTACTGTAATAGGAATTGGGATGACTCTAGTGTATACTTAGTGACGTCACAGGCGGGGCGAAGTATAGACATGTATATATCTGAACGGAATTGGGATACAGCCGAAGTATGGACATGTTTATACTTGAAGGGAATTGGGACACAGAAGTAGTCTTGTTACACTTGCAGTATCCTTTTATTTTTGTTGTTCGTTTTCAGACTCGATCATTATATTTTTTGATATATTTATGTATTTAGGCTTTTTTTGTTTTGTTTTTTGAATGTACATTTTACTGCTGTCATTTTGTTACATTAGTTTTTTATTTGATGTTTCTGTGCCGATTTTAGCCTGCAATTTTTCGTTTTTACATGTGTTGCGCTGTTACTTACTGCAGTTTGTGTTTCGCTCATATTTTCGGCTATTTTAGTCTTGTTATTGTTGTGCTATCATATTTGTTTCTGTATAGCTTGTTGTGTAACTATATCATTCTTGCATGTGCCATATTTTCGTTTATTTATTTTATCGCTTTTTTACTGCATTTTTGTTCCTCATCAATAGGTCGTATTCATGGTTCTCCCCCTCCCCCTACCTTTTTTTCGTAGTCACTGTAGGCAATGAGTGTCCAAACAAACTTCGAATTCAGTTATACCACACCATTGTCATCTACGTCGTTCGTCAATCAGCTCCTGGTAACTTATTTGCCAGCCGGCAGCCCAGCCAGTATAGAAATTTTCGCAGCACGAGGTAGCCAATCGGACACAAGGCCCATCCCAGATCATCCCGCAACCCATCAGCAAATAGGTACGCCTACATCAAAGGAACTGCCACGCCATTGCTTACGTATAGCGCTCCCACCACATTCACGACATGTAATAGTTAAGGCTGCCATGTTAATTTGTTGATCAAATAAAACTGTCAAATTGCTCTAAACGTGAATATATTTCCATCACATCACTTGTTATTTTAATATTCATAAAACACAAATGAAACCAGTTTCAGTGTTCACAAAAAAATTTAATTTGCGTTTCTAGTAAAATTTTAAATCATCTGAATGTTCATCATATTCTCTGCCATAATTACTGGAGACATACCACTTAGTTTTCACACTTAAACATACGCTATTACGGGCAGTGTTATTTTTAAGTTTGATTTTGTAAGTGCTCAGTAAATAAAACAATTAGCGATCCCCGTATGTAATGGTGAACTTAAATAAAATATTTCGCTCGAACAAGTTCAGCAAATTTTTCGTGAAGCTCAAACAAATAATAAGCATGCAGCTCTATAAATTTGTGAGCTTACACAGGAACTAAAAGGTCGATTCATGACAGTGAACAATAATTTCTTGGGAAGTTGGCGTTCTGAAGGCTAGTCATAAGAAATAACGTCACTGACTTTTAAATATCGAAAGCTGCCTTTTTAAAAACGGAAACACGTCTGGTTACTGGAGTATAAAACTGACTTACTGATTTAGTTCAGTAGTAAACTTATGCGCTGCGTAAGGCAACTTTCTGAATGCATAATTGAGAAACATAAATAACAAAATTCTCAATATTGCTTATATTGCATTGCAAAACTTGATATCCTTCGCTTTACAAGCTATTTAAATATTTAAATAATGTCTTCTATGACATGTATGGGATAAAATA
The DNA here is from genome assembly GCA_002778355.1 of Clitarchus hookeri. Taxonomy (NCBI): domain Eukaryota; kingdom Metazoa; phylum Arthropoda; class Insecta; order Phasmatodea; family Phasmatidae; genus Clitarchus; species Clitarchus hookeri. The sequence continues at coordinate 1,145,309 of NQII01000179.1, read as the reverse complement.
ATTTGTGAATGTGATGTTAATTTTTGTTCGTCNAAATATTTAAATAATGTCTTCTATGACATGTATGGGATAAAATAATTTGTGAATGTGATGTTAATTTTTGTTCGTCAGAAAATTTTTTCAGTGAAAACCGCACAAAAAAAAATGCACTTTTACAAACAAAAGTTTGGAAACTGGTTTCCAAACAATTTTCATTGGTAATAAAGATTATTTTGCAATATTTAAATGGGGAAAACAATTTATTTAAATGGTGTAGTTAGTAAAATTATTTTTTTACAATCCTTCCGCCTNAAAACAATTTATTTAAATGGTGTAGTTAGTAAAATTATTTTTTTACAATCCTTCCGCCTATTTCTTTTATGACAGCAATAGCTATCAGTGTTCTTGTAAGTTTCATAGTGTAAATCAAATTCTCTTCTTTTCAGGTCAGGAAGTAAGTCGTCATATGGGCGGAATTCCCAGAAATGACAAGTGATAAGCTGATGTCAGCTTTTTTTAGCCTGCTTTCCGAAGGAAAGATAGGCTTATGCAATCACCTGGTTGTCTGTCTGGATTGCATGTCCCCTACCTAGTAACAGCTAAACCAGACGACTGAATTTAACCAAAGTAGGTCCACATAGATTATTTAGTGATGAAATCAGACGTTCATAGTTTTTGATGACGCCTGGTATTTATTTTCTAAATGGCGGCAATTTACAAATTTAGGCTACTATGCTATATCTTGGAAATTAATTGCCCAGTTTAAACCAAATTTGGAGCATTAACAGTGCATTATATAAGCAATGCATACAGAAATCTATAATGTAATTAATCAGCCATTTTGAAAACTGGCGCAAATTAAAAAATTAATCTTTCAATAAAATCTCGGGAACNCTATAATGTAATTAATCAGCCATTTTGAAAACTGGCGCAAATTAAAAAATTAATCTTTCAATAAAATCTCGGGAACCATTTACACAACTTGAATCGAATTTGGTACGTTGACAGTGCATGACGCTAGCATTGAATTAAGAAACCGAAAATGTTATTGGTTTGCCAGTTTGTAAGATCGTGCAATTTGAAAAAATGAAGTCCTTACGTCATATCTCGGGGACCATTTATAGATTTAACCAAAATTGGTAAATTGGCAGTTNTTTGAAAAAATGAAGTCCTTACGTCATATCTCGGGGACCATTTATAGATTTAACCAAAATTGGTAAATTGGCAGTTTATGATGTTGTAATTTAATGAATCTATAAATAATATATTGTGTATGATGGGTGTAACGTCTCGTGTGTAACTTGTGAGATAGTATTTCTTGCCCGGTTTACACTGCAGACAGACAAGTCGAAGTAAGACCCAGAATGTATACGACCACCAATAAGAACTTACCACACTTCAGTTTCTCAGTTGGTACACCCTGGCAGATACCTCCAGAGCCTTTGCTCAACAATCTGTGAGTTAGCAGACTGAAACATACACANGTATACGACCACCAATAAGAACTTACCACACTTCAGTTTCTCAGTTGGTACACCCTGGCAGATACCTCCAGAGCCTTTGCTCAACAATCTGTGAGTTAGCAGACTGAAACATACACAATAGCTAGCTAGTGATTAACTACTGGAAGTAAAAACAGTGACAGCTATGATTCCCTCAAATATTTAATAAAACGGANATAGCTAGCTAGTGATTAACTACTGGAAGTAAAAACAGTGACAGCTATGATTCCCTCAAATATTTAATAAAACGGATGAAAGAAAGTTTGAGAATAATATAATTAGCTGACAAGTTACACTTTCAAGTATTAGTATGGACTTCAAAAATAAAATTATAGTGCCAGTTATACCAAGGTTAGAGGGGTTTGCTTTATAATTCAACAAATTTAACGGTGATTGATTCCGACACTAAGTAGCAAAATATAACGTCTGAGCAGGGCGAATATATGCAAGTTAGCATTTATCATTAAAACTGACTTTATTGAGAATACATTTTCAAAATAAAATTTCACTCAGTCTCGGGTATTAAAGATCTGTTAATATCATTCAGGGAGTTCGTTTTAAACTTTGTGCAAACGGTAAGAAAATTTAATTTCAACGTGGTGCTGAATTCAAATTGTAAGTTCAAAAGAGCTGTGGCGGTTGAAATTGTTCAGACTTAGCTGAAACTAAAAATGCTTGTCTTCGTTGAAGTAGCTTCGAGGCGAACCGGAACACTTAAAAGAAATACGTCGACATCTCCACTGCTTTAGTGGTTCCTCTTCTATTCGTGCTACAGAATTTTTTCCCTAAACGAGAAACTCACGGGCTTATATGTACACGATACAGTCTTAGCACACTATCATGATATGCATGCGGAAGGTGAACCTTATCTAACATTTTAAATGCACGGCTATTGTCCGAACACGGGCATCTTATTTATATTTTTCACAAACGTACATGCCCGTTTTATTACAATATGGACTCGTTAAGCGAAAACTTAATAAAATTTCTAGCTGGGTGATTACCTCAGACCACCAAAACCCTAGTGAAAAATCCAATATAGCTTGCCCTTCAGTCAATTTAAATTATTCGCCGAGAAAATAAATTTTTTAACAAAATCTCGTTTAAAATCTGTTCTCCTCATAGGCTAGCTAGTGTCGCCTCACATAGTTTCAAATACAATTTTTGACATGAAAAAATTTTGGCAACTTTCTCTCTAACAGAGAAATTAATTTCTTTGCAAATTCTTATTTCAAAACTAATTTCCTATCACGTGTAAATAAGTGGATCTGATGGCAAATAATTTTGTAACATAAAATTAAATAAAAAATTATTTCGTTCTGCATCCACAGATGGTTTTTAAGTTATGTAAACAAATTTACAATCCCAAATTACATTATTTATCTAAGATCTAAACCATCAAATAATGAAACTGATAAATAAATTAAGGAGACCTATAAATTTATCATGTTTTAAAATGTATGCATTGTATTAAGAAACTGATAATGAAAAAACTGATAATTCGCCATTTTCGAAGATAGTGCAATTTAAAAAAATAAGCTTTTTTCGCACATGAAAACTCCCTGATTTCAAAGTGCAGTTTTATAATAAAAAAANGTGCAATTTAAAAAAATAAGCTTTTTTCGCACATGAAAACTCCCTGATTTCAAAGTGCAGTTTTATAATAAAAAAAACTATTATACGTAGAAGCTTGCGGTTTGCAAATCATTTAACGCAACTCAAAAAGTTTTTTGTGTAATTTNAAAAAAAACTATTATACGTAGAAGCTTGCGGTTTGCAAATCATTTAACGCAACTCAAAAAGTTTTTTGTGTAATTTTATCTAAGTGAGTGCATTTATTTTGTTTTGCGTGATGAATAATGATCAAAAATGACTACACCAAAAGAGAGAGCCCAATGCTTGATGTGGTATGTGGAAACAAAGTCACCAATTGCTGTCCAAAGAAATTTCCGACGTGTGTTTGATAGGATGCCACCAGACGTAAAGACAATTAAGGCTTGGTATGACAAGTTTTTAGCCAATGGGAGTGTAAACAGACAATCAGGTTCTAGTAGGAAACGNAGACAATTAAGGCTTGGTATGACAAGTTTTTAGCCAATGGGAGTGTAAACAGACAATCAGGTTCTAGTAGGAAACGTATGTCTGATGAAACGGTAGAGGACATAAAGATGCCTTCCAGAGAAGCCCATCAAAGTCCGTTCGCCGAGCATCACGAGAGCTGAACACCCCACACTCTACAGTTCACAAGGTGCTGCACAAAAACTACTTCGTTTTGTACGCGTACAAAATTCAAATCNTAACACCCCACACTCTACAGTTCACAAGGTGCTGCACAAAAACTACTTCGTTTTGTATGCGTACAAAATTCAAATCGTGCAAGAGCTGCAGCCATACGACCAACAACTACGTCAAAGGTTTGCTATTGAAATGTTGGACTGGATCGAGGAGAACCCCAACTACCTGGGGAATGTTGTTTTCAGCGACGAAGCAACCTTCCACATAAGTGGGAAGGTTAATCATATCATATCTATTAAATATTTTGAATATTTCGGTATCTATTATAAGCATTGTATATGCCTGTACAGAGCCTGTTATAGGATGTTACGGTAGCACCAAATGAGAAACTAAAGCTTTTATGCCAAATCTCGGGAACCCGACAAGCTATTTCCACCAAATTCTGCACACATGTAGTGCTACAGTAGGCCATTATTTAAGTGACTTACAAACTTGTTTTTAAAATGATGTCCCTGTAAATATTGTAGTTGATAATACTAGTCTACCATGACTTCAGACTGATTACTATCAAAGTTGATTATCCGAATGCTACCTTCGTTGTGTAGTTGTTTACACGCCAGCTTACGGTACAAGGCGTTCTGTTTTCGAGTCCCAGGTAAGGCACGTGTCTATTTGTAATCGTATCACTAGTATTGCATTTGTTTCTGGTTGCATCTTTAATGATATCGCTATCAACGAGACGTCAAGACCCACCTACCATCTAACCTTTTAATAACTTCATCAAAATGATCTGCATGCATGCAAAGGAATGTATGCTGAATAGTTATGTCGATAAATTCTTGTTATTATTTTTCAGAATGCGAACATTCTGTCGTACACACTGTTGCTATTCTTTGAAGTGCATTTTATTAGTATAAAACGTGATTTTGTGACCAAAATTCTGCACTCTGCAGTTGTANGTTGCTATTCTTTGAAGTGCATTTTATTAGTATAAAACGTGATTTTGTGACCAAAATTCTGCACTCTGCAGTTGTACAATACATGTAACTTCAAGTAGGTGGTTTTTTCTCTGTAGCGTTTGAAAACTAACCACAGCATGAGCAAAAAATAGCATTTTCAGGTATTCATTATGGTTTTTTTTTTTTTGCTAATAGTTACTAGTATACTTGCAAATGTGGTAAACCAATGTGTACGATGTAACAAAACGCATCCACTGTTTAAAAAAACAGATCATTACAAATAAAGTTAGTCAAGGCTGTCTTTGTCAATAAAGTGGGTATTTAACGCTAGGGGAGTATGTATGTTTACAGTTTGGCCTTTCCAAGATCGTGGCCAGTGCTACAAAGACAAATAATTTTCATTAATTTACGGAAATTACTTTTACATCAATTTGGTGGTATCTCTTTCCCACATAAGATGCTTGNTGCTGCAAAGACAAATAATTTTCATTAATTTACGGAAATGACTTTTACATCAATTTGGTGGTATCTCTTTCCCACATAAGATGCTTACTTGCGTCTCAGGTTCGGGTGCGTATTTTCTAACATAAGAAAACGATTTTAACGCTTAGAATTACAACACATTTATTTCACTACGCTGTAACACGCTCTCAGTGAGGTCCAAACAGATAAAAAAGAGAAATGTCGTCCAAATAGAAAAAAAAATGTTACAACTTAAAACATGGCCTTTTACCAGTTAGTATTAGTAGGCTTATTTTCAATGATTTCCACGCATAATTTATATATATACCCTAAATATTTACTGTTTTTTAATGTTACAGCTACTGCATTAATGATTTTATTTATGATTTAATTTGGATGGCAACTATGTTTTCAATCAGAAATTATTGTATTTATCAATGTGATCGTATTTGGGAGTTTTTCGTAAACAATGAAAAGTTGTTTGTTAACAGAGGCGACGGACCCAAACGCAGTTTGTTGTTAGTCGTCATAGTAACGCATCGCATGATTTTTAATGAGTGGCATAGCTCTCTTGCGATTGGCACTAATTTTCAAAATTACGTTTTGGTATGCAAGTTGAAGGGATTTATGGCCATATTTGTTTTTCGATAGGCAAGACAACGACCCTGTGGGTTTGGCCTGGCAGATTTTTAAATAGAATTTCAGAATAATGCTACCTAGTCCGAGAGTTGAAACGCGCTGCCCGATGTGGGCGAAGACGCGCTGCAGATCGTGGTAAGAAGAGAGTCTGTACGGGCTGCAAGCGCGGGTAATTGCTTAGTTTCAATTCTGTGCTACCGCGTTGTGTAATGGCACTTGAAAGACTGTAAATATGCGATGTACCTTAGTCCTGAGAGCCTAGACAGGGAATATTTTGAAGAAGACTGGGCATTAAGGAGAATACCGACTAAGCCCAGCAGCTACGAGATCTTCGAGATGCTACTTGAAAACTAAAAGTCATATAAGTTCTTTAAAATTTCCGACCACAGAGACCACAAAAAATGTATTTATTTGTTCAAACATTTTTCTTTAATTCGCCATCTTTGGTTGACAATAACTGGGTAGCTAACATAATTTACCTACAGAGCCCGTTCATTTAGATTTGGAAGGAAACATTTTAATTTATTTCATTGCAATAATAATAAGAAATTTTACTATAAATTAACTAAACTCAATTAAAAGAGATACAGTCACAATAGTGGCTACTGTTACCAAATGCCACGCATATTAATGATCACACAATTAGGTATACTATCAAATATTTATTTTTTTCCACTTTCTGTAATTAATTTTGCACCGATAATTTTCGCATCACAACCAATGGTGTCAGAATTGAATTTTTCTTGAATTAAATCCGGTATATCTCACATATGTCTCTGTGGTGGTCTGATTTCTGTAGTTGGTGGTAGTTTTAAAGTATTCCTTCCCAGTGTATATGCCTATCATTTCAGTTGACCTGGAACTCCTGAAGTTTGTGTTCCTGAGAAATCTACAATAGAAAGTTAGAAATGTGCTGTAAGCTNTTCAGTTGACCTGGAACTCCTGAAGTTTGTGTTCCTGAGAAATCTACAATAGAAAGTTAGAAATGTGCTGTAAGCTAGCTGCAAATTATCCTGTCCCGATGAGCCGGGCACCCACAAACTCCGGGACAGCAACTCATTGTTGGTAGTTTAATCTAAACTATTTTACAAATACAATTTTTCATCCTATATATATCACATACACATATCACCAATACATTAAACGTTACATTAAATGTTCGACAACTGCAAAGTGTAGCGTATTTTACCTTTCACACTATACTACAGGGAAATGACGCCACAGATTTATAAACTTCAAAGGCTGACGTATTGAAAAATGGAAACTTCAGGATGTTTGGTTCACTCTCCAGGCATTATCAGAATGAAATATTTAAAAGTATTTAAGTTCACCAGACGGGCGATACACTGAATTCAGAACATACATTTTTATACCGATCGTGTTTGGCTGTGTGGTAGAGGGTCTGAATCGCACTTGAGATCTCGCGGGTTTAATTATGGTCCTTTGTACCGGGAAATGTTTAATCCAAGGGGTCTTCCATGCCTATTCCTAGCAAAGGCCAGTAAATTTTTTTTTATATGTATCGTCTCAGCTCTCCCTTTACTAATGTGTCCAACTTTCAGTTGGCGCAAATATGCTAGCCAGCACTTAAAAGTGTTCAAATAGCAAAATATTGAAATGTTGACTAGAAAGTCACTGTGTGTGACTCGTTATATTACATCTTGTAAAGAAAAATCCAGTGCTTGAATTATTTTCAAACGAGTAATGCATTTCGTTTTCTCATTACGCATTACAGAAAGATAGGAAACATAAGTTTCTTCCAACGTCCACGACTAAGTTCCAGGAATATGTGACGTCACAGTTTTACATAANAAAGATAGGAAACATAAGTTTCTTCCAACGTCCACGACTAAGTTCCAGGAATATGTGACGTCACAGTTTTACATAACTTGTCGTTATCGCATCACCGAGATGCATGTATTTTATTTTATTATAAACACTCATTTCGTCAACAAATCGTGCAATGATTCTTTCATTTACAAAACTGTGTAGAACTTAAAATGTAAGTGACAAATAATGCTAACATCATAGTTTATAAGTTTCTTTTTAGTTGAAGTGATAAAAAAGGTTTCCTATATTTTTTTGGTCAGCAACATGTATTATAAAATCAGTATAATAAGGGTAAAATGCATATTTTTTTAAATTTTACCAACTAAATATGAAAATAATTTTTTTTTATCATAACATGTTTTTAAGCAAATTATGGTGGTAAAAGTTGTAAATTCAAGATAACAGTTACAACAAAGTAGACTGTATGTACGATTTGATTGTGATGTTTAATTAAATTCTGTATTAGCTTTTGGATGCCTTACTACAACCATTTTATAAGTATTATTTATTTTTATAAATTTTTACCTTGCGGGGTTCTTTACTTAATGGGGCCCGGGGTAGAGTGCAAACACCTGGTGTCACTTCAGTGTGGGCCTGAAATCAATCGTACGTGGCCTTTAAATATTACAGATGATATGCTGTAATAATAGGAACAGGTTTTTAAGGCCCGAAGGCCAGCGCACCCTCCAAACCTCCCGCACTGTAACTGTACTCCGAAGAGTAAAACAGTGCGCTGCACTTTTTCTTCCCATTCGTAAAGGTCATTCACTTTCTTGATACCAGTATCCGGTAAATTAACCGGTTTCCTCATTTTAAAAACCTGTCCTCCTCACCAATCCGGGTTCCACAATTTACCCATCATGGATCATCAGAAATTTGCTGGTACCATTTGTCGAATTCCTCTAATCGTTTCCCAATTCGAGTAGCGAATTCGTTCCAAACCTTATGGAGATCTTTATTTGTCATTACATCTTCCAGTCTCCAGTGAATGCCCATTTCTCGAGTTTGTTCTCCAAGCCAAACTCGCAAATCCTCTGTCTTAAGACAGTCATCCAGTACATGGTGCACTGTGTCATCTACACCACATACATCACACAGCGGAGATTGCACGAGACGCAGGCTGTTCAACTATGCTTTGAAGTTCCCATGTCCAGTTGTTAATTGCATGCTGTAGTGGTTCACCGTGATCCACTTACAGCTCATTCTGGCTTTAATGTCAGGCAATAACTCGAAGGTTTGCCGACCTTTCTATTAATTTGTCCATGTGTTCTGCCATTCTTCCAAGATGTCATCCATTAGCATATCCTTATACTCTTTAGACAGCCTACCAGCCCGAGCCCTCTCCGCCGTGAGTCCTCTATATTTTATTAATAAGTCCACTGGAAGGACCCCCGCTATCACAGGAAGCGAGTCGTTTGACACAGTCTTATATGCTCCGGTGACGGTCAGCAGTGCCGCTCTCTGAGCACTTACAAGCTTTCTCCTATGCCACGAAAGCTCAGCCCGGTGATGCCACATTACCGCGCCATAAGTAATTATGGCTTCAAACACTGCCTTATATATGGTTCTGAGAGTGCCATAATTTAGGCCCCAGTTGGTATTGCCGATTCTCCTGAGCTTCTGAAACACCAGGACTGCCTTCCGTGACACATACTCAATATGCTTCAAGAAGCTCATGTTATCATCCATGATGACTCCGAGATACCTATATTCCTTTACATATTGCACAGGGCTCCCCCCAAAGTATACGGTCGGACTCCTTTTCAATTTGCCTTTAACTAGCATAGTCTTGGTCTTCTCTATCGAGAATTCCAATTTCACACTTTTCGACCAGTTCCAGGTTTTAATCATTATTTCGTGTGCCTTTGTCTCTAGCTCTCTCCTTGCATTCCCAGAGACTAGGATTAATCCATCATCCGCATATCCGAAGACCGTACACCCCACAGGGAGACCCAACTCCAAGAATCCATCAAAGAGGACGTTCCATAGGATAGGTCCAAGGACCGATCCCTGGGGGCATCCCTTCGTGAGTTCCTTTCTTACTTGTGCAGTCCTGGATGAGTAAACACTCAGTCTTCCTCGAAAGAAGTCCAGGATCACCCTGTACAGGTTAGCCGGGCAGTTCTTAGACTTTAACCGATGCATTACCTCCGGCCACCAGGCATTATCGAACGCTCCAGATATGTCCAGATATATTGCCATCATGTACTTAGCAGGAGAACTCCTGATCTTCTCCATCACATCATGGAGCGCAAAGTCAGTGCCAGTTCCTCTTCTGAAACCATACTGGTGTTCGTTTAATGTACCTTCTGCTTCTAAGGCCATTATTAGACGTTTGTTGATCAACTTCTCATATACTTTGCCAAGTACCGGGAGCAATGTCAACGGCCTGTACGCTTTAGGGTCATCGAGATCTCTCTTGTTTTCCTTTTTCAAAATTCTCAGGCATCCCAATTTCCAAGGGGACGGAAACACGCCGGCTTTGAGACAGTCATTATAGATGTCTAGAAGAACCTCTTTGACTCGTGAGTAACACCTTTTAAGTATATCTGTTGTTATGCCATCCATTCCTGGTGCTTTCCCGTTCTTCATTTTATAGACGATCTGCTTCAGCTCTTCCATTTCGAAGCTCGGTGCATCCTGCACATCTGGAATTACTTCCATACTCTGTCTCTTTGCCGTGTGCTCCTCCCCCTCTTCCATCATGGAGTCATCAGGCAGGAGTGCCCGGAGCAGGACCTCCATTGACTCCTTCTGGTCTGTTAATAACTTCCCATTATGTTTCATACATGGTGGTGGCACTGCTCTCCTTATCTTGTTAGAGGCCAACTTGTACACAATACCGAAAGGATCCTACTATAATAATAGGAACAGTTCAATATTGTACCAATTGTTTAATTTATAATGCTAACTAATTTATATAACATTCTTTTGATACAAATATTTTCAAAATTCGCTGCCAACTTTGCAGCACACACGCTAGNAATTCGCTGCCAACTTTGCAGCACACACGCTAGTTAGCCTACCAGTCGTATGCAATTAAGGGCAGTTTATTTTTAGAATAGTTTAGGGAGTCTAGAACTACTCGCGGACTGGCTATAGCAGTTGTTATTACAGGATGTAAAAAAGATGATGGAACATTCCACACATCTATAAAAAAAACTTAATTTTCTTTCCATATTCCGTTTTACAGCGCTGTTCAGAGTTTCAGCAAATGGTGCAGTGCATTCATGGTTGGTTTCGACTTCTCTGAAGCTCTATTAAAGTTATGCTTTCGGGCTACTCACTATGCAACCTTCCACTACATGTAAACAAACGTAAACAATTCTGGAAGAAAGCACAATGAGAAACCAACGCACCGTAGTTGTGCGTTGAGAGCCAATAAAAAATAACTATTCAAATATAAATATAAATATATATATATATTTCATTCATTAAATAATATCGTATAAATATAATTTTATACATAAATATACATAAATATTTTATACATAAAAATTTAACATTTTTCTAGCAATGCATTTTATAATATTTTAATATTTTATTATACATAATACATTATATATAAATATTAACTTTATATAATATATTATATATAATATTAATAGGCCACATTCACTTCATAAATAACGTTGCAAAGGTAACTTCTTCAGAGGAAATATTTAGTACTAGCATGCATTTTTGTCTTTATTTAATGGGGAGGGAAAAACCGGGTTAAGGCACCCTAAAACCCCTCCTGACAGGAACGAAGTTCAAAACTTATTCATGCATTACTGAAAATGCTACAGGAGGCAGCAGGCGTGGATTACATGCTCTTTAATCTGGAGTTGAAAATCTAGAAGAGAAAGGGGCGGGGCTGTAGGCGTGAGCGCCATTGAGATTGAACTGCTGTCAATATTTCTGTGCAGGCGAACCAGTGCAATAATATTGACAGCAGCTATTGAATGCAGGGCCCCCCTACTTCTCATCGAGTGCGTCGGAAAACTGGGCAGCTCAGTCATGGCACCTAATCCATTTTCGCTCTTCCGCGCTGACATCAGGATCTCCACGCCGTGGGTGAAGGCGGGGAGTCCTGACAGGGGAGCCACCCCCTCGTCATCCTCCAAAGTAGTCCGTTGGTCGGGGTGAGTTCAAGCTCGGCGTGACATCCGGGACCTACCAAGCCTGATGGCGAATCAACTGGCCCAGGAGTGAAGGCTGATGGCAGGAAGCTTCTGAGGTCCGACGCATTCAATTCCATTCCATTCCTCACGCATCCGCAGTCAGCAGCCCGCAGAATCAAGCAGTGAGGTTCACTACACTTCGCCCATGGCACCTCGAGATCCTTCTCTCCTGCCTTGATCGTTGAGCTGCCTCCTGCACGATGCGCTTCACCATTTCGTACTGAGCTACCCAGGTACCCGACATCCATGACGACGGCGCTGTCGCACCGGTCAGTTGGTCCGCGGGCTGGTATTCGAGTATTCCCAGCCACTCCAGAGACTTAGGGTCCCCTATCCGCCACCTGGGGACGTGACGAGTTGCGGAATAGTCGCCGCACCCAAGTTGCTGTGGTTCCACCGCACTCGCAGAAGTCCTGGCCTTCGCTGGTCCCAAGGGGCTGGCAGATCCCGGAGAAAGAGCAGCCACGAGTTCATCCTACAACAGCTCGGCTTGTAACCAAGCATGTAATACATGTGGTTGTTTCTCAAAGGTTTCGATCATAAAGTGTTAACTGCAAGGAGGAATACACACAAAACAACCCACTCCTAGTGTCATAAAAAGTAAACAAAGTTGTAGAACAGAGCTTTTGCAAGGAAATTAAGCGTTTCCGGAAGTGCGCCAGACGCGGATCCCTGTCTCAAGAGCGGACCCCCTCTCTAAAAGGTGCTACATGCTTCTGACATCTAACGGTAAGCCCGTGAACTNTCAGGATCTCCACGCCGTGGGTGAAGGCGGGGAGTCCTGACAGGGGAGCCACCCCCTCGTCATCCTCCAAAGTAGTCCGTTGGTCGGGGTGAGTTCAAGCTCGGCGTGACATCCGGGACCTACCAAGCCTGATGGCGAATCAACTGGCCCAGGAGTGAAGGCTGATGGCAGGAAGCTTCTGAGGTCCGACGCATTCAATTCCATTCCATTCCTCACGCATCCGCAGTCAGCAGCCCGCAGAATCAAGCAGTGAGGTTCACTACACTTCGCCCATGGCACCTCGAGATCCTTCTCTCCTGCCTTGATCGTTGAGCTGCCTCCTGCACGATGCGCTTCACCATTTCGTACTGAGCTACCCAGGTACCCGACATCCATGACGACGGCGCTGTCGCACCGGTCAGTTGGTCCGCGGGCTGGTATTCGAGTATTCCCAGCCACTCCAGAGACTTAGGGTCCCCTATCCGCCACCTGGGGACGTGACGAGTTGCGGAATAGTCGCCGCACCCAAGTTGCTGTGGTTCCACCGTACTCGCAGAATTCCTGGCCTTCGCTGGTCCCATGGGGCTGGCAGATCCCGGAGAAAGAGCAGCCACGAGTTCATCCTACAACAGCTCGGCTTGTAACCAAGCATGTAATACATGTGGTTGTTTTTCAAAGGTTTCGATCATAAAGTGTTAACTGCAAGGAGGAATACACACAAAACAACCCACTCCGAGTGTCATAAAAAGTAAACAAAGTTGTAGAAACAGAGCTTTTGCAAGGAAATTAAGCGTTTCCCTGTCTCAAGAGCGGACCCCCTCTCTAAAAGGTGCTACATGCTTCTGACATCTAACGGTAAGCCCGTGAACTACTGTGGACGGACGCAGTGGGGGTAGGGAAGAAGCCTCGCCTGTCTGACGCACGGCCCGTAAATGATAGCGTTGGTTTGGTGTTTTTCGATGTTTCCAAGTTTTTTCGAGGGGTTTTTGAAGCGTTACCATCCGCTCTGTGTGCAAGTTAGTCAATGTATTGTGTAAAATAGCGATAGGTACAAACTAGTAATAATGATTTATGGTTTTAATTGAGTGTTTTTAATAAGGAGAGAGAAAGATGGTTTAGCAAAACGAAAAACATGGCGGGTGTCTAGAGTGGACCCTCTCGTGTTCCTTGAGTGGATCCCAGTGGCATGTATTCCATAGACTCTATAGGCAAGCACTGCTGACTGGAAAAAATTATGTCAGGCATTTTAAATAAGAACTTTACATTATTGGTCGCAGCCTCTAGTTGTTCCCTCGCTTTTCTTATATATATACTTGCCCGCATTTTGTGTTTTCGTTTCTCTTAATTCACATTTTCTCTCCACCCGCTGTTTGAGTTGCCATGTTAACATAAACACAAAGGATTTCGTACGTTTTCGTGGGATGTCAGTACGTACTTCCCACCCACGTCCCGCTGAGGTAAACGTAGCATACCATATTATGGGCTCACCACCGTGCCTCTGACTGTTTTCTAAAGTGAAATGCTTGAAATGAGTGTATACAATGATTTTATTTCTTCGAGAACAGTGCTAATGTGCAACACGCATGCAAAGTAATTGTAGCATCAGTTTCATGTGCATTTCAGCCTTGTTTGAGTGCGTGGCAGTGTTATTGCCTCTACAATGTAGTGAATAATGTATAACCACCTCTGTGTAAGTTAAGTGTGCCGCCTGGCTAGGTTGCCATGCGCTGTGCAAAGCTTCAATACAAAAGGGTTTATTAAAAAAACACTCCACGCGCCTATATGGTGTCTGTTTATGAACAGTGTGCAAGAATTGTGACACGTCCGACGATAATTTTACAGTTAAAATGCCTAAAATAGTCATTTTCGCTTTTATATTTAAGTACGAAAACCATGGTTCATGATATGTAGATCTAATGTTGTTTTGGGTTGGGCACAACACCTTTTTCTTTATTAGACTGTTTTCTACAACAACAAACATACATTCACCGCTGAAAGTCACACAGAGGCGAATTGCTGATAGAAAGACTGCACATCAGTTCAGTGTCTTTCGTGTAAAGGTGACGAGGCATGCGAAATGCATAAACTACTTTTTTTCTTATCGCTGCCGCACTTCCAGGCATCAAACACGCAAAATCCGAACAACCAGACGGAGCCTTCAGCTGCGAGTCTCGCAGAGTATGCAGCCCGGGATGACGCAGTAAACGCAAAGTGTCACTCACCATTCTGGTTCAGAGATACAGCTGATCCACGCAGAAAGTTACCAGATGCCACTGGCGGGCCGTCTGTTTTTTTTTATTTAACAAAACAAACACAAGCACGTGTGTATATTTTCTTACATTTTCAGGGGGCGAACTATGAATATAATTAAGAAGAAAAGGGTGAAGAAGGTGCAGTACGGAAGAGAGTGGAATGGTGATTTCATGGAACAAAAACCTATAAGAGCAGTGCGTGAAAAGAAGATGGGATGGAAATAAAGCAGCTAAAATATTTTCTGTTCCTAAAACTACATTCATGAGATTGAGTAACTAAAAGTATCGGGATCCTCATAAAGCTGCTAACACAAAGTGGGGTCGTCAGACTCTTCTAACTCCTGAGTTAGAAGAGCAACTTGTGCAGTAAAGTCTAGCAATGGAAGCCAATTTGTTTGAATTGACCCGGGGAGATTTAAGGAGGATGGCATTTCAGATAGTCGAGAGAAATAACCTTAGGCATCCCTTTAGGAAAGCAGATGACATGGCAGGAAGGAAGTGGCTCAAACTGTTTATGTAGAGACACAAACAACGGCTTTCCTTTCGTAACCCTACTGGTACATCCTATGCCAGGGCAGTTGGATTCACCAACGAAAATGTTCATTCATCTTTTGATCTCCTTGAAGACCTTTTTGAAAAAACATAATTATCCACCAACCAGGATATTTAACGTAGATGAAAGTGGACTTGCAGTCGTGCAATCAAAAATTGCGCAAGTGATTGGCCTAAGAGGTAAACACCGAATTCAAAGTCTTACATCAGCTGAGAGGGGCTCGTTAATAACTGTGATAGTTTGCGTGAGTGCAGGTGGCAACTACGCCCCCCCTATGGTTGTTATTCTTCGAAAAAACATGAGTGNGTCCCTCCTATGGTTGTTATTCTTCGAAAAAACATGGGTGCACAATTTACAAAAGGAGCTCCTCCGGGAACACTGTTTCATTATCATCCTTGTGGTTGGATCCAGACGCATTTGTTTACAGCATGGTTCCAGCATTTTGTTGCAACTACCAACCTGACTAAAGACTGGCCTGTATTGCTGATTCTGGATGGCCATTACAACCATACACGAAACANTGGCCTGTATTGCTGATTCTGGATGGCCATTACAACCATACACGAAACATCGATGTTATAGACAAGGCACGGGAAAACAATGTGATCATTGTCTCACTGACTCCGCACTAGACAAAATGCAAATATTGAATAAAACATTTTTATCACCACTGAAAACTTATNCCATTGTCTCACTGACTCCGCACTAGACAAAATGCAAATATTGAATAAAACATTTTTATCACCACTGAAAACTTATTACAGTGAGGCAGTACGCCAGTTTCTGCTAACAAACAACCGTGCTGTAGCAAACCACGATGTCATGGATTTTTTTGGGCAATCCTGCATTAAATGCCAAACAGCAGCAATTGCAGTGAATGGCTTTAAAGTAACGGGGATCTATCCAATTAATAGACACATATTCAATGAGGCTGAATTTATTTCTGAAGCGACACAAGAAATTGCGCTTCTTTATGTAGATAGCGATGAAAATTTGCAGTCCCTTAGTGACATTTCCTCTGAGCAGTGTGAAGAAATATCTGGTGCCCAAGAAAAAAACGAAGTTTCTCCTAACCAATCAAATCCAGTAACATCACCATCCTGCCAACCATCAACATCAACCTCACTCATACCAACCAATACACCCGTCCCTTAAAATTCATGTGATGTTAACCACTCCCACCAACCAGTTCCAAAACATGTCAAGAAGATATCCACGAGAGGACGAAAGCCTTCCTCGGCTAACATTATAACATCCTCTCCCTATAAAAAGAGCCTGGAGGATTCAAAATAGAAAAGAGGGAGAGGAATGGGCCGTGGAAGAGGACGAGGAAGAGGAAATGGAAGAGACTGGGGAATAGCTCGAGGAATGGAAAGAAGAAGTGGGGAAGCACAAACAAACATTGCACGAGGTAGAAAGCGTAAAGCTGACGATGATGATAATTCTTACAACGAAACGTTGGATTCTATATCATCGGGTTCTTCAGCGGTGGATTTTCTTGGACTGGGTGAGGACCCTACTGAGGAAGATGCTGAATGTATGTTTTGCAGCCAGTTTTGGTCAAGTGATACCAGCGGAGAACAGTGGATGGAGTGCATAATATGTAGTGATTGGGCCCATGTGGAGTGTTCAGGGGTGGAAAANATACCAGCGGAGAACAGTGGATGGAGTGCATAATATGTAGTGATTGGGCCCATGTGGAGTGTTCAGGGGTGGAAAAAGACTATTACGTATGTGATGTTTGTGCGTAATTAACTACTTTTTAAGAAAATTTAACAAACATTGGGAAAATGAGGGGTCCACTTTAAGACAAAAATAGGGGTTCCACTCTTGGATCACTTTTTTCAAACGCCAATAATGACATGTTTTAAGTTTTAAAAAAGTTGTATAGAAACTTTTTTAACATTCTTTTTATTTTCAAAATTCTGATGAACAGATATTTGTTTGTTTTGGTTTTGCTTTTATATTAATAATATTTGACTTTATAAGTGGTTAATTGGCCAAAAACAAACCGGGGGTCCGCTTATGGCGCACTTCAATGTTTTCAACTTTTATAAGTAAAAATATTTCCACGCGGTTTCGAATTTGATTTGTGTTAAATTATGTAGTAGCATGCTTTAAACAGTCAGCAAAAAAATGTTAAGGTGCTGAAGTTAATCAGCCAGAGACTGGCTTACTTACTACACAATCTTCAACTGACAGGTGAATCCATGGGGTACTAGGATTCGAACCCGGCATCTCGTTTGAATGCGTCGTGTGTGCGACTGCCGTTTGCAATTTTCTTTTAGTACCGTGTTCGGGACTGTTTATTACCAGGCATCAGACGAGTGCGAGTTCAAGAGAATAAGATAAAGAATGCCATGGAAGGAACTAGGACTTAATCATATTGTCTACGTTTTGGGGCTACGACAACGTAGCCTTGTAATCTCCTCGGGTTTCCTGTGGCGCCGTCGTGGGGCGAGCCCAATAACTTAGCAATAGCTCCTTTCCTCCCCCCCCTCCCTCCTAAACATTTTCCAAACCACTGACGCTCTTAACTTGAACACAAAAACCGTTGCACAATTTAAAACTTCAGCATGTTAATATACCTTCCAGTTTATTCTACAAAGTCAACAATGGTATGGTTTATTCTACTCAGGTCGAGTAGCTCAATGCTGATGGTTTGGAAACTAAACATTTTCGCTACCAGGTGGCACTGGTGTTGCATGTATAACTCATTTTCTCCGTTTTGTATGTAAATAAATGTGCTATTATTTATTTCGCTCTAAAATTTATATTTATCTTTACTAAAATAAGCGTGTTTACGAAAACTGAATGCCAAACATAGTAGTATTTATACTGTTAATACTTGCAAACACCAAAGGAGAACGTGCCTAACAGTATAAAGAAAAGCTAACTATTGATATTTTGGCACCAGCAAAATGACATCACAATTAAAAACAAACAAGAAATTTTAAACTCTAATAAACAGAGCATGTCAATTTACCAACAGCTTAAATCAGCCTCTTTGGAACGCCAGCGCATATTACGGCTGAAAATTTGCCTATTCCAAAATTTTCCATTATAAATCTCGTGTTATTCCCAACTTGCAAAGAATAAACTTTAAAAATACACAATACAAACGTAAGGGTAACGTTTAGACTGCTAAATAACGGCCCTGCATCTTCTTAAGGCGATTAGTGAATTTCATATTTTTATGTATAAAATAAATAAAACAATGTACATAACATTTATTTATACATTTCATGTTTTACAATGCGTATTTTATAAAATCTGATTAAGTCGTGTTGAGTTATTCCCACATAAAACATAGAATATTTTGACAAATAGAGAGTTGACAGTACAAAAATTAAAATGTTATTTGTTCACGATAATTAAAGGACTACGTTCTAGTAATGGCTTGAACTAAAAACAATATACCTAATTTTGAAATGCATTTTTTAGAATTGATTACAAAATAAATTTTGTACAATTTCGTCTTTAAAATGTGCTTATTTTTGGCTTGTGGTGATATTTACGCTTACCCAAAGTGTTCACAAAAATAGGCCAACCTATTAAGTGATATTTTCACTTTCAAGTCGAAGCAATCGTGAAATTGGAAGCTCCTTCAGATGTCAAGGGAATACAGTGTTTCCTTGGATTAGTGAATTTTCTCGGAAAATATATTCCAAATAAAAGCACAATTTTGAAACCTATAAACCATCTACTGGACCCGAAAAATGAGTGGTATTGGTAGCACCTACAGCAAATAGCATTTGACGAAATTAAGAAGTTAGATTCTGATGATCCTGTTTTAGCTTTATACGACCACAAAATCCTTACTATGGTATCAGCTGATGCCTCCTCTATTGGACTAGGTGGAGTTTTAATGCAAAAAATTGGTCAGGAATGGCGACCTGTTTTTTTTTACATATCGCGGACACTCACTTAAAATGAAATAAATTATTTCAATATTGAACGAGAAGGACTCGCCATCACAAGTGTTTGTTCTGGATGAGTATGGATCAGCGTCGGAATGCAAGGGTGGGAAACGGGAGATCCCCGAGAAAACACGCCGACCAGCCACATCGTCCGGCGCGATTCCCACGTGCGAAAAACCGGGAGTGACGGGAATCGAACTCAGTGCACCAAGGCGAGAAAGATTTGTTTCTGCCAACAAAATATTCGCTTGTGTAGGGCGAAAAATATATTTAGTTTCTCCAACAAAATACTTTGTTGAGTAAACAATAATTTAAAAGCAAAACAACATTTATTTCGTTCATCTAACAAAACACACATTTGAATTAAGAGAACCTCTCTTTTCGGCCAAAAGAAATTAGACTGTCAAAAAAAATTTAGTTAAATCAACTGTGTATATTTGTTTGGCCATTAATTTGATTGTCTTAGTCCGAAAAAAAAACAGTTCGAGAGTTTGTTGTGACAGTTAGGACAGTAACAGTGTTTGTTTGTACTTGATACTTAATAATGGTATGAAAATCCAAAAAAATAAAGGTGTAAGACTTGAAATGTTCATTTGC
Organism: Clitarchus hookeri; assembly: GCA_002778355.1. Taxonomy (NCBI): domain Eukaryota; kingdom Metazoa; phylum Arthropoda; class Insecta; order Phasmatodea; family Phasmatidae; genus Clitarchus; species Clitarchus hookeri. Next base: position 1,125,494 of record NQII01000179.1, on the reverse strand, counting down.
GCACGTTGTCCAGATCAAATGTTTGTATTTAGAAAGATTCTTCCTTTACCAGTAGTCACTTTATCTGAGGTTGCTAGGGCGTAGCACACGGCGTCAGACGATCTAGACTCGAATCTCGGTCGGCTTCACATTTTTTTTTTTTTTATATTAACCGAAACGGTTAAATGTAAGAAGAGCCAAATAAATATTTAGTTGGACAAACCAAATCTTTGTTTGGTGTAAACTAAATGAGAACAAAATAATTTGGTTTCAACAACAAAAATAATTTATTGGCAATTAATTTGGTTGTGCCAAAAAAACTTGATTCAGCAAAACTAGCCGTTGCGCCACCGCGGTCCCGGCAGACATGGACACATGCACTTCATTCCCTGCTAGTATTATACAGGCATATAGTACATTCACGGTTATTTACAACTTTTCTGAAGTACTGCTTCAGTTCTACTTCCAGGATATTCCTCCGCCTCGTGCAAAAAAATCGTGACCGATTCTCGAAAATCACACAAAAGTAACACCACACTCGTGTGCACTCAGTCGCATAGGCATTGCCAAGACACCATTTTTCTCACTGTTTTATTCATATTAATTATAAATGAAATATTTTAATGTATAGATAATAATATGAGTGGAAGTTCAGTCTATTAACACAATTATAAAACGCTTGTGATACATGACACATGCAGGAAACAACCAAGCCTATCATTCATGGCGTGATTCAAATGTATGATTAAAATTTTTTGAAGAAACCGCGAATAGAATATAGATGATATCGAAGGAACAAAATAGGTGTTCACCTCATGCAAGGTTCGTTCAGATTCTTCGTGTAGCACATCCTCGATGCGGGAGGGTTGGGGGAGGGGTGCTTTATGTCGCCGCGCTCGGACTGCTGCCGAAGGTGTTTACGACGGGCGATCACACCCTTGGACGCACACCGCGCTTAATCAAAGCCTGCGGCCCGCGAGGGTGGCTTGTTGTGAGGGCGACGGCCCGAGAGGGGGGCAGGGAGGAGAAGGCGCGGAGCAATGTGTCCATCCTCCCCTTCCCCTCCTCCCTCATCATACTCGCGAAGCGATACAGCAAGCGGTCCCAGTATTTCACAATTATTATGAGCATCGCAGGAACAAAACTCGCTCGCTTACCAACCAACCCCCTACACCCTCACACCCTCTCGCATACTCTTTATCTTGCCGCTGGGTAACTATCGGAAGCCTCGGCAATATTTTCCATTTAACTGCGTCAGCTTTGTATATCTACATACATTCAATAGCTAAAGCCTAAGCCATACATTATCAGAAATACGAACAGTTTTTTCCCCCCAGGCTCCGCCCCCACCGGCCACCCCCTTTCCCCGTACGGTTCGTNGTTTTTTCCCCCCAGGCTCCGCCCCCACCGGCCACCCCCTTTCCCCGTACGGTTCGTCATATATATTTTTTTTCTAGATTTGCCATCCCTCTTTTTTTTCCCGTGCCTTTTCTCTCTTTCGGTTTTTTTCCCCGGCCACCCTCCCCCTTCACGCCCTCCTGTGTGTAATATATGGCAACATAGCGGCTACTACATTAAGTTATAGCCGCTACTGGAGAGGTTGAAGCGAGAACGTTGGGGGTGGAGTGGAGCGACCGCGCGCGGGTGGGGGCGACGGGGTGGGTACAGTCACTTCCACAGCCACTGTCCGTTCGGGACACGGACCACCGCGCCTATTCCTTCAGCGACGGTACACGAACCAAGCCCGCAAGAGGTACGTGGACACTGACCCTGTCAACAAGACGAATATGGCGGACGGGACAGACACGCTCTCCTCGTATATTACCCGAAGAACGGAAAGTTAAATACTCCACTCATCGCCAATTTAACTTACCTATTAATTCGTTCCAAAATGTTGTCATATCGCGCTTGTGCTGTTACCATAGGTTATGAGTTCCGCAACTTATTTCACCTCCCCAGCCCCTCCACCAATTACTGACCATCGCCTTACCAATTTCCTAAAACCCAGTTGGTACTAAGAGTTAAGATGGATTAATACTGTTAATTGGCTATAACTTAGATGCACTCACAAAACATTACTTTTGGTACAGAATTTGATTCAAAATATGAGAAGGTAATTTCATACTGACACCTGATTTACGGTCGACTGAACGCGCTGAAAACATTCTTTGAAAAAAAAATGTTCCTACTCGTGACGGTAAATCTGTGTGTGTTGGTGAGTGAATCAATATATATGTATAATATATAATTATTAATTTATATAATTATAAAAGAAATTATGGACTGAAGTATGTGCAGTGACGCAGGTAGCGAATCTAGCAAAATAGTTCAACGCCTCAGCATGTTATTGAAATGCGATGCTTAAACTGATTCCTTTGATTTTTTTATATTGTGCACTTTAGAGTAATATTTTCCGTGAAAACGTCATATTTATGTACATACACACTTCTTATTATCATTTTATAGGCGCGTGCTTAAACGAGAAGTTAGTTGCAATACAGTTCTAATTATACACACGTGCTTATAGAAGTATACAACATGAAGAAAAAGTACAAAATAAGGAGAGCTTTCAAAAGTATTTAGTTAACAATGAACAAAGCAGTAGAGTTTTAGAACTCCTGACACTTCTCTTACTTAAATATAGGCTGTTCATGGTTAACAAAGCACTTTTGAAATCAATTGTTAAAAAAGAAAGTTGCCTTCTCGTATTGTGCGTATTTCTACCAACATTGGCTGACATACTTACGCTAAGATGTCATCAACCTGGGAAAAGTATTTCCATAATTTAGCATCGTTTTATATTTGTAATAATGAGATATATGAACATTGAAATTATATGTCCTGGCTTGTGTTAATTTGATACACAAGAAAGTAAGATTTGACATATTAATAATAAACTCACATTCATAAAAATTTTAGAGTTCCACTTGATCCAAACACCAGGATTGTGATCGGTAGGGTAACAGTATTATGTTTGCATGATATGTAAAGATACAAAAACAGGAAGAAATGTACATCGTTAGGAGGGCTTTCAAAAGTGCTCAGTTAACCACGAAGAGCCTATTGCAGTAATTATTTGTCGTCCCTACTCGATTTTTGGGGGTTACCTTAATTTACCCATTCATTTACCTCACATTCTCCATACACTCGTGTGTAATAACCCTGAAACTGAAGGGATGTAGGTTCCTGACTACAGTTCTTGTTAGACGTCGAGATGAATTCGTAAATGGTGTGAAGAATTTCCCATATTCCTTTATGATGGGAAAGGGCAACAGTGAGGGCGTCGTCCGCTTTCCTTATCATAAGGTAATAGGATTGGGAGGGGAGGGACAAACAACACTTATCTCACCTGGTTCATCACTGTACTGGGCATGTATTATGATCACTTGTCTAGAACGTTTTTTTTGTTACTGACAAAATAAGACATGGAACGTCATAAAAGCGTCAAATGACATCTCCATCCTCATTTAGAGCGACTTCTCCTTACATGTTAATAACACTTCGTAAAGTGGTGTGATGGACTTGTGGCATGACTTCAAATATTTATTTCCACACAACGAGGCGTGTTGAGACCACAGACTAAAGATGCGGTAGACCGATACTTCGTATTCTGCACATGTATCCAATATTGACCTACCCAAAACCAGCACAACTGTCAAAGTCACATGGCCAATAGTGATTAAAGTGTTGATATATACCTTAATTTTCAAAATACACGCAAGTTTATATGAATAAAATACTTTTACCAATTTGAATCTAATCAAACAGCAGTGCAATATTCGTCAGAGGCAGTATGCAAGCATCTGACAGAACTTGTTTACTGAACATTGTTCTAACCTCAAATCCTAACAACGTTGTTTATGATAGTTGTGTGGCAAAAAGCCGTTCAGTGTTAGTACACGGAGATTGGTTCTGCGCAGACAGCGGAATCTCTCAACGCCATATTCACTCTACAGTTCGGATCGTATGTCCGCCCACCAGTTCTGTATCTGCACAGAATGCCCACTTCACTATAGTTACTGTAAGTACGTCATCTGGAACACCAGATCTTTTAGCTCTGCGTGAGATGCTGATTTCGCAGTAGCTCATATCAATATATAGACGACATATATAAATGTATATGCGTGTGTTTAGGTGTGCATGTGTGTGGGCCTCATTAAAGGTTTGAATCCGTAAACCCGATTTTACTAAACTCGGTACACATAACTTACAGTGCTTAGTAAAGCCATCCGGCCTTTACAGTTTTCGATCACTCCGTATACTTATTTTCAAAATGGCGTCAATTTTAGAATGTAGGGCGTTTTGTTATATCTCGGAAACCGTTTAAACAATTAAACCCAAATTTGGTACTTTGACAGTTCATCATGTAAGCGTTGAATTTAGAAATTGATAATTTTTCTGTTCCGCCATTTTTGAAGACAGTACTAGATGGAAAAATTAAGTTTTTACATTATCACGGGAACTACTCAACCGATAACAGCCAAATTGAACAACTAAGCAAAACTTTTGTAGACCATGTAAATATATGCTATTTAAATGTGTATGGCACTTATTTTCAAACTGGTGGCCATTTAGATATTTGAGGGTAATTTGCTATAGCATACCGTTTGAATAATTTTGACCAAACTTGGTAAGTTAAAAGCATGAGATGTGTCAATACATTGCGTCTTTTGATATCCATTTTGTAAGATAACGCCATAGGAAAAAATTTAGTTTGTATGTTATTATTCGGGAAATAATCAACTAGCTAGTCAAGAAGTTCTATGGCAGGCCATAAAATTTATGTTTTAAGTAAGTCATACACATGTTTTAAAAATGGTGGCCAAATAAACATTTAGTTTAGTAATGTATATACATGAAAGAGTGAAACTCATTTCAACTTGACGTTATGTACTGAGAGTATATACACTGAAGAGCCAAAAAAACTGGTATAGATGTGCGTATGCAAATAACATAAGTATGGAACCATTCAGTGTAACGCGATGCGGTCGGCAGTTAGATCGGTTACTGCTGCTACAATGGCAGGTTATCAAGATTTAAGTGAGTTTAACTGTGGTGTTAAAGTCAGCGCACGAGAGATGGGACATAGCATTTCCGAGGTAGCGATAACATTTGGATCTTCGCGTACGACCATTTCACGAGTGCACCGTGAATATCGAGAATCCGGTAAAACACCACATCTTTGACATCGCTGCGGCCGGAAAAAGATCGCGAAAGAACGGGACAAACGACGACTGACGAGAATCATTAAACGTGACAGACGTGCAACCCTTTCTCAAATTGGCGCAGATTGGATTTGTGGACTTCCCTGCAGGATTCATAATGTGAATTGCCTCTTGCATACCTTCATACATTAGTCGAGTCCATGCCACGTCGTCTTGCGGCACTTCTGCGTACTCACGGCGGCCCTACACGATATTAGGCAGGTGTACCAGTTTTTTTGGCTCTTCAGAATATTTCAACAATAAAATGTGTCCTCGTAGACCTTCTTTTGCCGTATCTCGGGGTACAATAAAGTAATTCCTACCAAATTTTTCACACAAGTAGTGCTATGGTAAACCATTTAAAGTTACATGTTTTAAGTGAATCGCGTTCTTGTTTTCAAACTGATGTCCCCGTAATATTATTTTAGAATGGTAAAACCAATCTACCAAATCATTAAGTTGACTGCAACCAAAGTTGACGCTCCGATACTACCTCCGAAAGGAAAACGGTTGCACGCCAGCTTACGAAACAAAGATTTCCAAGGGTTTATAATGAGGGTGCAATTAAAAAAAAAACAAAGGTGCTTATCTTCGGTTGAGGTAATTTTATTCAAATTATCTACCTTAAAACGACAACAACTCATGTAACCCATAGAATAAACTTCAGTTAAGGTGATGTAAAAACCGCTTGAAAAATAAAATAATAAATATGAATAGCAATTAAAATACATACTCTTTTCTTTTCCTTTTAAATAAATTGTAACATTAGATAATTATGTTAAGTATATTTCAACAATATATATTTCTGTTAGTTACTAATTAACAGAATACTTAACATAATTATCTAATGTTACAATAAGGGCCCCAGGATATACTTGAATTAATGGTTAAACAAAAATAATTTTTGTTTTCTAATATGACAGTCAACATTTTCAAAAAATTAGGTTAAATAAAGTCCCAAGTGTGGCATCCACATGCACGATGCATAATATCAATATCAGAATGGTTAATCATATCTGTCAGGCTTGCTGGTCCAATTGTGAATCTGGAAGGATCCCCAAGCTGAAGGTGGTTATGACAGGGGTATGGTGTCTCGGTGAACAGATTTACACCCGATCCGAGTCCATACCTTCAGGCTTCCACTGCAAGAAGGCTCAGGGACAGCAAACTGAAATCCACTGTCTTCCGTGAACCGCTCTTTAAGAACGCAATTTTACTTTTATATAAATTTGCGAAACAGACAACACACGAAAAATGTAAACATACATTAAACACACCCTTAATACGTACCAAACGCGGTATTCAGTAATAATCATGACATTAAATTGTAAAAAATTTCGTAGGTTCGTAGAGGCAGAAATTTTGTGTACTCACGTGGCTGAAATTTCATTACCAAACCGAATGGGACGAAATTAGCACATTCCAATATCGGGTCAGCAATTAAGATCTAAAAGTTAAAGCTACACCTGCATATGCTTATCACTTATAGGAACATAGCGCTCGCAAGAACTATCATTGTGCATTGAAACAAATATACAATATAGCAAAATTATACAATGATATAATTTTGGTTAATTAAAAAAAATACTTTGTTTCAAATAATACTACTAAAAATATTATTTTGGATCATCAGGGAGGTCATTTCAATTCCAAAGATTTTACAAAGTGTTATTTGGTGTATACATGAACATAAAGCTAAAAGGTTTAGCTTTGTGTGACTCTTGCTGGGCTTAATTAAATGGCACTTGTAGCCATGAAATATTACTATCCCATTTATTATGATCCTTCGTATGAAACGCAATGAGCGCAGAACGGAGTTTACGATTAAACCTTTCCACGTGAGAGGGAGGAGGATAGTACGGTGGTAAGGTTATATGGTGAATCCCATTCCCAAAGCACATATGCTCAAATTGTAAAGAAAAAAAATTGAAAACAATTATCAGAGACAATAGTTGAAGGAATACAAAAATTATGAAAAATGATAGATTCTAAAGCCTCTATGGTTGAAACTGAGTCAATTTTTCTAAGCGGGATGAGCGAAACAAATACTACAGAAAATCAGCTGGTTGATATACTAACCAAAGCTCTTGGTCGTACCAAATTCCACCATTAAATAACTTAATTGGTTCCTTAAAAAGAAGAGATAGTAAAACATAAAATTTTAGTTATTATAATTTGAAACAAAATATTAACAAATGAGAGGGTGTGTTGAAGGAAAATAATTATTAATATTTTGATAATGGTTATATAGGGCTGGTTTACATTTTGTTTTAACAACAGCATAAATTAAAAAGTGTGTGTGTGTAATCAGAATTCATTAAAAATACAGCTGATTTTAAAAAGTTCATTTTATTCATTAAAAAATATGTGTATACTTCCAATTTAATATTTCTACAGGCTAACTCGCCAATACTACAGACAATATCTCCAATCAGCAAAAACAGCTGTTACCACAGAACACATTAAAAACGTTCACCCAATAAAAATGTATGATGTGAAAAATTACGGACAGCAACATATAATTTAAAAGCGTATCAGTATACAAAGCACAACTCTCAAATGAAAGAAAAAACTTTTTTGTGACAAACCTGTTCGTTGACAATCCAAAGTTGAGTCCTAGCATGGGGATTAGCCACCAGAACAGAACCTTCTTTCCCATATTTATCAATAAATGTCTCTTAGTATTCGCAAGTATGGCGTAGTATTAGATCCTTAGAATTCTCCCATACGTTATTAATCGCCACAGCAACAAAAGTAAGTGTAACTCTTTCTTGGACCGTAATTTATACCCGATGATCTCATTGTTGTAACAAACGATTTTAATAATGTTGTTATATTTTGTTTATTTCGTTATATTTTGTTTATACGTTCTAAAAAGGATTAAGTTGATGTTTCGTTATAGTGTTAGGTCATACTTTTGTTGCTATTGTATCCGTGGCCATAAATACTGTACCTCAAAACAAGCGCAGTAAAACGTTTTTAAAAAATTAAATATTACAATTAAATGTTACACATTTTGTTCGCGTGGGATTTGGGAGCCTTGATTTTTAAGTTTACGAAATATGCTCTTGCAGGTTTGCAATAATTGTGTTAGTTGTTTTAAACAATACGTTTATTAAAAGAAAACAATATTATCGTTCAAAAACAATTCATAAACTAGCGTTTGAATTTTAATAAATACAATATCTAATTAACAACACTAATTAACCCCAACAATCTTATTAACATCATAGTTACGTAGCAGTCGTTAATTTCCTGAAGGAATGTAAGTTGATCGCAGCTGCAATGCACACATATAAAAACCGATCATCACCTGTGTAACAATAACCTATCTCACTAACTTATTCACCTGAAATTTAGTTGATCAGAAGCCGGTAGAACTGACAACTCAGGAACTAAAATACACAATGCTGGGTTCATTTTCAATGATACTTTCGTGCAAAGCAAGCGGCATGCCGTTAAGACTGGATGGCAAAACTGCTTTCTGCCTTCTCAGCGGCTGCCGAGGAGATGGAGCAGTGCTGGCACAGAATAACTGGATGTAAAGAAGAGGAAATGGTGGCGGTTCCTTCGATGTGGAAGTACCCATTTGCTGATTGGCTGCGCGAAGATCTGGGATGGGTCTTGCGTCGGATTGGCGTGCTGCAAAAGAATCCCTATTGGCTGTGCTACCGGATGGCGAGGTAGGTACCAGGCGCTGATGGGCGAACTGCGTCCCACGTTGCTGATCAGTGACGCCATCTTGCTGGTTTTTGTGGCGGAAGTTCGCGGGATAAGTGGCTGGTTTACCTCTGCATGCTTGGATACATGGGTGATGGAGTGAAGACTGCACTGTAAACGGGAGCGTCACGAGGAAGCCCACAACTACGGCAGTGTCAGCAGTACTCTTCACACGAGAATTCCCGGCAGAAAAATACCCGCCTCTCAGTTTCTGGGATCGAACCACAGATTATAGCAATGGGAGTCTAACTGGCGCCACAAAGCCGAGCTTGGGCCTGAAGTAAATCATGCCAGTGTCATGAAAATATATGTAAGTTGTTTATTATTGGCTTCTTGGTTCCAGCCACGTCACAGTCGTTGTTTTCCCGACGTTTCGGAAGACATTGTAGCCTCCATATTCATAAGATATGTAGCAGTATTAACTGATTACCTACTGTAGTTACGGTAGGTAATCCGTTACTGCTGCTATGTACGCTGAAGATGGACGCTGCAAGATATTCCGTAATGTCGGGAAAACAACGACTGTGACGTGGCTACAACCTAGAAGCCAATACAGACAAACATCGCGAAAACCTACTGTTATGTTTTTAATAATTTATACTAGTGTCTAGGGACTATGGAAGGTTTATTATATTATGAGGGAAAAACCGAAGTTAATTATGAATACAGAGCAGATATTTAATTGAACTATTAATATATATTAAATATAATTAATTGGTGAGGGAGGTCCTAATCAATTACAGAATATGACCATCTTGAATGATACTGTCGCAGGCTGAGTGTTGAGTCGGAAGGCGACGAACTGCACCCAAAGCCGCATCTTGATGTCATCATCTCGGCGTGGGTCCACAGACAGACAGAGAGACCCAGTACAAAGTGTTGCCAAGTATTATATAGTTTCTGTTTGCGTAATTGTCCCAAATACCACTTCGCTGGCGCTTCGCTGATATGTTTGATAAACTATTATTACTGTAACGTGTTTGGGATTCTTCGCCAGTCCTGGATACCGACGCGTCGCTGCTGTTTGCTAGGCTTATCCGCCTTTACTGAATCATAACATCTCCCCCGATATCAATGAAAAAGACATGTCCTCATCTCTTAGCAGATAACGTGGAAGAAGAAGTGTGGGGATGTAGTGGCGTGGACCACGTTATCTTCTGGCAGCAGGACTGGACAAGGACAAGGACTGACTCATCGCTACGGTAGGATTAAATCAGATAGGAGAGAAAGAGAGAAGGAAATACTAAGGTAGGTGGAGCTGTCAATGTCGTGAAGTATTCTGTAACTACGTCTGAGCGGCCAGGGTATTGTTCTGCTGAGTGTGAAGCTGTAAGGTGCGGCGGCCCTGAACTTGGCATTAGCTAAGGCGTGCAAATACTCTTCCAGGCGACCGCAGCAGACCACTCCGGGTGGCACCGATTCGCGTCAGCCTGTTCTTGAAGTCTTCCTGTATTTTTTTTCTCGGTAACTAAAACTGAATACCGCTAATGGGTGGCTTAAATTAATCTGAGGATAAGAATTTTGCATTATACATTGTTAGATGATAATGACAAAAGTTATTGAAATTATAAAATACAACATTAAACTACTTGCATCGCCAATAATTACAAAAGGATTACACACATTCTGAAAGTTACAACAAGATTATTACAAATCAATACTGAAAAATATAGACCTACTTAAATTATAAATTACGTGATCAGTCTTAAAAATCAGTGGATAATTTGTCGATGTCTGTTAGGTTGGAATAGGATTAGCTTTGGAATGTAGGACGGCATAAATTAATTTTATTATAATATTAAATATAAGTAAAACAAGAGAACAAAAGTTGTACCACGACATGAGACCTCCTATATACCAAGTGTGGGAAAAGTGTATGGAGACTCACACTAACTTAAAGCTAACACCATATACAAAATAAAAATTCACAATAACTTTATAGCATTATTCAAAATAAAAATTGAAAATATCTTATATTTTCATAATCTCCGTGACATTCAGTGGTTTATAAAGTTTAGTAATTAATCCCAATACAGAACAGTTATTACGAAATAAACTACCATATAAAATTTTGTGTAACATATCGAACGTTTGCGGATAAGCCTGAAAATCATACAATAAACAAACCTCGTTTTTTATGAAACTATAACTATTACAAATTTTTAATTGTCGTCATCAGTGCGTAGAAAATTATTAAGCCTTATTTTTCTGACCGTACTTGATAGACATATATAAAATGTATTAAATAAGTTTGATAACTATGTAATATATGTTCGGAGTACTCCGGCCTAATTATAAATGCTGAAATTCCTTCTATATTCTTAGAAATATGTAAGATTCTAATTTTGTTTTGTTTTCAACAATTTTTTTCTCAATTTTTCTTTGTCTCTTTTTTTGTGAAGCAAATATTTAATAGTACTGTATACTCTAAGTCATAAAAATATATAAGATGCAGCTCTGTTTTATATTATCTGCAATTACTTATTTGTAATTTTTTTTGTAACATCGAATAATTATTGAATTTATTAACATGGATATTAAAGGACGACGCATTCAATTTACTTATATGTTTTGTGTTTAAGTGCAAATTATAATATAGCGGAGAGGTGTTGGTGTGTATGTGTAAATGCGCTTAAATGCGTGTTATTGTAATACCGGCCGGGTGTTAGTGTGTTGAAAGTGTGACGGTGTTGTTTGCCTTATTATTGACAGAGTAGCGGTGCGTGCGGGGAAGGAATTTGCTGAGCGTTGCCATTGCGCCACCTACGGCGGGAAATGCAGTGTGGCGCGGCGCTTAGTGTTTCGTCACGGCTGAATCGAACACTCCGTGAGGCTCCAGCTATGTCCCGTGTTCATGGCTGTGCTGTCAACTCATACAAAAAACAGTTTATTGGTAAAATGTCATCCTAAAACGATAATATACTTGTAGGAAAATTTCACATCTAAAATAGGGCCCTACACGTTATAAATTGCATAAGTGATTAATTTTTTTTAAATAGTGCATTCAAATGTAAAATTGTTAAAAAATTTCGTTTACAATAATTTTTTTCTTATTTTTTTTCTAACCGAAGAGTCACTGAACAAGAATTGACTTAGAGGTTTTCTTAAGATTCGAAATTATGGATAAAATTTCATGTAATAATTCAGCAAACGTGAAATAATTTTATATACTACTTTTATACAAGTAATCATTCGATTACTTCTCTATTAATACCATTATTTTATCTCAAACTTACAATTCTTTCTGTGTTCTCGGAAATGCAGAGAAAAACATTATTTAACTATAATTACGAATCCATGCATATTTATGAGTATTTTTGAGAAAATGTATCAACAGAAATATTACTCTTGCACTTGTATGTATTACGGCTTAGATAAAGTAGCATACATACTTGGAATTGTATATGTCAATTAATTGTGCACATTAAGTCCCCGGAGAAGCTAAATTATAGAATACAGTAAAAACGTTTTGCATGGGTACCGTTAATTGTGAGTTANCATAATCTCCGTGACATTCAGTGGTTTATAAAGTTTAGTAATTAATCCCAATACAGAACAGTTATTACGAAATAAAATACCATATAAAATTTTCTGTAACATATCGAACGTTTGCGGATAAGCCTGAAAATCATACAATAAACAAACCTCGTTTTTTTATGAAACTATAACTATTACAAATTTTTTATTGTCGTCATCAGTGCGTAGAAAATTATTAAGCCGTATTTTTCTAACCGTACTTGATAGACGTATATAAAATGTATTAAATAAGTTTTATAACTATGTAATATATGTTCGGAGTACTCCGGCCTAATTATAAATGCTGAAATTCCTTCTATATTCTTTGAAATATGTAAGATTCTGAGTTTTGTTTTGTTTTCAACAATTTTTTTCTCAATTTTTCTTTCTCTTTTTTTGTGAAGAAAATATTTAATAGTACTGTATACTCTAAGTCATAAAAATATATAAGATGCAGCTCTGTTTTATATTATCTGCAATTACTTATTTGTAATTTTTTTTGTAACATCGAATAATAATGGAATTTATTAACATGGATATTAAAGGACGACGCATTCAATCTACTTATATGTTTTGTGTTTAAGTGCAAATTATAATATAGCGGAGTGGTGTTGGTGTGTATGTGTAAATGCGCTTAAATGCGTGTTATTGTAATACCGGCCGGGTGTTAGTGTGTTGAAAGTGTGACGGTGTTGTTTGCCTTATTATTGGCAGAGTAGCGGTGCGTGCGGGGAAGGAATTTGCTGAGCGTTGCCATTGCGCCACCTACGGCGGGAAATGCAGTGTGGCGCGGCGCTTAGTGTTTCGTCACGGCTGAATCGAACACTCCGTGAGGCTCCAGCTATGTCCCGTGTTCACGGCTGTGCTGTCAACTCATACAAAAAACAGTTTATTGGTAAAATGTCATCCTAAAACGATAATATACTTGTAGGAAAATTTCACATCTAAAATAGGGCCCTACACGTTATAAATTGCATAAGTGATTAATTTTTTTTAAATAATGCATTCAAATGTAAAATTGTTAAAAAATTTCGTTTACAATAATTTTTTTCTTATTTTTTTTCTAACCGAAGAGTCACTGAACAAGAATTGACTTAGAGGTTTTCTTAAGATTCGAAATTATGGTTAAAATTTCATGTAATAATTCAGCAAACGTGAAATAATTTTATATACTACTTTTATACAAGTAATCATTCGATTACTTCTCTATTAATACCATTATTTTATCTCAAACTTACAATTCTTTCTGTGTTCTCGGAAATGCAGAGAAAAACATTATTTAACTATAATTACGAATCCATGCATATTTATGAGTATTTTTGAGAACATATATCAACAGAAATATTACTCTTGCACTTGTATGTATTACGGCTTAGATAAAGTAGCATACATACGTGGAATTGTATATGTCAATAATTGTGCCCATTAAGTCCCCGGAGAAGCTAAATTATAGAATACAGTAAAAACGTTTTGCATGGGTACCGTTAATTGTGAGTTACAGTTATGTAATCTATAAAAATAAGTTATGCCACTGTTCCTACATAAATACTGTTAGGGTTGTTAATCTAGTACTTATAAAAATTTTCCTGTCAGAAACGGAAATCATTTTAGTTCAAGAATTGCATACACATTAGAAGCTTGCTTACTCTGCAACAAGTTGACACACTTATCGCTTTTTCTAAACTCAGTGAAATGACACTGCACTCACAGCAAATAATGCGGTACTCATTAACTCACCAAGATCAAACAAAGTTGCATCCCGTATCTCTGAGTTAGTGCTGCCTGGCCCCTTATACCTAGGTCAGCTAGCTTCCGAACGAGACTAAAAAGTCCTCTCTAGCGGCTCACCGCACCGCCAGAGACACAAGGTGCTCCTCGCCTCCGCGCGAGAAACCAAATTCGACCCATTGGTAAGCGACTTCTATATACTGTATGTACCTGGGTGTGAAGTGGGTGTGACTCTAGCAACTCTCCCATTTCGACCTCTTCGAGTAACACAAATAATTCCCTCTTTCGCTCAAAATCACGAAGGCTGTGCACCCTGTTAAATAAGGACTGGTGGACATCTGACTCTTGCAGATGGTCAAACCACAGGGTTGGCTAAACCCTGGAACACAATTCCTGCTTGACCCAAAGACTTGCATTCTGGCTGTGTGCAGTATTTACATTCCAACAAAACTTAAGAAATAAACAGTGACAAGCAGACAGAGATAGTAGAAGGAAATAGGAATATTGCAGAGAAGTAAGCAGTACAGGAAATATAAATCGTTAAACTACAGTGTTATGTGAGCTTTGCAAGTTGCGCGCGCCTCTCAAAACACGCTCAGTTTGTGTGCAAAGAACTATCGGCACAGCGTTTCCAAACACCCGTGTCTGCGACATTGCATGTGTTGAGTGCCCAAATGGCAGCGAGTAAATGAACACCGGGTCAACTAAAATTCATATAAACATATCTTGAGAATTAATTGAATAATATTTTATCTCACGATTGCTTAGTGAAGGGACTTATTACTGTATGAAGAAGGTATTTATTATCATGTGAACGGCAAAATATTACGCTATTTAAACACGCAAATTTTTAGAAACTTGTTGAGATCATATAATAAATGTATTGACTTGTATGCTTAAATAATGGAAAACTTTTAAGTTACTGTATTGTGGACATAGAATTATAAACTACGTCAATAAATTCATTGGAATTTAANTTGAGAATTAATTGAATAATATTTTATCTCACGATTGCTTAGTGAAGGGACATATTACTGTATGAAGAAGGTATTTCTTATCATGTGAACGGCAAAATATTACGCTATTTAAACACGCAAATTTTTAGAAACTTGTTGAGATCATATAATAAATGTATTGACTTGTATGCTTAAGTAATGGAAAACTTTTAAGTTACTGTATTGTGGACATAGAATTATAAACTACGTCAATAAATTCATTGGAATTTAANATAATGGAAAACTTTTAAGTTACTGTATTGTGGACATAGAATTATAAACTACGTCAATAAATTCATTGGAATTTAATATCCAACGCACACAGACAATGAAATAAAATGTAATTAAGTTACCACGTTGCTGTCACTCTATCAGATAGTTGAGAATATCCTTTTATAATTTAATTAACTAGGAATATTTGAAGATGGATTACACGAAAATGAGTGTTTGGAAAAGTAAAATACATGACTTTAACTTTTAATTATTGTATTAACAAGGAGTACGAAGCAAAGTTATTTTATTATTTAAAGTAATTACTGCCGAAAGAAAGTGAAAGTCGGTGGGGCATTTAGTTGAGGGAGGTGATAGAATTTCACTTGGCTTCAAGAGGTGGAGAGCTTTAGGCACCTCCACCAGTTGTTATGTTTTTAATGTATTATGCCAGTTTCTAGGGACTATGGATTTTTAGGGAAGAACTGAAGTTAATTATAGAGACAGGGCAGGTATTTAATTGAAATGTTATGATATACATTAAATATGATTTATTGGCAAGGGAGGTCCTAATCAATTGCACTATCTGACTAACTTGATTGATACAGTCGCCGTAGGTTGAGTGTTGAGTAGGAAGACTACGAGCGGTACAAGCTGCATCTTGATGGTTTCATCTCAGCGCGGGTCCACATAGAGACAGACTGACAGACAGACCCCGTACAAAATGTTACCAAGTATTATATAGTTTGTGGTGGCGTAATCTCTCAAATACCGAGTCGCCGGGATGGGAGCTCCGCTGGCGCTTCGCTGATATGTTTAATAAACTAGTATTGCTATTATGTGCTTAGGATTCTTCGCCTGACCTTGATACCAACGCGTCGCTGCTGTTTGCTAGGCTTATACGCCTTTACTGAATCATATCACTACGAAATTTATATATGCGGGTTTTTTAAGATGCATTAGAAATTCTTGTTTGTGTAACTGAACCAAACTAATGGGGCGTCGCGTTTGAAGAAAACGAACGGTATTATAGTAGCAGCCATAACTGTACTTTTTTTTATAGCGTAGGTGAGAGGTGTTTTACAGAATGAAAGCTGAAATTTATTTAATTTTGTTTCATGCACTTGAGAGTATTTATTGACATAATAACAACGTATATACTCTTTCTTAGTCAGTTCGCGGTTGAAAAATTACCCCATGTATGACGCGTGTAGTTATTTGCTAAATACATCATGTATCACAAATGTTTTATACTTCTAACACCATAAAGATGTCATTATTTTTAGTTAAGTAAAACATTTACTTATATTTTATCAAAAAATTATTATATTGAGTCTATACTAAATATGAATAATAACAGGGAGATAACAGGTGTGTTGGCAATACCTAGGAAGAAATAGTTCTTAGGCAAAATATAATTTCACAGAGAATGCGGTACGTTATCTCTTTAGTGTAATTTTCTAGACTCGGTTAATCTTTGTTTGCACGAGGTGGAGGAATATCCTGGAAGTAGATCTTTAGCAGAACTTCAAAAAAGTTGGAAATAACCATTAATGGACTATATCTAACGCTTTGGCAATGTTACTGTATCGAAGCATGAACCCTAACCGCTAGGTCCAGGGTGACGTCTGTTTTCTCACGTGGCTACGGAAGGTTGTGAAGTAACTTCAAGTTTAACGGCTACGGAATGATCCACGCTGAGTGGAAGTCAAACTTAAGCAGTGCTTTTTAGAAGCGATCAGTTAATTCTGAGTAAACAAGAACGTGCTCGCCTCGTGTGTTAACATAGTGAACGCACATTTGTCGTGTTTTAAAAGCTTTGCGTTTTATTTGGTTGTGTTTATTATAAAAACGGTAGTCTTTAAAATCATCGCCCATATAATTTTATGCGCGATATTTATAAGAGGAAATAAATTTACGTTAATTATTTTAGTCTTTTTTAGTTCACAACTGGAAGCTCCAAACTACAGAATTCCAGGTAGTATTTAATAGTAATTTAATGGTAATAGTAAAATTTTGAATAGCCTGTATAATGGGCTTAAACAGTTTAACAATAATTCCGTTTAACATATACGTATTAGAAGCACGAAAGAACTGTAGTCAAAGGAGTAGCTTACCTCAAACAAAATACTAGGNTCGTTTAACATATACGTATTAGAAGCACGAAAGAACTGTAGTCAAAGGAGTAGCTTACCTCAAACAAAATACTAGGCACCGTTTTGGTGAAGTGTCAAGCCTCTGAAAAGTATATTTTATTCATATGATTAGCCATTAATAAGGATAGAATTTGAAATGTTCACTGCATCAATCTAGAATATTCATAAAATTTCGTTTCGTGATCCATAAAATGAGGGAACAAGTTAGACCTCCCCCTCAACTGGCCTACATTTCAAAACACTGTGAACTCACAGTATATATTTTTTAACCTCTTAGCTCTCCTATACTATTCCTCGTATTTTAGTGTCAGTTGTAATGGATCCTCAGTCACTGTTGCCAAAGTTTAAAAACATGTTATCACATTCAATGAGAAATACTTTACGCAGCGACACCGCAATGCAGTATTGCACTCACCTGTCAGGACCGTGNTGTGGCCAGACCTTAAATGAGATCCTAGGCCGGAGCGGCGTTGGAATGCATTGGTGGAGAAATCGGAAGCAACCAGGGAAAAACTGTCGAGTTATTAGCAACGTCCTCCTCGTTCCCCACTTTGCAAACTTAAGATGAGGTAACCCGATTTTCATAATCTGCGCATGTCCCCAACATTGATTTAAGAGTTGCCAAAATAACTGTCAACTTCATGTGTCTCCAACAATGACGTTCCGTTTGTTTACATTTTATTTCACAATTACTCACGCATTTAAAATTTACACATTTTGTGTGATTTTTTTNTGACGTTCCGTTTGTTTACATTTTATTTCACAATTACTCACGCATTTAAAATTTACACATTTTGTGTGATTTTTTTACATAGAATTTGCGTGACAGCTTAGTCAAAAGTGGTGTGTAGTGGCATATCAAATAATGTACTTATTTNTTTTTTTTACATAGAATTTGCGTGACAGCTTAGTCAAAAGTGGTGTGTAGTGGCATATCAAATAATGTACTTATTTAAATAAATAGTGTTGTATTAAAGCCTTAGCCGAAGCCACGTGGTTTCGACGGACCTGTAGTAATAAAAGAAGTTCAATGTAGGAACTTACAACTTGCATTCGCACTCTACTCCTTGTTCATTATGATGTTGCATCCGCCTGTGATTGGCCCTGTATCAAGATGGGAACTGCCGTTTCAAGGCCACGTAGGCGTATGCTGTTCCCACTCAGTTCGCGAAACCAAAATTGACTCTGGAAACTATTTCTTCGCAGTAAACAAACTGTAAATTTTACAAAAAAATTTTTTTTGAAACTATTGGTTTAAATATTTTATAAGTTAAAACACAAAATACTACGCCGTCATCGGTCCTGCTTTCTGAGCCGTACATTGCCAAGCCAGATGTCGTTAGCCGACGATCAAAGAGAACCCCGGTCTGCAATGCAACGCACGTTCCAACGGAGGCTAGAGCGAACACTTGAATCGACAGTCGTCGCAATGACTCCACGCCTTGTGCGACCTGGCACTTTTAATTGCTGATGTATTTGAACTCTCCCTTCTTCTACGCGATAGTTTGACAACTTTGTTCGACGCCTAAACATTTTTTAACAAGATGTTACTGATATAACTAATGAGCCTACTTTCATCTACATAGCTGCAAATAATTTTTAATAAAGGAAGGATTTGACGTCTTGTTGACAGCAATCTCGTTGGAGATCGAACCAGAAACAGTAGTGAGACAAATACTAATACACACATTCCTTACCAGGGACTCGAACCCATAAAACATCGTACCATAAGTTAGCATGCATTCAACTGCATTGCGGAGGTAGGTTTCGGAGCATCAAGTTCGGATGTAATCGGTCTAATGTTTTAATTGATGGGGTTCATTAACCTGAAATATTAACAGGGCCATCATTTTGAAAATAAATGTCCGAGACACATAACGCTCGTAGGTTTACATAGGCTATTATAGCGGTACTTGCCTGAAGAATTTGGTGGAAATCTGTTGATTGGTTACCGAGATATGTATAACATAAAAACATAATTTTATTATTNTTGCCTGAAGAATTTGGTGGAAATCTGTTGATTGGTTACCGAGATATGTATAACATAAAAACATAATTTTATTATTAGGTGCTATTTTACAAAATTGTTTTAAAAAAGAGGTTTGTATACGATACCTTATAAAGATACCATCAGCATACAAAGTTTGGTTGACTTTGGTTAAATAGTTTTAATAGAAATGATACACTTACCTAAATTATTTATAGAGACGCTATTTTGATCATTAGTGTCTGACCGCACTTAAGCCATGCAAGTTTACACAGCCTTCTGTAGCACTACTGGTGTGCGAAAATTTTGTGGAAATTAGTTGAATGGTTTCGGAAATATGGCATAATGTTATTTTTTCTCACCTGGCATTATTTTTAAAAAGGCCGGCAAAGAAAGACGTCTGTATGCATAATTGATGCTTCTAATGAATACTCACTCTTAGCATACAAAATTTGGTTGAATTGTGTGGAAGTATTTAATAGATATAACGTACTAATGATAATTGATTATAAAAACGTAATTTAATAAAAATACATGCTACACCTAAAACTTGTAAGTTTACATGCCCTACGTTTAAAATTTGGTTGGAATCAGTAGATTGGTCTTCTAGCTATGGCATAAAACCTCCANTAAGTTTACATGCCCTACGTTTAAAATTTGGTTGGAATCAGTAGATTGGTCTTCTAGCTATGGCATAAAACCTCCATTTTTTAATGTGACGAATTAATAAACGAAGGGGAAAAAAGGTTTTGTAGTAGCACATTCGACGGAAGGCTAAAATACAGTACACAAAGTTAAGTTAAAATCAGTTATATAGTTTCGTAGATATAGTCGCACACTACTCTAAGGTGTTATTATAGCCACTGTTCTGAAAATTATTGTCTGACTTACTTAAAACATACCAGTTTACATCACCTGTCGCTGTACTATATGTTTGCCAAATTCGATAGGAATTAGTCAGTTGTTTCCCAAGACATGACATAAAAACTTCAATATGTGGAGCTATATTACAAAATAGCAGACAAAAGTTTATATGTGTTGGCATGTATGATTCTTATTATAGACACTTCCAGCATAAACATTTGATCGAAATTAGTCGAATGGTATGTTAGCTACACCCAATTAACCTAAAATACTTGTATGGCGCCGGTTTTAAAATAAGTGCATAATTAATTTTAATTGTAAGATTTAACATGGTCTACCGTAGTGTTACNTGTATGGCGCCGGTTTTAAAATAAGTGCATAATTAATTTTAATTGTAAGATTTAACATGGTCTACCGTAGTGTTACGTATGTGCCGAATTTGGTGAGAATCGGTTGAGCAGTTTTCGAGATATAAAGTAAAAGCAATTTTTTTTACATGTAGCACCCAGCGTTGTAAAAAAATTATATAATTGTAAAGTTCTTACTAAATACTATATGTATAATGAGTGTGNTTGCCTGAAGAATTTGGTGGAAATCTGTTGATTGGTTACCGAGATATGTATAACATAAAAACATAATTTTATTATTCGGTGCTATTTTACAAAATTGTTTTAAAAAAGAGATTTGTATACGATACCTCATAAAGATACCATCAGCATACAAAGTTTGGTTGACTTTGGTTAAATTGTTTTAATAGAAATGATACACTTACCTAAATTATTTATAGAGACGCTATTTTGATCATTAGTGTCTGACCGCACTTAAGCCATGCAAGTTTACACAGCCTTCTGTAGCACTACTGGTGTGCGATTATTTTGTGGAAATTAGTTGAATGGTTTCGGAAATATGGCATAATGTTATTTTTTCTCACCTGGCATTATTTTTAAAAAGGCCGGCAAAGAAAGACGTCTGTATGCATAATTTATGCTTCTAATGAATACTCACTCTTAGCATACAAAATTTGGTTGAATTGTGTGGAAGTATTTAATAGATATAACGTACTAATGATAATTGATTATAAAAACGTAATTTAATAAAAATACATGCTACTCCTAAAACTTGCAAGTTTACATGCCCTACGTTTAAAATTTGGTTGGAATCAGTAGATTGGTCTTCTAGCTATGGCATAAAACCTCCATTTTTTAATGTGACGAATTAATAAACGAAGGGGAAAAAAGGTTTTGTAGTAGCACATTCGACGGAAGGCTAAAATACAGTACACAAAGTTAAGTTAAAATCAGTTATATAGTTTCGTAGATATAGTCGCACACTACTCTAAGGTGTTATTATAGCCACTGTTTTGAAAATTATTGTCTGACTTACTTAAAACATACCAGTTTACATCACCTGTCGCTGTACTATATGTTTGCCAAATTCGATAGGAATTAGTCAGTTGTTTCCCAAGACATGACATAAAAACTTCAATATGTGGAGCTATATTACAAAATAGCAGACAAAAGTTTATATGTGTTGGCATGTATGATTCTTATTATAGACACTTCCAGCATAAACATTTGATCGAAATTAGTCGAATGGTATGTTAGCTACACCCAATTAACCTAAAATACTTGTATGGCGCCGGTTTTAAAATAAGTGCATAATTAATTTTAATTGTAAGATTTAACATGGTCTACCGTAGTGTTACATATGTGCCGAATTTGGTGAGAATCGGTTGAGCAGTTTTCGAGATATAAAGTAAAAGCAATTTTTTTTAAAATGTAGCACCCAGCGTTGTAAAAAAATTATATAATTGTAAAGTTCTTACTAAATACTATATGTATAATGAGTGTGGTGAAATTCTGTTCTCGCGTTAAAAACTTCTTAAGGAGGGGGGGGGGACATGCACATAGACTCACTGTCACACAGACAGGAATGTGATCTCATAAGACTTTTTTTCCTTCTGAAAGTAGGCTAAAAAACACTTTAGATTCTCAGCGCACAAAATGGACGTATTCAACTTCGAAAAAAAAAAACTTCAACTGTGAATGTTGTTTTTATGTTACTATATTATCTGCAGAACAAACTGTAGGTACATAAAAATATTGTTTTCTCCCCTTGTAATTAAATATCACGCAAATATTTTCCTCGCAAATGCGAGACCTTACATTGCTTTAGGTTTGTAGAATTTGGTTAATTTAAAAAAAAACTTTATACAGAACCTCTGAACAGACAATTTATGCATGCACTTGTATGTAATACAGATTCAGGTTGACACCTGCAACCTTCAGGTTGCTATCCGCATATTGTGAGACGGAATATTCAAGGACCGCTGCTCTAAGCGCCTATCGTGACATTTTCCGCATCGATGACTAGGTAATTGCTAGAGTGATAGACGGCATTCATGTGGTAATGCATATTCGTCGTTGTGGATACGGAGTAGAGCAGATATGTCTGAAGTCTGCTCGAGATATGTTTAGTCCTCTGTGATTTGAACTGTGCTTATAAAAGGGCTAAGGGATGACGCATCACGTCGGACAGTTCGGGATTATGCTGACCGGATACGTTCCAAGTTTCAAGGGCCTAACCTCAGTGGTTGGTGAATGACGGCAAACTACGCATTAAGTTTGTTGTAGTTGGTGCCATACAATGCTTGTAACATGTCTTCAGACTAGGTGATTTCTGCCCTATAGTTGGGGTTGGGTTGATCACGTATGCTGGGGCAAATTTATTTAAAAACCTGAACTGCTTACCTGTGCTTATGGAATCCAATACTGTGGTCGAAGGCTAGCGAGTGATTGGCCAGATTCGACATTAATATTTAATTAGTCTTGGAGAGATAAGTACGAAAAAATAGCACTTAAATTATTTCTTTAAAAAGTCCTCATAGAATTGGTATACCTTAAGTGAAAAATTCATTATAGTCGAGGGCTACAAAGTAATTATCAGGTTCTGACGTCTCAAAAAGACGCATACATTGATTCATCACATGTTATTACCAAGTCTGTAAATTTTTTTAAGTTATGAATTAAAATCAATACTAAATTTGGTTTAGAAACATGTGCTATTATTTCCTCAATGCGTCTAACATTGTTTGCAATGTTATGGTTCTTAACACAACTTTGAGGAAATTAATTTTAAAAATGTATGGGACAGCTCAGATTGGTTAAAGACATCGATTTAATAATAAATCGATATAAACATTGTAATTAAGAGATAATATTATATGGTACCTCTGTATTCTCCATATTATTTCGCAATTATTTAGAAAATCTTTTATTTGGAGTAATACCAGCGATTTTAATAAAATATTTACATAAAATATGTTTTACACACGAGTACCCAACTAAATTAAACTCCCGGATGAGGATTTGGAGAAGAGGGTAGAAGGCTGTGACGTAAAGCCGATATTAATTTGCTGATGTGTAAGTTGCGCGCTGACCTGGCTACCGAGAGGGTAATTTTTTGTGAGGAAGTGGAGTGAGAATCTAACCATCGACAAATTCTTGTAAAGTTTTATAAACGGAAAAGGCAATTAAAATATTTTATCAACACTTTTAGCAGTTTGATTTAATGGACACTTTTATTATATCTAATTTATTAAAAATGTACGTACGTTACCGAAATTAAATACGGTGGTGTTGAATGGAGAAGCCTAGGAGACTAAAAAAAAATTATGATGACGGTTATCATTATTTTCGGAGAAGAATGAACTAGTCGGATGGATGGAATGAAAAAATTATAAAAGGTATTTATAACATTTTTAAAAATATTTCTTAAGTTTTTTTTGTAAATTTTTAATGTTTTAAAATTAACCATTTGTCAGAAATGTTTTATTTTTTCACGATTTTGAATATCTTTCCAAGTTAATTGTTTGGTAAATATTGTTTTGCTAAAATTCTTTAGTTCAAGATTGTTCCAATGTAACATTGAAGTCAAGACCCCCGATCCAACATGGTCATCACCATAGGTCACCATATGTCGAGGTGATAACACAACCCACCGTACACAGAACCCATGTTCTTTTAGGGCCCTTTTTTATTCCACTAACCACCGAAAACAAATGGAAACTCTTCCCACACTTTGGTAATACAGAAAATTGTAAATGTTCGTGGGTAAATTTTTTAAATATATTTTTTTTTTTTCGCAATATTGCTTANTTGGTAAATTTTTTAAATATTTTTTTTTTTTTCGCAATATTGCTTATGTACACGCATCACAGAGAACAGTGGGATAGTGTATATTTTGGTTCGCTTTCTAATACTACTAATATATATTTTTTAATTCTAATATATAATGAGACTCCAGAACCCTAGAAATCACTAAAATATCNTTTATTCCACTAACCACCGAAAACAAATGGAAACTCTTCCCACACTTTGGTAATACAGAAAATTGTAAATGTTCGTGGGTAAATTTTTTAAATATATTTTTTTTTTTTCGCAATATTGCTTATGTACACGCATCACAGAGAACAGTGGGATAGTTAAGCAATTTACATAAGTCCTGTAAACCTTGGAATATTTCTGTGGAATTCACGAAAATCCATTTTTGAGAGAACGGAGATTTCTCAATTTTACGAATATTGTTGGATTATATTAAACAGGTATTTTTACGTAATTTTTAAAAATGTGCCGTCTGCAGAAGCTTCCAAACTAGGTGCACCCGATGTAGTTGGGCATAAACAAACATGAAAAAGATTTTCATACGCGTAGTCAACACCTAGTTTCGCGGCGGTGGTGTTTCGCGTTACAATTCGGTTAACAGGCTAGGTATCTAACAGTGCAAGTTAGTTTCTCATGTGTCTTTGGACCTTCAACCAAGCAGACGTTGAAGTAACAGTAATCATTATGTACTGCGTCGGTTTTAATTTCATGAGACTGAGAGGCGCATGAGAATAACTTATCAACTGTGGCAGCAAACAACGAACAGTTTGACTGACGACACTGTTATGGACAACACTTCTGTCGTTGCCGTGTCACTGTGGATGATTGAGTTTATTTGAGGGATTTTGGTGGCTCAAACGCGCCGACCAGCGGCATCGTCCGACACGATTCCCATGAGCAAAAACCGGGAGATACCCCGCAGGGAATTGAACCCGGTTCATCTTGGTGGAAGTGTGTCGCTGTTTTTCAATGATTTGATGTCCCACGTTCCAGTTATTAGGATGTTTTCAGTTTTCCAAGTCTTGGTCTCTTTTACAGCTCAGCATTTGTTCCGAGGTACGTCCTTGGTTACCCAATGAAAAAATATTTGCAGCTTGATAGGCCGGTATGACTATACTTTGTTCATTTAATTTTACAATTTCCCCTTAACAGATATAACTAGAATACTACAAATAAAATACCTTACTATCTCTTTTCCGTAGGGGTTTGTATGTACTCAGAATGCAACTATATATAAAAACCAATGGATCGTGTTATACATATATTTCTATTAATANAGGGGTTTGTATGTACTCAGAATGCAACTATATATAAAAACCAATGGATCGTGTTATACATATATTTCTATTAATAGAAATATGACAAGATGATTCGTGAAGTTCTCTACTGTTTAACGTAAAAACTAATTAAGTAATACAAAATATGGAATGGTAAATATGATACAGGTTGGTGAAACTTTATATTAGTCTTATATGCTTAGGTAATGACGCAATTCTGACAGCTTAAAGTTAAAACGCTCTACAATGACGGCTTTACAAAGTCAATATTGCCTGCTTAAAATATAATTTAACTATTTCTAAACAGAATGCATAAGTTATGGCGATTTCCAAATACTCCGTACATTGTTATTTGGTAGTCGGCAATTATACAAAGTGTTTGGAAATTTAATGCCCAAACTACGGCAGGCGATTCCTTATGAAAGATAAAGTCGAAAATATATAGGTTACCGTATACCAATACGGAATATCGAAGGAGATATAAGCTTGT
Organism: Clitarchus hookeri; assembly: GCA_002778355.1. Taxonomy (NCBI): domain Eukaryota; kingdom Metazoa; phylum Arthropoda; class Insecta; order Phasmatodea; family Phasmatidae; genus Clitarchus; species Clitarchus hookeri. The sequence continues at coordinate 1,099,205 of NQII01000179.1, read as the reverse complement.
GAAAATTGGATTTTTAAAACGTAAGTTCCACGAATGCCATGTAAAACGCCTAAAAAGTTTTCTGTGGCAAATATTACAGTAGCATAACATTGCATTAGTAATTATAATAATAAACACACCAGTCTGCAAAAATATAATGATTCACTAGAAAAATGTTTACACAGAGTGCATACATCACAGGAGGTGCTCGATATGACCGCCTCNAAAAATATAATGATTCACTAGAAAAATGTTTACACAGAGTGCATACATCACAGGAGGTGCTCGATATGACCGCCTCAAACAGCGTAACAGAGCCTTAATCTACGCATTAGCGACACCTGCACGTGTTCAAAGATGTCTGGGATACCTCGCACNAAACAGCGTAACAGAGCCTTAATCTACGCATTAGCGACACCTGCACGTGTTCAAAGATGTCTGGGATACCTCGCACATCCCCTGCTACAATAGCGTATTAAACAACGTTCGACTCATTCTTCCATGTGCGGCGTTGCGTCCTATTACGACTTATCCTACATGCATGATCGCTCAGCCTTGTATTACAGGTGTTGTGTGCCGCATCTTTCTACATATCCGGGCGAGTGAAGAGATTTGGACGGCTCTTAACAGCCTTTGAGGGTGAAATGGGGTGAGTATGGAGTAGCGCCGGAATGCACGGGCAAGGGAAACACGAGATTCCCGAAAAATTCCACCGACCAGCGGCATCGCCCCGCACGATTCCCACTTGCGAAAATCCGGGAGTGATCCGGCCGGGGATTGAACCCGGTTCGCCTTGGTGGGAGGTGAGTGTGCTAACCGCTCAGTCACCGCGGCCCCTTCATATCCTGGTATTGTAATATTTGCCGCAGAAAACTTTCTAGGCGTTGTACAAGGCATTCGCCGAAAATACGTTTTCAAAACCCAATCTTCACAGACTCATATTTCCTTTTATATTCCGTTTAGGTATACGGTGTCCTATTTATACTTCGAATTTTTTTTTTCAATAAGGAGTTACACGTCCCGTGGTTTGAGTGTTTAATTTTTGAACCACCTGTATAATGGACTAAGTACCTGAACTAGAATGTCTGCGAATAACAATTAAAAAATTCATATTAGGAAGAGGAAAATATAAAGAAACAAATAAAGAAAATGAAAAGAATTGTCAGCTGCCTCTATTATCCAATATGGTACAATCAAAGTATATGGCAGGATTACAAAACAAAAATATGTAAATCTGTGATAAGACTATTATTTGCATATGCAGTGGAAACGCGAAGTAAAGCAAAGCGTACCTAACAACTATTGGATGTTGCATAAATGCAATTATTAATTATAATATTTTATAAAAATGAAATACATACAGAAAGAAACTGTAACGTGAGAGAATCTTAAAAGATTCACATCATTACTAGGTGGAGAACTTGACGCAGGAGAGAATAGAATCGACATATTGACCAAATGCGAGGCAACAGAATAGTAAAAATAAAGATAGCTGAAAGACATTGAAGGAAAGTAAGGCTTGGAAGAACGAGGCAAAGAAGGGAGAGTCTATAGTGTCGTTCAAAGGAGCAAGCCTAATATCTGTAAGAAGAAGACTTTTATCGTTTGTTATAAACCACATAACTAAGTCATTAATTTTAAATTTGTGGTGTTGCAACAGGCTTTTTTCCCTTAAATAATCTGGAAGTACATAATGTTAGCATACTGCAAAATCAACAAGAGCACTGTCTTTACAATGAATTTGTAGCAGCCAGTTATAAAACTGCGATGTGTCAGCAGTGGCTAACAGCATCGTCCACATGAAGGTCACATATTTTACCGATGATAACTCACAGACAGTGCAACAAAACACCGTTATTATGGGACATATCTATAAACGTTGTAAGGATGATAATCGTGAACACTAGCATAGAATTTACACCAATCAACTGATAGTGTCGCTGCTTCAAGTCCAGTAGTTGCACGAAGCCATTTCAGTGATTTGAGTGTAGAGGCGATGAGGAATTTGATGTTCCGGCTATGGTTTTCAAAAATTCCTGATTCTATGTGTAAAACGCCAAATTAACTCGAAATTGACGGAACCAACGGCGTTGATTAACAGACCATGAAGATGTAGGGTCAGAAATTTTTAGGCAACTGTTACTTGGTCCTCAGCTACGTATGAATTGTGCATGGCGATAATAAGTGCGAAAGCCCACTTTAAGGCCTCTAAAGAGGNACTTGGTCCTCAGCTACGTATGAATTGTGCATGGCGATAATAAGTGCGAAAGCCCACTTTAAGGCCTCTAAAGAGGCCGCCCTTATCAGCCCTACCCTTGGGGCAAGGGAACGGCTTTATCCACACGCGCAAGAATTAAACGGACGATCTCCTCGTCGCTAATTTATGAACTTGCCCAGGGAATAATCTGGGCCGCCCTGAGAAACAAGCTTGCTCCGTAGGAGGGACGGGAACATGTTTGCCCGGCAAGCAAGTCNAAATAATCTGGGCCGCCCTGAGAAACAAGCTTGCTCCGTAGGAGGGACGGGAACATGTTTGCCCGGCAAGCAAGTCAAACACCTCGCCCAGCCCTCGTCCCCCCGTCATGTCCCTTAATTTAATCCCGGGGGATAATCTGCGGGATGGGGGCGGGGGCGGCGGCCGGACTGATACACGAATTAGGCGTCGCGGGTGGAGGGTCCGCCGCGACTGGAAAAGCTGTTTGCCCGGGAGCGGACTGCGGCCGCGATAATCCTCTTAGCGCATTCATCACGTCCGTCTTATTGCGTTCCTCGCCACTCCCCTACCAATCCCACGAACCCGGGGCCCTTCGCCTTTCAANACGGTTTCTGTCCAGTGAAGTAAAGATAATTGGGATGCTCTTAACATCGAGGTCTCCAGAGCCGATGAGGGTTAAATGCGGTGAGAATGGAGCAGCGCCGGAATGCAATGGTGGGGGAAACGGGAGATCCCCAAGAAAACCCGCCGACCAGTGGCATCATCCAGCACATTTCCCACATGCGAAAATCCGGGAGCAAACCCGCCGGGAATCGAACCCAATTCGCTTAGGTGGGAGGCGGGCAGTCTGAACACTACACCACCGCGGCCCCGGTTTCTGTCCATCTGCCGCCGTAACATAATGAGTAGAGAGAGACCGCGACAGATTTTTTAGTCAACGTATTTCCTAAAACATTAAAGTGTCCTGATCCTTGCATGACTATATGATGAAGTTATGACTCGGCTTGGCATAGTGCACCAATCAAAAATATTTAGTCCTAGAATGGTAGAATTCTTTCTCATTGTCACAGAGAAATGGGAAAGTAGAGCCGTACACACACGAAAATCAATAATGAAAGAAAATTTTCAGACATGCTGAGTGCATTGAAACTCAGGAAAAAGCCAACTTTCCCGCTATAAACCATAGTTTCTAATAATAAGGCCTCAGCCAGAGTGCAGCTTGGACTTCGCTGCTAGGAAAATCTGTCTACCTATGAAGACTCAAAACTCACAAATTGTTTCATAATGAAGAAAACCACAATAGATTTCATAACTAAAAACATCCCGGCAATGCTGAAAAGAGCCCGATAATAGTTAAGCTCTGTTGAATAAGTACAGGAATTGTAAACGAAAAACAAATCGCTGTCTTTGTAGTGTCTAGTGCTCACGAGAATACTCTGGCATGCAGGTCCGGTGCTGGCAACAACAGCACTAGACAGGATTGCCACCCTAGTTTTTATCTCTTATTATCAGAACTGATAATATCACCGTTCATAATAATTTTCACGACACCTGCATAAACACTCATACAACGCACACATACACATACTGCTGGACATTAATATTGCAATACCAAGAAGGACATGAGCTATCACAGTTCGATTTCTTGGGGAGAATACCCATCATACACAAGGGACATAATTACTTTTGCAGCTCGGTATTACGTAGAGGATATGGGTAAATCAGTACTTAATGGCCCCACCATATGCGGCAATAACCACAGCTACACGACGCGGCATTGAGAGAAAGAAACTTTGAATGTCCGTATAGGATATCTCCCCATGTGCTACTTCGATGCATGCCTAAAGTTCATCCGTTGTGGCCGCAAGTGTTATGTGGTAGGCCAGTAGTCGTCCGGCCATGGGCCCCACGTTTTCGATTGGGCGAGACATCTGATGAACGCGCAGGCCAAGAAGGCAGTGTGACATGGTGGTCATCGAGGAACCGTCGGACTATGTGTGGTGCATGCAGTCACCAATTGTCCTGGTGGTACAGGGTCCCAGGTTGGCCCTCAAGATAATGGGTAACAACAGACTCCAACATCTCCGAAATCTAACGTCTGCTGGTCAGCGTACTTGTGAAGCGGACTAGGTGCGCGCGGGACTAGAATCCGATGGCATCCCATACCATGACTACAGGTGCTGGATCGGTGTGACGGTGCATAACACAGGAACCGTCCAAGCGTGCACCAAAGTGCTGCCAGACATGGATGCGACCATCGCGGTGCTGGTGCTGCAAGGAAAGGCGTAATTAATCGCAGAAATCGATGATGTGCCATTCATCCCTTCAGGCCCTACGTTCCACGCACCATTGCAGCCGTGGGCACCTGTGGTGAGAAGTCAGTGGAATTCGCAAAATAGACACCTGGACATGATGTCCTGCGTGCGGTCACAGACTGATATGCTACATGCCTGAACTCCTGAGCGAGGGTGTTTGATGTGGCTGTCCGGTCCGTAATCGCCGTGCGTACCAGATGTCCATCCTCGCGCTCGTTGGTGCGAGGGGGTCGTTGGCTTCCTACACGTCGCTCAGCCCGTCCCTCTTTGAGCCACCGATTCCGTATCCCTTCATTGTGGTTGAATTTATTACGACCCGAGAACAAATTTTGCGGTAGGATAATCCACAGCCCAACAGGCCACGATTCCCCCGCGGTCAAATGTGGAAACCTGTTCGTGATTGAAATGTTTTTCGACGCGGCATACTAACTCTGTATATGCACACGAGCGGCGGGAAAACTCAATGCCACTACCTCCAAGCGTTTTATCCACACGCTACCCCAATGCTAAGTGTTAGATGTGCGTCCGAGGAAGAGACGGGAGTTAGATGCGCCTCAGGTCTGATCCCAATACCCCTACAAGGGAAGGAATCCATGCGAGGAGGCATGCATCACGGCAAAGAGGGATTGGGTAGCCATGGCCACGGTTTGGGGCCATTACTACCTCCCTAGGTGGACCTATAGTTTACCTACAACTAATAAAAGAACATAAAAATTGGCATAGGAACCGTAAAAACCCTTCCGACAGAATATAATTCAAAATTATTGCATGCATCAATATAAAATGCTACAGGAAACGGTAAGGTATGAACCATGCACTTTATAAGTGTGTAGAGAATTACTGGTACAGAGAGGGATGGACCTTATTTCGTTTATGATGTTTGGCGCTGGCTTGACCAGAGTGATGGGGGAAATGCCACTCTGGTGGGCGGTGGGGGGAGGGAAGGCGCAATGGGGCCTGTCCCTCCCGAATCCGCAGTGGAGTCCTGAAAACTTAAAATAAAAGAAAAATCAGCTGCCGGTGAGTGTCAGCAGTGCCAACGCTAACCAGCTTTTACTGATTCTAAAAGAAAAGAAAAGCCTGCAAAGGAAAGGAAAATTAATTACTACTCTAAATAGCCTAATATTGAATCTAAGTCCACGGGGACATGTGTGTGATGATTGCTGTGCTACCTCGCAGCAGGCAAGCCTCTGTAGTCATTGACTGTAACAGAGTATTTTTCCACCCATAGCTGCGAGTGCATGGAACTTCGCTGGTACAGCCTCCACCAGCTGCAGCAGAGAACCTGTCGCCTGTCGCCTTGGTATCGGCTGTCGGTCATTTGGCCAATCGCATACTACAGCTGTCGGATGGGTGTGTGTGTAACATTGCACTGTACCTTATTAAATAGTCATACGTAGTACTTACACTAATGCTATTTTTAATTGGAAAAATATAACGACTGCGCAGGGATTATGTATAGTGGGACAGCGTTCTTCTATGCAGGCTTGTGGGGGCTTACGCGTCAGAAGCGACTTTGGTCGCTACCTTCAAGCGTCTCCCCGATCTCCACTTGTATACTATTTAATAAGGTCGCCATTGGCGCACGTGCTGCGCCACTCGGCTGAATAACTAATCAGGTCATTGTCCTACCGTGCCCTACACTTCCCTCAATGTGGGGTTCTTCAGGTTTATCCTTCTCGTTGTTGCAATTTTAATCGGCAGCATTACATTTATATATATCTAAAATAAATGCACCTAAAATAGCATACGTAAGACTTACCCGCAGACTGTTATTTTAACATATATGACTCCAATATTTTTTATATTTGAATCATATTGTATTTAATTTACGCCTAAGGATAAATTCTTACTAAGGTTTAAAAGCATATTTCATAACCAAGTTTATTGCGAAATGATGGCGTTTTGTCAATATTTTTGATATTTTCCTTGCGTTCAAGAAACCTTGAACAAGCGCATTCACTTTCTTTGCGAATCCTAGCTACACTTGTGACAGAAATTCCGCCTGAAGTTTACACACACATACTTTGTTGAAGTGACAAAGGTTTTAGCTGCCCATCGTCTTCTACATTAAATTTACATTACACATTCTCCGCAGATATCTAAGAGAAAACTGCCATCACCGGCTACTACACCCATCAAGTTCAGAATAAGAAGCCGCGGAAGAATAAGAAGATCCAAGCAAATAAGAAGACAACTCAACAACAACGGACACAAGTAAAGGGAATTTTTTTACTGGGGCAACTCCTCTTTCTTCCCCCAACCAAGAACAAGACAATAACCCATTAACCAAAAGAAAAAGTCCCAAAAATAAAAAAAGAGAAACATAAACAAGAGAAAGTTTATAAATTAAGTATAGAACTATCTTTACTATACTAAAGTACGCAGTAATGACTAAAGCCATTCCTAATAAATAATTAATTAACAAATTTAAAAGGAATTAAAATATTAGAATTAAGATTAATAAACTCAAATTTGCATTCATAGAACTGTTATAAATAAATAAATAAAGCCAGTATATTTCTAGGAATGGCTAAAAAATACACTATAAAAACATACTTGGGCACGCACATTAACACTTTACTTTTATTTTATTAACATTTATTCCACTCATAATTTTTNTTAAATTTGCATTCATAGAACTGTTATAAATAAATAAATAAAGCCAGTATATTTCTAGGAATGGCTAACAAATACACTATAAAAACATACTTGGGCACGCACATTAACACTTTACTTTTATTTTATTAACATTTATTCCACTCATAATTTTTTCCAGTGTGAGTCTTTTTTATTAAGTTTTTTCTTTTTGGCTGGGCTTTAATTCTCTGGGCAATATATTGTGGCTTTGACAAATATTTAGTTTAATGAATCGCCTAAGCTCGTTTTACAATTGTGTCTCAAAAACCTAGAAGAAGTTACAAAGTTGTGACCTATTAATATACGTTGTCTTTAAATAATTATTGTAGTTATAGACGTCATTCAGGGTTAGAAATAAACTGTCGTATGGTCAACGCTCGTCTTCACACACATACCCAGGGTAAATCCTATCGGAAAACGGCAATTTCGTTAGAACATCACTTCATCCATTAAACCAAAACGATACATTTTGAAATATTTTTCACCTGTAGTAAAACAAATACATTTATCGCAACTTTGTTACTTAAAAAGGTAGGTTATAAGTGCGTGTGCAAACTTTATTTGGTAATGTAAAGCTTCTTTCGTTGGAAGAAATAAATAAACACAGACCTTAGTCTCAACGCCAATTTTCCCAACTTACGAGTCTGAACCGTCCCGCCAACGCATCTGAATCCGAATAAAAAAAGTATTTAGCATTAAATTCACATTTTAAATTAACATCAGGAATCCAGACACCGTTATTGCTAATATAGGTGTGAAATCTGGTAAAATAGAAAACAATATACTGCCATTCGCCTGCTATGAGCGCTGAAAAAGGTAAATGTGAAAAAAAAATTTAGTTCATAAAGAAAAAAAATAAACAACACACCCCACCTAAACTTTTTTCTCCTTCGTGAAAACAAAAGCGAATAGTCAAGAACCTACGAACCGCTTTTTGCACTCATAAGACCACAAAATGATAAATATTTTTTATGATTAACAATGGAAAATGTTTCTACAAGTCCCACGTGAAAATTTAAATATTTCAATTACACATGTTTGAATTTACATAGCGTGTGACAAAATGCAATTTAGTAACAATACTTTACATTCCAACTATTTATTACTAGCCATTTCTAAAACCGGAAACAGTTTTGTTTGTAATTTATTTTGATAACGAAGTAAATATTGTAATTTGTTGACAAAATTAAGCGGAAGTTACGTTTGATCAAATATAGAACACTTAAACTTTACTTAAGGTATTACGTATTTTTTGGAATATGATTTCGTTTTAAACTTAAGGTGATTTTTCAAAGGTTTTTTTTTTAATTGGGGGAAACTACGAACGGACTATAACAAAGTTACACCTGGAGCTCTCACTAGAAGGTCGCAGGAGAATAGTTAGAATCACGGAATGAAAATTTTCGCTGTGGTTGAAATCTAGCTCAAGTATAAAATATTTTAACTTTTTAAAAAATTTCCTTTTTATGCAAAGTAAAACACCTACATAACGAAAAGTAATGATTTTTTTTGTTATATCTTTTTTAACCTTGGAGTACAAAAACGAACTAATAAATGTACGGAGACATTCCGTGAATTCACGGAAGGTTCTGTGAAATTAACGGAATGTCAGTTTTTGAAATGCAACGTGTCGTATTTTTACGGAGTGTTTACAGATACTTCTGGAGAAATGTTTACAAAAACTTTTCCTTACAATGAAAGAAAAATTTTTAAAATTATATAAAATTTGACAATATCTGTACGATAATGTCTGTTCATCAAGAAAATTTTGATAACACTGTGACATACATGTATGAGTAACTTGAATAAGTTAATAAATAAAAATAACGCTTATACATCAAATTGAAAAGTAAATCAAAAATATCGTGAAAATTATTGCTAGATTTTTCTACCGAGTAACCACTTAAGTGTTTATCTGAAATGGTATGGAAATAGCGCCATGTCAAAACTCTTGGACCACGAAAAACATGGCCGTTCTTGTTTTTGATATCTTCTCCCACCAAATAGGATGGGCGAATCAAAGTAAGTGTGATCGAGAGTTACATGATAAAGCGTTGGAAATTTTTGGTTTTAAGCCTTTGCATAGATCTACCGGAACGGGTTCTTCAGGTCATTGGAAAAGGACCTGCTCTGGCAAAAAAATCGTTCTTGATTGATGTATAGATATAAGGCCCTGGGAAGTAACATTCTGACCAAACCAATACTGTACAGTGGCGTAGTGTCAATAAGAGCTCAGACGCCTGGAATTTCCTGGGGGAAAATTAATACATTCACAATAGTATTGAATGTGGAAGTAGTCAGTAAATGTTCGTCACATGTATGTGCGCCACATACCATCAATAGCTGAGGTTACTCCTCCCTGTATTCCACGCCTTCCCAGTCCCGTGCCGAGTATTTGTACAGCCGTAGTATCTGCTTCGTATTTTGCACGGGGTGGGGTAGAGAAAACACGCGCATACTTGACTATCGTCGCTCTCTACAGACGCAAATAAAACCATCTTACAGGAAGATGGAGATGATTTTTTTAATGCCATAATAGAGTTTTCTATGTCTTTATTTCCTACTCCCCTTCCCCTTTTTCCTCCTTCGCACTTTCCTTTTCCCATTGTGATGCAAGGCTGCCTGCGTCTTTGTGGCCATCGCATGGCTTCCTCACATCATAGTTCCAGAATGTGGGTTTGCAAAAGTAACGTGCAAATACAGGCCTCTGCTATGTTACAGCTGATTACACAAAGAAAATGCCTGGAAATTATTACCCCTAGGCCTGCCACATTTGCCCAAAGGAGAAAACTTTGGGCCTATGTTTTGCTAATTAGAATCATGATCTGTTATTGGACGTTACCACGCCACAATGTGACTAAATATTTCGAAATAAAATACTTATAGTTGTGTGGTACACATAACAGCGGTGAAAAGTTTTTAGAAAATGTCTTACAACCCTAAAGAAAATAAATGTGCAATGAGAGAAACAATCTCTTTACAATACCTATGTGTTATTTACTACACAGCAATTGCTAACCAAGAGGCAAAAGGAAANAGGCCTCTGCTATGTTACAGCTGATTACACAAAGAAAATGCCTGGAAATTATTACCCCTAGGCCTGCCACATTTGCTCAAAGGAGAAAACTTTGGGCCTATGTTTTGCTAATTAGAATCATGATCTGTTATTGGACGTTACCACGCCACAATGTGACTAAATATTTCGAAATAAAATACTTATAGTTGTGTGGTACACATAACAGCGGTGAAAAGTTTTTAGAAAATGTCTTACAACCCCAAAGAAAATAAATGTGCAAAGAGAGAAACAATCTCTTTACAATACCTATGTGTTATTTACTACACAGCAATTGCTAACCAAGAGGCAAAAGGAAATTGTTACACTAAAACATTTTTCTTATTAACGTTACGTAACATGAACGGACAATGGAATTAATCATTAAATAATTCGCGTAGGGGATCTGGACTAGGAAATTAAATGCAAGAAAATGCATTAAACAAAGTCATAATGTTGATGTTAAGTTCTCCATTATTACACCCAAATAGCAAACGTTTTTAAGAATTATTCCCACCCGATGTATTTCTGATGGGGATTTTTTATTTAACCGTGTGTCCACTGGTACGTGATTGGGACCGGATTGTACTAAGTTAGTTTTGCAATCAGTTAATATTATTTTTATTTCAGACCCTTGAAGAGGCACTGCGGGCTGGATGTCGTGCGAAACTACAGTAGAAATTTGAGCTGTCCAAAGTCACCGCGAGCACAGACTAAAGATGAGGTAGACAGATTACCGTCTTCTGCGCATGTACCCAACATTGACCTTCCCCGCGCCGATACAACTGTCAAAAGAATGTGATCAACACTGATGAACGTGTTTGTTTGAATCTTAATTTTCAAAATACAAGTCCGTTTATATGAATAAACTAGTTTTACTAATTTCGATTTAATATAATTGCCCTTTGGTAAGAGGAAGTATAGAATCATCTCAAAACACTTGTNACTAGTTTTACTAATTTCGATTTAATATAATTGCCCTTTGGTAAGAGGAAGTATAGAATCATCTCAAAACACTTGTTTACGTAACCAGTGTTCTAGCCTCAAATCCTATCCGCGTTGTTTGTGATAGTCGTAATGGCAGAAAATTAATCCAGNACTAGTTTTACTAATTTCGATTTAATATAATTGCCCTTTGGTAAGAGGAAGTATAGAATCATCTCAAAACACTTGTATACGTAACCAGTGTTCTAGCCTCAAATCCTATCCGCGTTGTTTGTGATAGTCGTAATGGCAGAAAATTAATCCAANATACGTAACCAGTGTTCTAGCCTCAAATCCTATCCGCGTTGTTTGTGATAGTCGTAATGGCAGAAAATTAATCCAATGTTGGGACACGAAGTGGCTATGCGCACCTAGGGAGCGCACTCTACCCCATTCCCCCTCCTTGCCAGCGAGCCCCAGCCTATGCATTTGAACAAGTTGCCCCGAAAGTGAGAGAAGTTTCACTGGTCGCGAATAGCGCATACAGTATGTGCCGTAGGTCCGTCACGTGACCAACTAACGAGTTATTTCCTCGACAGGGTTGAACTCTGGGTAGCCAGGTGCGCCTCGCAGCGAACCATTGTCCTTTTAATTCCACACAAATCGTTAAATAAACATCTGGTGTAGTTACCCCGACAGATGTACTATTGTTCGTGTGCTGCGTTTTTAATAGTAGCCTTGATCAGTTAAAACACTGGTGGCATTTAAAATATCAGCTGAAANATTGTTCGTGTGCTGCGTTTTTAATAGTAGCCTTGATCAGTTAAAACACTGGTGGCATTTAAAATATCAGCTGAAATGATAATAAGTATGCAGCGATCGTACATGGAAACAAAAAGAAGCATCGTGAGTGTTGAAGGCACAAGTGGCAGTCGGCAAAAGAAAATTCTGAGGAGGTTAAAGGTTGTTTTATAAACACGAGTGCTTCGCTGTCAAGTGAACAACTATTAAAGTTTTACAAATTGTAAAGAAAAAAGTAAGTTCGTTGTTTTCTTAACGTCCCGTCCTGACAGTGGAAATATGAACACAATCCACCCAGTCTTCTTCCACGCGAAAGTTACCCGAAGTTTGGCCTGCAGAAGGTGCAAAAGAATAGGTAGTTACAGCTCAGCGTTCAACCAACGGTACTTTGTCGCTGTGATTTGTTTCCCAAAGTGCTCCTACGTAGCACTTTTGTGTACGTCTACAAAAGAAATCTGGAAACTACACCGAAAAAAAAAAGCTACTACCAAATATATAAATGTAAATTTGTAATTTGTTTAAAATTCTTGTTTTCGTTTTGACACAGATTAAAATTATTAAAATATTAACATGATCAGTTTCTTCATAATACGACAGCCCGTTTCTTTTATAAAGGTTCTTTATTAATAAAGGCTGTTCGCAGTGAAGTGGGCACTTTTGAAATCAACCCTTGAAAAATGTCACTGTCCCTACCTGCGTGTATTTTTAACGGACACGCGTAATGGCATGCGCCCAGTAAAGTTGGTAACGGCGGAGGGAAAGTATGTACTTCCATGTCTCAACGTTGAATTAAATGTGTTCAGTAAACATTTGTCAATACTACAATGATTTATTTTACTTTCTGATTTTTTAATGTATTTAAATGTATGGATTATAAAATTTGTAAAAAGTTTACAATTTCCCTTTACTAACACATGAATAAAGTGATCAGGTCCACGGCAATGGTGGTTTTACATATGGCGGAAGGATACACAATGTGCTTAGAAGTAGATCTTAAGCAAAGCTTTCAAAAGTACTTATTTTACTGCAAAAAACCTATAAACACTAGCTAGTGCTTCTCTTGCAAGTTAAAAAATACTGAAGCTTACAAATTTTTACGTTGTGAATGTTCAAAATTGTTTAATTATTCAAGAAAATATCAGTTTCAGGCACAACAAATTTACTGTTCTGGAAACTAAAGACATAAAGCACGCATATGACTGAAGTTTTCACTTTTTCTTGTGGATAGTTAAGACAATGTGTTTGGCGTATCCTCAGACACAAGACACGTGGCAATACGCATATGTTATTTCTTTATCTCATGGTAAGTTACTTTTTATGGGCAGACTTATTGACTGCACTGTTATTCCTAAGTTATTAATGGTACAAATGCATCTACCAGATGATAAATCTTAATTATATTTGCTGTAATGCCACTTTTAATTCATACTAAGCAAATGTACATTGCAATACACGTGGGCAAAAACAACTAAAAGTTGTTATGGCCAACTTGGCTTTACTACAACCATCAAATTACTCGAATGAAAAATATATTTGTACACTAATAAATAAGAAGCTTCCACTATGTCATTGGCTTAATTGAGACATGTATATAACTTGTGTTAGTTACATTTTAACTTGTTTACGTTTTGGAGAGTACAGAAAAACTTAGCCTAATTTTCCAGTATACAGAATTTTACGAGGAGACTAAGACTGTATCCCAATTCCCTTCAAACATATGCATGTCCATACTTCGCCCCACCTGTGACGTCACTAAGAATATACTTGTGCCATCCCAATTCCTAGTACAGTACACACAGCGTCTGTGCTTGATATGTACACGATGTTGCTTACTTGCTGGGTGAATTTGCGTACTTGCGACGGTCGCCATATTTGTTTTCAAACGTCACATACACAACCTATTATGCGAGCTTTTTGTGGTTCTACTTTCCCGCCGTCTCATTAATCTACGAATCAACCAATGTGTAACATTATTTCGGCGTTTATAGTAACCTAACTGTTACACATGACAAATGCATTATTGTTATTTTTTGCAACAACACCATAGACCTAAACGTAACCAAAGACAACCAACATAGAACACAAAATATTTATTAAGGCAGAAACCATAGAGTTGTTAGCTCAGAATGACAAAACACGTGTTTACTTTCTAGTAGTTCGTGTTATTTACGCCAGGTTGTGAGACAAGTCAAGTACAATCAGAAAAAAACCCGTCTCAATAATCAGGGAAAGTTCACAAAACGGCAAGTACGAATATGTATATACTTAACAAGTATGCACTAACAACTGAGAAACAGCCTAAATGTCCCAAGGCAATAAGCAGATACATTTTTGTCATCATAGTTTCCATTTATAAAGTGCTTTATTTTTATTATTCTACTTCTAACAATCCTGGTCCATTCCTACAGCACACCTTTTTTCCTCAGTTTTGCAGCTAAATAAATAATTTCGCCGAAAATGTTCTACTCTGCTCTGACTGGCTTCATGCATTATGTTATGACCTCTCATGCACCTTACCTAGTATGCACAGATGTAAATCAATAAGCTCAAAAACATTGCAGTCAAGTCTTGTGCACACAACCTATGCTCTATGGTTACTGTTATTCTTTCAATTGTGAACCCAGCTTAAGTGTGTTCAAAAATCGAAAATTATTTTCAAAATTTTAGCATTTACTCAGTTTTTTTTCTTGTCACATGAAATAATAGTACCGAGAAAATACTAAAGTGGTGGAAAATTATTTCATTTAAATTAATAAAAGTCACATTTGGAATTGCAAACTTAAAACTTTTTTGTTTAAATCTCCAAATTTGAACAAATTAATGCTTTAGGCTACAGCTCGAAATAAGTGTTTACGTCATCAGAATACCGTGAGACCATTTTCTTAATATTTTTGTAAACTGTTCAATGGTATTTCAATTTTAAATTTTAAAATACAATTTTAAGAAAAAATAGTTTAAAATTTTGCTATTAGGTAAACAAAGTGTTGGATTTCAAAGATCAGAGTGGAGTGGAGCGGACTTGAAAGCCGTTGGGGGTCAAATGAGGTGAGTCTGGATCAACGCCGGAATGTAAGGGCGGGGGGAATGGGAGATCCCCGAGAAAACCCGCCGACCAGTGTCATCGTACGGCACAATTCCTACATGCAAAAATCCGGGAGCGACCCTGTTGGAAATCGATCCCGGTTTGCCTAGGTGGGAGGCTAGTAGTCTAGCCACTACACCACCGCGATCCCCGATTTCAAAGAAATTCCCAACATGGGACTCCTGCAATATAAACAAACAGTTTAGCTGAAACTAAAATTTGTATTGTGTAAAAATAAATTCTTGAAATAAATACGAATGAATGTTTAAATGGAAAGTGTGATTGTTTACATTAAAACGCGTGCATGGGTAATATAATATTTTACATAATTAGGTCTTTTATCAAGTTATCACGATATCATTTCTGGAAGAGATGAAATATCCTCGAAATCCAGGATAAATTAATTTCGGCTCTAGAACGGCCGTAGTGCGAGCGGTGACGGGCAGAGGGAATGCAAGGAGAGAGGCGAAAAGAACGCCGAGCCCGGCGATGCACTGGTTAAGCGGGCGAGATACCAGTTCACGGCCGTCGGAACTCGTTTAAAGTGCTTCCGACCGACCCCACTGTAATTAGCAAGTCCCGCCTTTCTCTGCATCACCCTGCTAAGTAAAACGATAATTTTATTGGGACTATGGGAGGGTCCAGCAGCGGGTGAGCTCCCAAAACATAAAATCAAGAACAGAATTTTAACTACTTAATATATTTTGATGGGTACAAGATCTTTGAAGCTGGTAACTATCATATACAGCAATAGTTTTTACGCGCTATATTTTTCGATTTAAAAATTGCCAACTTTTGTGAAAAATTATCAATAAGAACCACAAAATCAGTAAATATGAAAAAATTATTATCTTAAAACTAACAATATAGTATTATATACGATTTTAAAATATTAAATTCACATATCGTGTATGTTGTGAATAAAAAATACTTTCATTAAAAAAAAATTTCCAACAAGAGATTTTAAGAAGATTAACTCGGTTAAAATTAAGAAGGGAGTTTTGTGTTCTTTGTATTCTTTTAGAGTTCTACATAAAAAGGTTTATAAATTTATAAAGAATTATTTGTACGTATATCCCGATTTTAGGGTTTCCAAATCAGTCAACAATCTTTTATTCAAAAACCATTTAATGTATAAACTATTATTGCATGTGATATTTTTGTTAGTTAAAATTTTTAGTAAATAAAATGAACCTCCTCGAAATATATATAGTATTTCGAATTCAGTTTTTTGTTATGTGTTTCGGGATTTCACTAACAGTGGAACCTTACCATAGCCCTTAAAGCAATGCGCACACTGCTTCCGTCCTTTTCCTTTCAGTTTGGAGTTCCCTGTCGTTGAAACGTACACGTGTTGATCATTCTGTAAAACATTTAATTTTAAAAAACGTATTTCAATTAATAGTTTTTTATATTTGTACCAAATACTGTCTAACATCTAAATATTATTTCTGGTTACTTTTTTCTCAAAAAATATATTATATAATTTTGCATTATGATGCCAAAATCACAATTATACTTTTTGGGACTTACCAACAAAAACTGGGGCCACGGTTGTGTAATGGCTAGAATACTCGCCTCCCACCCAGGCGAACCGGATTTGATTCCCGGTGGAGTCTCTCCCGGATTTTCGCATGTTGGAATCGAGTCGGACGATGCCGCTGGTAGGCGGGGGTTTCCTCGGAGATCTCCCTTTTCCCCGTCCTTTCATTCCAGCGCTGCTTCATACATACCTCGCTTCACCCTCATCTGTTCTCAAGACCTCGATGTTACGAGCCGCCCAAACCTCTTCACTTCACTCACTCACCAACAAAAACTAACTCACGCGAAGAAGTGAGATATTTCACACTGGTATAAGATGCTATATGCTGCTTTACAAATATATAAATTTACACACGGAATATTTTCTCAATTTTTAAAATATCGTGAAATTATATTTTGGCATAATTTTTTTATTTCTGGCTGCCCCTGGTTTTTAATGAAGTATTTATAGCTAAGCATGCCTTAAATTTAATTGTGACAAAACATTCAGTTAACCTTGTTAAATTTTTAGTAAATAGTTTCTTTTGTTTTATTTGTACGTTCCAAAAACCAAGAAATTTGTGGTTCTATAACGTCATTATGCAAAAACTATGTAATGTAAACTATTTTTATTCGAGAAAAATATTGCAAATAACGTCTACAAGTTAAACAGTATTTTTTACAGATATAGAGTAATACAATTTTTGGTGACAAACAATTTTTAACATTAGTATAAAATTGGTTTCTATGATATCAAAAGAGCACTTATAAGTCGTTTCCCTCATATGAAAACTTCTTTCTCATATTTTACGCTATTGTAACACAAAAAAAAATCATTGATCTACTACGAAAAGCTCGTATTGCCTGGAACGTCTAAAAAATAATCTTAAAAATAATAAAACCTCGTAACTCCATTATGAGGTTTCAAACAGCAAAAAACTTGTCCATTATTTCTTGTTTTTAATACATATTTATCTTTAAATATATGTTAAAGAGAATACGTATACAAATTATTAATAGCAATTTAGTTTAAACCAAAAAAAAACTGCCTTCGAAATCAAAGTAATTTTTTTCTGTCACCGGTTTTGGCGTTACTGGTTTTTCTCACAAGGGTAACGAAATACGAAACCAGGCTACGATTACAGTTATTGTCATACATCACATTATTTATAACAATCCAAACAAATTATTTACATAAAAAATATGCATAAACCATAGAAAATTATCATCATATCAGTCGCGCCGATTGTGTCACACGCAAATTGCATCTTCAGAACATGGCAGTTTTTGTCGAACTGATCGTACAGTTGAGGATGTCGTCTAACTGCTACAATAAGTACCTATTCGTTAATTGAACTCATACCCAAAGGAAAAAATCGAAATAAACAATTTAACATGGCAACACACATCTTCAGTTTCCTTTCGTCTTCATTCTGTTTTGCTAGTTGGAGCAATCTTAACTGAACGGAAGGAGACGGAGAAATAAGGAACTGAAGATAACGGACGCATTGAGCGGCGTGCCGTCTGTCAACAGGAATAGCAACCTTTTCGTCCAGGGGCCCGTTTCACAAAACTACATGCTCACATGTTATTACTCACAAGTTACAAGTGCTACTATCTACAAGTATTTGTACATTCCATTTCACAAACATCGCTTAGTATCTACAAGAATTTTTCATTTGTGTTTCCTGAAAAGTTTCTGTTACTAGTAATTACTAGTTCTTTTCTTCAAGTGTGCTTGTTTATTTTACAAGTAAACAAACTGCCAAAATCAAACGAAAATAAATTGACTGCACTGAAGATCAGAGAAGCAATATCTTGTTCAGTACTTTTTCAGATAAGATAATAGTAGTAGGGTCATGGGCATTCGGTGCCTGTCCATACATGCTGGCAAACTAAACTCCAGTAAGCTTAATTAATAAAAACTGTAATAAAAATGTGCTTTAATTCCGAGATACTTCTTTTCTTAATATTTTACATAATACAAGGAAATACTTTAAAAATATACTTAAAAATAAAGATATACTTAAAGAAGAATTATGAATATATGAAAAAATTATAACTGTACGTCTATAACTACATGAAAAAAAAATTCTTGTTAATGGAAATCTCGGATAGAAAAAAAAATTATACAAAAAATATTACTATGCATTAGAATAATCACGACAAAAAATTGTTTCGTCCCCCCGCACATACACGATATTGCATATACTTATTTTAAACACTTGTTCCAGCACATCTCCCAATAGCCGAGTGGTCTAAGGCGTCTGCATGTCAACTCAAGTTTTGGCAGTTAAAATCCCGTCATCCTCCAGACGATATTTTGAGCTCCGAAATAAAAAAAAATCATCGCCCCTAGCGGCCAACTCTAGAACCAACATTGCGGCCGAGCGAGAGCGACACCAGCGCCCTTAGCAGATGAAGGAAAAGTGAAAACAAGATGGCTGGGCCGAACGAAGGTGAGTAATAGGGTGGCACACTCTAGCAGCAATAAACAACATTGCAGGGATCGGTGGTGCACTCTAGCAGGCGGCGAGGGAACTAGGAAAGAAGATGGTGGACGAAAACAATAATGTGGCCGGAAACAAGATGGCGGACAAGATGGAATGACAGACAGCCAAGACGGAATGACAGAGCATGAAAAAATAACACATAATGATAGAACATGAAAATGCACGACGGAACTATAGAGTATAAAGCGCAAAAACAAGATGGCGGAAACAATATGGTGACGTACTGGCTACCAATATAGCCGGTGCGACGTCATACAATATTGCGAACGGTGCCACAGCCCTCAGCCCTTGCCACCGAATGCCCATCACATTAGGGTTTTTATGTTAGACGCACCAAAAAATAAAATAGCTATAATCGTTTTAGAGACACATATTTATGCAATTTTTTTAATTTTTCTCTTGCGTCAATCGATAATGAACTGGATTTACCAATAACATAAACTGAAAATATAAAACATAATCTAAGTGTATCCAAAGCTTATCAGCTGTTAGTAAAGCCCTTATATACACTACAACTATATATTCACTCTTTACCTAAATGTTCCTCGACGTCCCTGATACCTAAGTTCATTATATGCATGTTTAATCTTCTTCTGTATCACTAAAAGAAAAAAACATTTATGTTTAAAATTCACAAAAACAAAGTGAGTGTGAGAAATTAGATTTATATTGAGTTATACGCCAAACAAACTGTTATTAATAACCTGTAGAAATTTCTACTCAGCTGTCCATTCTTGTAAGAAATTGATATATTTTAAAAGTATTCAGCACAGGCTTGTAGATTCGTGAAACCGAAAAACTTGTAGCTATTCAAAAGTTCACTTTTAACTTGTAAAAATTGACTTGAATTTACTAGCATTCGTTGTAACTTGTAAACTTATAGTTTTGTGAAATGGGCCCCAGGACTACACTGAACGGAAATGAACTGAACGGAACTGAAGTGAACGAAACTGAACTGAACGGATGCAGCGTGTGCGCTGCTTTAACGTTATGTCATTCTAGAGCTGAAATATATAGGCTAAATGAATGTTTACAATATGCACTTGCATCATTGTATCATATTCACTCAATATTTATCTTCTTGACGACAAACAAAAATAAATAAATTTTTGTAATGTTGTAATATTTTTGAAATAATAGTTGTAATAGACTACATTCGAGTCGTGCCGTAAAACATCCGATAGGTCGGTTCATTCCATACTTTAATGTATAGAAAATAGGTTCGATTGTTTTAAGTTATTTAAGATTGATTGACAAATACCCGCTAAAAACATATAATGCGTATGTAGTACACTACTCTAACGGCAAAGGGGAAAACCAAGAAATATTGAACCTGTAAAAAACATTCGACAAAATTTATTAGCAGGGTTAATGAGTCACTTTTCTATTATTTCTTATACCCAAGAATTATAGTTTTGTCGCTAAAAGTTAAGATTCCATAATTTTCCAGATACCGTTGACCATTTTGCCGTTTTTGCAACATGCAAATAAAATAAATCAAACCATCTTGAAAATTAAATATTGATAGCTGAACGGTATTGCCTTAACTAACTTTTAAGATGTGCTTAGCAGAAGCAATTATACGGGAAATGTACAAAACTTAATTGTGTAACGTCGTTAACGTCTAGCGCTACTTAATGAAGTTTTTAATTTTAAAATGTATTAGATTTTATTTCTTCAATTTTAGGGGTTTCTGTGTTTCAGATACAGTAAAATGGCTTTTCGAAACTTGCTTTGTTGGAATTTAATTCTATATTTCTTTGCTGGAAGTTACATCACATGTAACGCGAAAAAGTCGGAACAGATTCTAATACAATGAAAAAGTATATTTCTTTCCCATCCATAAATGTGACTAAATGGGTCTTTCAGCGGAGATCCTGTCGTTTAATGGAAAACTTTAATGTGGAATGTGTGTTGTTCGTCCCTATAACACTTTAAAAGAATCTCTGCTGTAGAAAATTGTAATCACACATATAAGGTATCCCAAATGCTATCCGAAAGTAGGGTTCACTCAAACAGATTGAATAAAACGTAGATGATAGAAGCTATGCGTACCTTGTTTTTTAGAGTGCGTATTGAAATATTTGGCACGTTAAGATCTAAAGAATAGTCATCTATGCATTTTAAATTGTTATATATTGACTACTGGCGGAAGATAATAAAGAACATTTTGATTATTGTCTGCCGTTACTAGTCTGCGAATAATAAAAGCTACGAATTTCTAAGAATTAAAACATTTTATTAAACTACTATTTACATAACGTGGAAAAAATTGCAATACGCTTTCTGAAAAACTAGTTGCAACGACAAGTTAATATTTAGTTAACTATTACGAATTACTCCGCCTGTCTGGCGCATGAAGTGCGTTGCAGAGGTTTGCTAGCAAACACGTGGTTCAAACACTGTTGCATATTTTCAAGCGGTGTCTAAGTATGAAAGGAATTTATAAAACGTTTCGTGCTCAGAGCAAAGTTTGAAGTAGTTCTTTAAACTACAAGGGCCAAACATTTCTGTAAAGAAAAATTATCAGCTATATAGGGTCACTGCTTAAAGTCACGTTTAGGCGAGTTGCCGACGGAAAGACTACACATGAGTTGAGCTTCTTGCACGTGGAGGCGATGACGTAAGTGGTGAGTGGACCAGAGTCGGTCTCCGAGATTCTTATTTTTTCGCTTTGCAGGCATAGCGATGGAGGCGACAAACACGCACGACCAGCGCTCCGTCGCCCCTACGAGCAAGACGCTGAACCTACGTACAGTGCTTCCGCTGTTACGCTTTCCTCTGCTAATGAGATCTGGAACTGTCGGATTTTATTACACGCGACGAAAGCCCATAGATTAAACTAGTATTGTACGGTTTTATTTTTCTGCTACTTATTAGGAAACCGCGCAGGCAAGCTCTAAAAATGCAGTTTTTTTTAACCATTTTCAAGGTTTTTAAAATTAGAATAGACTTAACGCTATAAAAACAAAACTGTACGGGCCTAGATAATTGTTTGTTTTGTGCTAAAAGTCGTATTACCAGGACCTTTATCTGCTGAGATACGCGTAAACGCGAAAACAACGAATGTACAGGAAATATGTCCGGACTACTGACTCTTACGGTTCACGTGTTTCGAGGCCCTAAACACGTAAGAACAGATGTAGACAAGCGGAAACAAAACTATGCACTTGGCGCAGACCGTGTCGGCTAGGTGTTGTCAGGCGAACGTGCAAGTAGCTGCGGCGCTTCGCGTCACTTCTCCCTCCTCCAGCGTCCGCGGCAGTCCAACAGACGAACCCCCGCGCTTCACCCCTGCAGTATTTTTATTTCCTCCCTCTTCCTCTTCGCAACGCTACCCAATCGGCGCGGCGTGCGTGCGTGTGGAGAGAGATTGGCGACTGTCTGTGTTCAGGTGGAGGCGAGCCTCGACTGTAACCGCTCCCCCTCGTCGTCCTCTNCCCACGAGCCCCGCTGCTCAGTCCGCCCCAATCTACATTAACACCCCGGTCGCATGCATTAAAAAAGGCAAGTTTCGATTGGTCCAAACCTCGGCACTCAGGGCGGCGCGCCTACCCGCAAGAGCGGCCCAAACATTCCCCCCTCCCCTCTCCTACGGCGGGCGCGATGAGCCTGGTCTGACGACGTCGTCGGGGCGTCGGCCGTCGACCAACCCCCTGATGCTCACGTCCGTCCCTCGATACCCCGTGTTGAGCGACAAACTCCACACTTCGCAAATATACGCTGTTCATGGTACACTGAGCTCTTTTAAAACCCGTGCTCTCTACAGACTCTCTACTGGCGTATAGCGCTATCGTCACACTGCGTGTACCTATGGGGTTTTCAGCGGTGACCATATTATTTTGTTGGTTCAATGCAGGGCCCTTGAGTAGTTTAGTGTCTATCTGAACCGTATATTTTGAGATAGAATGCTTCGAAAAATCCGTTTTTAGCCATTTTGGAGTACTCTGAAATGGTGTGTGTAATGGCGTGACGTCTTGAAGGCACTCAACAGCCCTCCTCAGAAGTGTGTCTTCTTTTCGTAGATCAGCACACTGGACGCACGTTTAATATT
Organism: Clitarchus hookeri; assembly: GCA_002778355.1. Classification (NCBI taxonomy): domain Eukaryota; kingdom Metazoa; phylum Arthropoda; class Insecta; order Phasmatodea; family Phasmatidae; genus Clitarchus; species Clitarchus hookeri. The sequence goes on along the minus strand of NQII01000179.1, from coordinate 1,076,109 downwards.
TTCCCAGAAAAACGTTAATTACTAACACACTGTAACGCAACTTCAAGCACCAAGTAGGCGAGAGCCTTAAGATACACAGTTTGTATTCTTCCACCTTACATAAAATTAACATAACCATTAGCGTCGTCACTTTACTCATGCTCAGACAAGTGAAACTGTGAAATTATTAGAAAAGTAAATATTTTACAAATTTGCTCATCCTTACAAGTAGATGCATTAAAATATACATACAGAGAGCAAGATAAATAATTTCAGTATTCACACATGTTGACACAACACTTTCAATTCAACGTAAAGAAATATAACTACTTTCCCTTCGTTGTTACTAACTTTACTGGGTGCATGCCAGATGCCAGTCAGTGTGCCCATTAGAATTTTATGCAGGTAAGGGCAGTGACATTTTTCAAAAGGTGATTTCAGAAGTGTTCAAATAACTGTGAACAACCTATACTCTTAAGTACTCTACTATAGATATATAACCTAGTGGTCCAACCATTTTGCGAATTCATTTGGAGACAGGTTACACTTAACCTATTCAGACCAGCTAAACACAAGTATGTACATAATGTACGTGAAGATACTTTCGGCCGGCACTATGCACTGTGAGCCTCATAGGCTAGCGAACTTCCCTGTAAGGAACTGATACGTAAACAGTGGCTCTGGTCTAGATTATGATTTGTTAATATCACTAAAGGCTTTTCACGGTAAAGTAAGCACTTTTGAAAGCCCTGATTAAGATCTACTTGTATGCACACTGTGTATTCTTCCACCATACGTAAAATTAGCATCACCATGGGCCTGAGCACTTTATTCATGCGTCGGTCAAGTGAAACTGTGAAATTAGTAATAAAGTAAATATTTGAAAAATTTGCTAATTCTTACACTAACATGCTTTAAAAAACAGAAAATAAAATAAATCATTCCAGTATACACGAATGTTTACCTAATAATTTTATTTCAACGCTAAGACGTGGGACTACTTTCGCTCAGTCATTGTCAACTTTACTGGGCGCATGCCAGTCCGTGTGCCAGCTAGGATAGTTTGCGAACCAAAATTTTCGTCACTTTTTGCTTGTAGCTACTATTGAGATTTTTTTATAGATTTTGGTTAACAAAAGTTTATTAATGTTTGTTAAGTTTATTAATCTGATCCAGCATTTCCTTGTATTGCATAATTCTTCATACTATCGTTTTACTAACATTTTTACGTCACTTTTTCCGTCGGAAATTTATAAACGAACACGCCATTATCCTAAAAATATATGTGGATATAGGGGCAGTGACATTTTTCAAAGGTTGATTTCAAAAGAGATCACTTAAAGTTAACAATTTTTATCGCCAAGCACTGAGCTTACCCTTCATTGGCGTGACAACGAAACATTTTAAGAAACGGCTTAACAACAGCACGCAATAGATAGGGCCAGTAACTTTTCGCATGAAAATCGGAGCACACAGTAGACTCCAATACTATATACACACCTCAGCTGTTGTTATACCTCTATTGGCTGCTGGTGCCGTGTCCGTCTTTGACCAAGCCACTCAGAACTACGTAACCCCGACACTGAACCTTCGTGATTCGTGCGCAAACGATTGACACGGGTCATAACATTTTTTAGCCAATCAAAGAAGCTGGACGACCCTACAGTGCTTTGGACTGTATCTTGTCTCGAAATCTTTTCGTGAAATTTCACTGCCCCTAGCAATAGAACATTTCTTGTTTGAAACGCCTGAAACCGTAAATTAAAGTTGATCTGAAAGGGTTATCACACTGGAAGCTATTCTCGAGTGCAGCTCAAGCAATGCTAATTTGGAAATGTCTTTGTTCTTGAAAACCAAACTCGCACGTGATATTGATTTATTGTCACACTGGTGTTTAATAGGATCTTTCAAGAGCACTTCAGCCAGACGATACTAATTTTCCTGACTACAGAAATATATGTTTTTTATAATTACCCAAAATGACACGATTTATAAACCTTTTACAGATTAAGAACGCCGTACTGTGGCAAAATCAACTTGATAACCCATTGGCCGACGACCGGCCAATAATGAACGTTGTACAGTAGTAAGCATGTCCGGTGCCGTGTGGATTAGTAAGACGAAGGTTGGTGGAAATACAGAGACCAACAGAAACACAGAGTAAAGATGAAGTAGACCGATTATTCGTCGTCTTCTGCAAATGTACCTACCCAACATTGACCTATCCCAAAACACCGATTACAATAATCCACTCGCTTGGCGTTCTCCAATGTACCCTAAAACTAACCACATGGGGTGATGTAACAAAGAAATAAAAATTTTAGGAGAACCTCGTACAGGGCTTACTATGGGTACAACTGAAAATACCTTAGTTGTGTTAACCAAATAAATGTTGCTGTCACACATTAATTGATTGATAGAAATAAATGCCTACCAAGGTTTCCAATTTTCAGTACTTAGATAAAAAAGAAGTAACTTATATAAATAATGAGTCTACTTTTCCCAACATGGGTGAAATTAATTTTTAAATAAATTCTTAAAAGTTTAGTCAGTAGGTAGGACTTGTCTTGTTGAAAGCAATATCATACGACATGAAGCCAGAAACAAATGCAACAGTAGTGAGACAATTACAAATACACACGTGCCTTAACCGGGACTCGAACCCAGATAACCTCGTACCATAAGCTGGTGTGCAATCAACTGCATTACGGAGGTCGGATTCGAGCATCAACTTCGAATTTGATCAGTCTAATGTTTCGAATGAGAGGATTTACAAACCTAAAATATTTACAGAGCCGTCATTTTGATAATAAGAGACTGCGCCACTTAAGACGTAAGTTTAGAAGGTCCCCATAGCTTTATCTGTGTGAAGAATTTGGTGAAAATCGGTTGATTGGTCCCTGGCATTTGGCATAAAACCTCCATATATTTCATGTGACGATCTTCATAAATGGAGGACAAAAAACATGTATTAGTTCATTTGATAATTGTATGCTTCCAGTATACAAAGTAAAGCTGAAATCGATTACATTGTTTCGTAGATATAGTACACTAAACTGAAATTATATTATAGCCACAATTCTGAATACAAGTATCTGTCACAACTATTGTTATATAGCAGTAGTATAAAAATGCTGATTCTGGCGCACCAAGCAACTAACAGGAAAACATCAGGAAATAGCGCACCTGGCGCACCGCAAAAAGTGTCATTCAAATTTGCGCTTGGCAGGCGAACCTGGGCGACCGCAAAAATTGGAATTAAAATTCGCGTTTGGTAAGCGCACCTGGGCGAGCGCAAAATGTGCCATTCAAATTTGTGTTTGGCAGACGCATCTGGGCGACCGCAAAAAGTGTTATCAAAAGTTGCAATTGGCAGACGCACCTGAACGAGTGCAAAAAATGGCATTCAAATTTGTGTTTGGTAAGCGCACCTGGGCGAGCGCAAAAAGTGGCATTCAAATTTTCGTTTGGCAGACGCACCTGGGCGACCACAGAAAGTGTCATTCAAATTTGTGTCCAGAAAAAATCGTTCAGAAAAGAAAGGTGCATCGATACTTGCCATCACTAGAAACGCGAGTGCGACCGCATCCGGCAGTTGAAGATAGTGAACGCAGCAGTTGCAGATAGCGAGCCCATATGAGGAAATTGAATGCGCTAGTGAAATCAAAATTAAAATAATAAAGTGTATAATAAATGAGCACTAATAAAACTCAACTGTTATCTACTTAAACGAAGACGAACATGGCAATGAAAAAGGTTTAATGCAACTGGTAATGTTTGAAACGAGTTTAAATTTAAGTGTGATGTCTTTGTGAAATGAAAGAAGAAATCTCAACAACTATTTGTTAAGTGTTAAACTTGTAACCACTATTACAATCCCTCTCTCATAAAAAGTAATCTAAGAAGTAAATTACACGAAGGAAGAGATCAGCAAGTTCATTGTGGGGCTTGTGGACATAATTACAAACCATCTCTAGTAAAAAGTGACTTGAGAAATAAATTACACAAAGGTCTTGCACTAGCGCAAGAACCTGCAAATGCATGGGATATTTTTAAAATACCACAAATTCTAATACCTAAACAGAAGTTACCAAGAGATAAGCAAGTTCAGTGTGAGGCTGGTATCTACTATTACAAACCATCTTTCACGAAGAGTTACTTGAGGAGCAAAGTACACAAATCCACACTCACATTCACTGTAGAAGAAACTGAAAAAGCATTTCAAAGTAGGATCAACACTTATGTTGTAAAGAATGTAAATGCATACAAAGACCCAAATCATTTCCTAAACGATTTAAAAGGAGCTGTCACCAGCATAATTAATAAACATTTAAAATCAATGGACCTCAAAGTGAACATGAAGTTTTTCGCTGAGTATAAAAGAGAAACTGGTGACAATATCCAATATGTAGAACACTCTTTTAAAACCAAGAACGAAATTATACTGAAATCAATTGATCTAGAAAAATAGTACACCGCTAGCATATTGAAAATCATAGCTGAGATGGGCGCATCTGAAGCAAAGGGCTCTCAAAGGGTGCTCAATAAGATATTCAATCTAGAGGTGCGAATAAATAAATATGTTCCATTTAAGGGCAGCTCTTATGTTGATCTTCCAGAAAAAATCAATACCAAGAAAGTAGTAATTAATGTAAAGAACAATGATCAAAAATGCTTTTTGTGGGCTATTATATCAGCAATACATCCATCATAAAATGACCCCCTAAGAGTGAACAAGTATTTGGATCATGAACATGAGTTTGACGAAGCACTTAAGGGGCTGGAATTTCCTATGAAATTGGATAACATACTGGCTTTTGAGAAAAGAAGTGGGTTATGAATGAATGTATATGCATATGAAGAAAAATAAAACAAGGCCAATAAGGAATACATAATCTATCTATTACAAATAACAAAAATAAAACGGATAAGCACGTTAACCTACTCTGCATCAAAGATGAAAAGAATGACCACTACTGCTGGGTAAAAAGTCTTTCGAGACTTATTGCATCACAGGTGACAAATAATGGCCATACAATATACATATGTGATAGATGCTTGCAATACTTCTACTATGAAAGCAAGACACGAAGAAGACTGTAGAGATCATGATGGAATTAGAGTTGAACTTCCGCATAAAGGAAATGACATACTAAGATTCTAAAACAAAAATCATTCTTTGAGAGTTCCTTTTGTGATATATGCTGATTTTGAGTGTTTATTAACAAAAATCTAAACCTGCCAACCAAATCCCGATGACTCCTACACGAAGCCGTACAAAAAACACGACTCTGTCAGCTCCTGTAACTATATAAAATATGCACATGGTAACTATAGCATGCCAGTAAATTATGAAGGGCCTGATGCATATACGGTGTTCGTCAAGATTCTAATGGAGGAAGCAAAGGCAATAGGAGATATCTACAAAAATTAAAAACCTATGATTCCCTTGACCAAGAAAGAACAAATTGGTTATGATACAGCCACCCATTGCCATATATGTGAAAAGACTTTGGATGGAGACTCTGTGAGAGATCATGAGCATCTTACAGGTAAATTTAGAGGAGCCGCACCCAAAGATTGTAACTTATCCTATAGAATTCCATGTTTTGTTCCTGTGTATATACACAATCTATCTGGATATGACACACATTTATTTGAAAAGGAGCTTGGCATCGATGAAAATAAAATTGACCTAATTCCCAACAATGAGGAAAGATATATTTCTTTCACTAAACATGTATGTGAGGGCGTAAATCTAAGATTTATTGACTCATTTAAATTTATGGCTAGCAGCATCTATAAACTCTCTAGCAATCTTTTCGGATGCCAATTCCGGGAAACGAGTAAGCATTTTTCCAATGAACTTCTATATCTTGTTATAAAGAAAGGCGTTTACCCATATGACTACATGGATAGTGTTGACAAATTTTGTGAGACATCACTACCTAATATGGATGCATTTTACAACAAACTCAACAAATGTGATATTACAGATGAAGACTACAAGTTTGCATAAAAGGTATGGAAAAATTGCAACATAAAATCCTTGGGAGAGTATACTCAGTTGTATAACAAAACAGATGTATTGATAATGGGTGATATTATAGAAAACTTTAGAGATGTATGTCTCAAAACACATAAGCTAGATCCTGCATGGTATTTCACAGCACCGGGGCTAGCGTGGGATGCTATGCTCAAACATACTAAAACAGAATTAGAACTACTAACGGATTACAACATGATTTTGATGATTGAAAAAGGTATTCGTGTTGGAATATCACAATTTTGCAAGAGGTATGCCAAAGCAAATAATAAATACATGAATGATTATGATGCCAATGTTGAAGCTTCTTATCTGGCATACCTGGATGCCAATAACTTATATAGATGGACTATGAGTCGGTATTTACCATATGGTGGGTTTAAGTGGAGAAATACAAAAATAGATGTGACAAAAATTCAAGATGATGCCAGAAAAGGCTATATATTGGAAGTTGATTTGGAGTATCCACATGAACTACATGACCTCCACAAAGATCTACCACTTGCTCCATAGAATAGAATACCCGAAGGCTTGAAAATTCCCAAATTATTAACTTCCCTATATGACAAAGAAAGATATGTACTGCACTACGTAAATCTTAAGCAATATCTGTCCCTCGGAATGAAGTTGAAGAAGATCCATAGAGTTCTGGAGTTTGACCAATCAGACTGGCTCAAGTCCTATATTGATCTAAACACAAATATGCGAACGAAGGCATCTAATGATTTTGAAAAGGACATCTACAAACTGATGAACAACTCTGTATTCGGTAAACCAATGGAGAACATTAGAAACAGAGTGGATATACGGTTGTGCACATGCGGCAAGCAAGTAAATAAATTAGTGGCCAAACCAAATTTTAAAGATAGAACAATATTTACTGACTCTTTGGTCGCAGTTAACATGAATAAAACAAAGCTGTGTTTTAACAAGCCCATTTATGTTGGAATGAGCATACTTGACTTGTCGAAGACCTTAATGTACGATTTTCACTATAATGTGATGAAACCAAAGTATGGGGAAAATATTTAACTGTGTTATCAAGATACTGACTCATACATATATTGTATAAAAATATTAGACTTCTACAGTAACATGAAATAAATGATCGATCATTTTGATACAAGTGATTATCCAAAAAATAATATATACAACATGCCGCAAATAAATAAGAGAATTATAGAAAGGATGAAAGATGAATGCGATGGGAAAATAATGGAAGGATATATTGGTTTAAGAGCCAAAATGTATGCCTTAAATGTGGAAGGTGATGTAAAGAAAAGAGCAAAGGGTGTGAAAACTGCTGTAGTCAGGAATGAGATAATTTTTTATGACTACAAATAGTGCTTGTTTGGAAAAAAAAGTGTTGTACAGAAGTATGAATCTCATAATAACTTATAAGCATGAACTGTGCACAATAGAGTTGAGAAAAAAAGCATTAAGTTCCGAAGATGACACAAGATTTATTCTTAAAGATGGTATTAACACACGACCATGTGGGCACTACAGAATTGAAAAGAGTGAGTTCCCATTAAAAATATAATCATAGAACATGTTAGAGAAAATCAGAAGCCAAACAGTTAAAAAAATGGGTAGCGAGAGAAGTGCTGCCATCCATTCGAAAACATGGCGAGTACAAGATGGAGCAAAAATACAAACCTATGCTCGATCAGGCAAACGCGATTATTGCTGAACAAAACATGACCATTTCCAATCAAATGAGTGTTATACACATGTACGTATTGCAGTTTACTAGCAACTTATACATGCATCACATATTTGTTTGGTATATCTAGGCGATAAAAATTGTTACGTTATTCGGTGCCATAAACGTCAATTATATACGAGAATATATGCGTTGTGGGAATAGTATCCTGCCATGCAAGTAATACCCACTATTACGAACGTTANCAATTATATACGAGAATATATGCGTTGTGGGAATAGTATCCTGCCATGCAAGTAATACCCACTATTACGAACGTTAACCCAATAACATTATACAATCTAATGCGAAGAGGATGGATATCACGGTGGTAGCCAATAGCTTCAGCAAGACGATATCATCTTGGAAAATAAAGACTTTTCGGTGAATAATAATATTTAAAGACGGAGCTCGCTTCATCTTTAATGTAATTCATTTTATCGCAAATATAGTACCATGGAGTCTATTATCGATATTGTAAATAACAAACTTGTATACGATTGTAAGACAGTGTTTGTGATTATCGACGAAGAAAATAATCCGTGGTTCAAGGCGAAAGACGTCGCTGGAATTTTGGAGTACACTAATCCACAAGACGCAATCAGAGAGCAGGTTAGAGAATATCATAGGCAAGTGTATGCGGATATAGGGAGGAGCGAATCGCTCCTGCCTTTTAATGAACAGCCACATGCCGTATTTATCAATGAACCAGGGCTATATGCTTTGATCATAAAATCAAAGATGGCAGCTGCCGAAAAATTCCAAGATTGGGTGTATGAAGAAGTGCTACCGTCCATTCGCAAGCACGGTGAGTACAACATCGAGCAGAAGTACAAACCGCTATTGGATGCGGCGAACGCAATCATCACCACTCAAAGTAACATAATCGACAAGCATGCCCTACCGCTTATGGGCGATATCGGCAAGCGTCATCGGTTTGTGCTAATTGACCTCGGCAGCATCGACTAATATGTCATCAGATGTCAAAGGTGATTGGTGGGCGTACGACTCGATGCGATAAGGCAAGAGTACCCCGAGATGCAACTGCTACTGTCTCTCGACGTCAATCCTGTAACACTGTACAACCTCTGTATAACCTGATCGCCGATATCGTATGTCTAAAAGTGTTCGCACGCAATGTGTGAGCATAAAGGACTGCATATGCAATCGCACATCGACATTGTAAAAAACAAACTCGTCTACGAGTGGTACGTGTGATCATTGATGGAGAAGGCAATCCGTGGTTTAAAGCGAAAGATGTTGCGGACATTTTTTGGAGTATAGGAATACCAGGCAAGCTGTTAGAGTAGATGTTGATGAAGACGACCTAATAATATTAGAAAGCTTATTAAATCAAGGTAGCATATCGAAAACGCGCTCTTTACATGAACAGCCGCATCCCGTATTTATCAACGAATCAGGCTTATATTCGATTATTTTAAATCAAAACAAATGATTTTAATAGGAAATGTGCCCCAAAAAACTAATAAGCATGTTTGCTCACTAGTTAGCTTCAGTGATTCTTTCACTTTTAACATCATAAATTAGATTTCTTTGGCTTATTAGCACCACATTGCAAATAGTTGTAGCCTGAATTGGCTTATTAAAATCAACTGTTAAGTTTCAGATTAGTTCGATCATCTACAATAGAGGGTTTTCTGTAAGAACAATCAATAATATACAATGGTCTACTAGAAAAAAATTCATCAGGGTTATAATATAGTTCATTGTTACGGTAAGGAGCATCTAGCTTGGTATTTTAATTTCCAAAATCATTGTAGGCATTGTACATCTTATCGAAAGTTTTATCCTCGATATCCAGGTTCCAATTCTCTTTAGGGAACACTTCATTCCTTCCACTCTTAATAGAAGTATTTTTAACATTAGAATGGTCAAAAATTGATCCATGTAGGTCTTGATCAACATTTTCTTTTCTGTTTTGCTGAAAGTCAACAATTACGAAGTCAGACATTTCGAATTGGATTGAATTTAACTGGTCCTTTATATCAAACTGGAATGAATTTGCACCAGTAGGTACAGGTTTTTCAAGACATTGCCAATAATTGAAACCGATGGGAATTTTGTGTTGTTTGTATAGTTTTGCTTTAATATCGTCTCCATAATTAGGTTCGTATTCAACAATTGGCCACATGATTTCCATTTTCTCAATAACTATTTTACCAGCATCTTGAATAATATCAGCACCACCATTTGCTTGTGTTTTAGGCCTTCTGTAAATAGAAACATCATCATCAGAATTTCGAATGAATGTGATCTTGTACCCGCCTTTCTAAAATATTTCATTATAATCCCTCATAAACCAAAACAAATATCTTAATGGATAGACAAGTTCATTATATCCATCTGCCTTAAAATATTTGCCTTTTACTACCCCTGCTCGATGCAAGTACGATGATTCCGATTCTGAGCTAAGTAATGCTGGCATCATAGTCGAAGTGATGCCGAGATTGTCAATACTTTCAATTATATTGCCATGCTTAGAGATCTCTACTCTTGAGAACTGGAATGGGAAAAAATTCTCGCAAAGGTCAATAGCTGAAGTTTTTTCATAACCTGCATTTGCATCTCTTTTAGTTAGCTTATACTGTTGGTATACATAAGCCTCATTCGGATGTGTAAATGCATCGCCAACAGGAATATCAAACTCAATGCGCTTGATGTATTCCTTTAAATTGGTNTACATAAGCCTCATTCGGATGTGTAAATGCATCGCCAACAGGAATATCAAACTCAATGCGCTTGATGTATTCATTTTAATTGTTTTTTGTCTGGTCGTTTGGTGTAAACGACTGACGTTCATAAGTTTCAATTTTTTGCATAGTAATTCATTACATAGAACATTTTTTTTAACAACTACGCTGTTCTTATCAACCCAAGAATTATGACTACTATCAAAACCTAAGAATTTAACAGGCAGCATATTTCCTTTCTTTTGTAAGACTTTCTCTACTAAGTAGTCTTGATCATACTGGGTCTTAAGAAGCTCTGGTTCATAAAATATACCCTTGATGGACTCACTTTCCAAATCCTTTACTCTGTATTTTATGGGATGCGTATACAATACTTCACATACTTCAAATACTTCAGTGGGCCAATTTGGCGTATACTCCTTTTCAAACCAACCTTTACTTTTACATATCGAACTTTATCTCCTATAGCAAACCTGGTTTATCCATTTTTCTTTCTCCACCATTCATGTTGNGGGCCAATTTGGCGTATACTCCTTTTCAAACCAACCTTTACTTTTACATATCGAACTTTATCTCCTATAGCAAACCTTGCTTTATCCATTTTTCTTTCTCCACCATTCATGTTTATTAGAATATACCTTTCATTCTTTGCACTTACATTGGCAGGCTTCATCCCGATTGTGCTGTGAACAGTGTTACTGTATTCACTTATTAATTTAGGCAATATATCCACCCATTTATAGCTTTCCTGCACAGTAAATATCTTACACTTTTTCTCCTTAAATTTTCTATTAAATCTTTTAACAACACTGACTTTCTTTCCGCTGTATGTTGAATAGTGTGTTATGTTGTTATTGACCATTAATGCCTTAAATGATTTATTGTAAAGTTCTTTCCCTTAGTCTGTTTGCAAAAGCATAGGTCTGTGGCCATTCAAAATAGTTTTAATTGCTAAAGTAACATTTTCACCTGTTTTTCTTTCATGGGTATTGTCCATGCATACTTGGAAAAAACATCAATCACAGTCAGCATAAACTTAAATCCCTTGTTAAGTCTTGAATGCCTTTTAATGACCCAGAGTCCATCTCGACCAAGTCAGCCTGCCAGAGATCGTCGATGCCAAAAGAAGAACAGTNATGCCTTTTAATGACCCAGAGTCCATCTCGACCAAGTCAGCCTGCCAGAGATCGTCGATGCCAAAAGAAGAACAGTCCTCCTGGGGAAATTTTTTCGCATTGGTTTATGAATTTCGTTTTTAATATCTTCTTTTATACTCCCACCAGTGAACATTGACTTATTGGCTCCACAACATCTACAAACACATTTAATTCTTGCATTATTTGTAATTTCATATGAAACCTTATCACCTAACGTATGCTTCCTACACTTGAGACAGCACACATTTAAGTTCATTTAATATATAATAAATGATTACTGAAAAACAAGCTAAAATGAATATATAGAGAAGAAAACAACTAATTGAAAAGTTTAAAGCCTTCCGGAAACTACATAAAGACGAGTATGATAAAAATAAAANTTTTCACCTGTTTTTCTTTCATGGGTATTGTCCATGCATACTTGGAAAAAACATCAATCACAGTCAGCATAAACTTTAATCCCTTGTTAAGTCTTTGTATGCCTTTTAATGACCCAGAGTCCATCTCGACCAAGTCAGCCTGCCAGAGATCGTCGATGCCAAAAGTAGAACAGCCCTCCTGGGGAAATTTTTTCGCATTGGTTTATGAATTTCGTTTTTAATATCTTCTTTTATACTCCCACCAGTGAACATTGACTTATTGGCTCCACAACATCTACAAACACATTTAATTCTTGCATTATTTGTAATTTCATATGAAACCTTATCACCTAACGTATGCTTCCTACACTTGAGACAGCACACATTTAAGTTCATTTAATATATAATAAATGATTACTGAAAAACAAGCTAAAATGAATATATAGAGAAGAAAACAACTAATTGAAAAGTTTAAAGCCTTCCGGAAACTACATAAAGACGAGTATGATAAAAATAAAAGACATGAGCAACCTTTGATAGATGCGAAAAAATACTTGGGACAAAAAAGTTGAGCATGTAACAAACGAGAATAAGCATCTAATCAAGGAACTTTTTCCATTTGCTGTAAAGGATTTTGACTACCCACGAATGCCTACGGAAACATTATTTGAGAGGAAACTGTTTGGTAAATCAGACATCAGTGGCGTTGAACGCTATGATGATGGTGTTGAACGCTATGGCGATGATGTTTAACGCTATGGCGATGACATTGAACTCTATAACTACGGCGTTGAATGCTATGACGATGGCGTTGAGGTGTTGGGGCGTTTGAGAACTGATATTGTACCGTTAACTAACTATATAAAAACATTTATTAGAGAGAAAGTGACTGAATTCTTAAATAACTGCGATAACCATGTTTTGGACTAAGGCCTGAAGGAAGCAAAAGGTATATCGGCAATCGCGAAGTAATATTCAACAATGACCGACCCACTCTAAAATATCGAACATACATTGGAACTGATGGTTTGCTGAAATTGCTAACTCGTAAGGATGTATCAGAAAGTAACTACACTGCAACCGACTATGAAAACTATAGTCATATCCTAGTAGATACAAATGCAGTTTTTCAAAAGAATAACACCAAAACAGGAACACCAAAATCAAGCAAGGGTGATAAATGGAAAACTATCGTTAGACAAGTGCACGAAATGATAAAGAAAAACCGTTGCTCTCCTCGTACAGGAACAGATAGAAATATGTATACAGGCTATCCCAAAGAATATATATGGATGGATGATGTTATGGAGCTCATTGATAGGCTTCTCGTTATTTATGGCAAAGATAATGCTGGAAATGATAACTATTACAATGAGAAGGTCGGAATGATGGATATGCAAAACAGCAAGTTTAGTGACTTTATTGTGAATAATCCAAAAGGTATACCATACCTGATACGAATGTTGAACACAAAACCCTCTTCTTTCTGGGAGTAAGAGCATCATGGAAAAGGATTACTAAATGACATAATAAGTTCGCTACCTTTAGAGTTGCATGCACCAAGCTATAAATTCCTAGACCCAGGTACCAGACTAAAAGAGAGACTTGAGAGAGGTGATAAACCTGTTAATCCATTAGATGAAGCTGCAATGGAGCATGACATAGCTTATCATCACCATAAAAATCTAGCTGAAAGACACGTAGCTAATAAGGAACTAGAAAAGAAGGCGTTCAAAAGATTGTTAAGCTCAGATGCTGATCTCAATGAGAAATTGTGGGCTGGTGATGCTGGATCTGCGATGCATATTGACCGTAAGCTGGGCTAAGGAATTCAAATAAAAATTTAAAATACTAGGTATAATAAATGAAAGTAAAAAACATCGCATTTCAAGTTTTTAACAAGGAGCTGGAGGGTTTGAATATTGATTCTTTTCTAACGAAACACCAACTGGAACGCAAAAACAAGAAATTGATGGAAGGCAAAAGTATGACTATCACAGTCTCAACTCCACAGCTTAAGAAAATGTCTAAGGAAATGAAGATTGGAAATGGTTTGACATCTCACAAGGGCAGGAGGTGCCTCATCTATCGCTACATCAGTAATTAATGCTAAGAAGAGAAGCCAGGAATTGGAAGAACAAAATAGACATAATTTAGCCATGGAAAAACAAGGCAAAGGGGTGAAAAATGCAAAAAAAAAAAAAAAAAAAAAGAAGCAACTTCATTAAGTTTGATATTAATAAAATGGTTAAAAAATTTAACATAAAAAAATGTTGTGGTGTATTTATGATTGATGATCTACCAAACACGCCATTCGATAAGGAATGCGGGATTGTTAATCTAGATATTTCAAAAATCTCTGGAACACATTGGGTATGCTATTGGAAAGAAGCCAATAATTTTTTTTTTCGACTCATTTGGTGGAGGTCCACCCCAGGAATTGATTGCATATCTCGCGGATAATATTATTTATAATGATGGTAGAATTCAGAATTTTTACCAAATAATTTGTGGCCATTTGTGCATCATTGTTCTAAATCACTTTTCACATAATTTTTAATTTCCAAAACTTATTTTACTATTAATAAACGATGGATATATGTAGAAATGCATGAATGACCTCTTGGATTGAAGTTCCAATTAAAGAACACCAAGAAGCTCATGGTAAAACCAAAGAACACCAAGACGCTCTTTGTGAAATCAAAGAACCAATTGGTTAGAATTCGAAAAGAACACCAAGATGCTCTTGACAAAACCAAAGTAAGTGCCCGTCATTGTCGAAAACTATAAAAGTCACGTGTACCTAGCAAGTACTATAAGTGTATCGAGTTTTGTGAAATTTGCTTGATGCATTCGAAAATTGAAAGGAGGAAATGCAGACATACACACACACACACAGTCAGACATATAGGAAAATTATCTCATAAACTGTTATTTATTTCGGAAAGTAGGCCAAGAAGAAGAACTCTTTACTGATTATAAAATAGGAATTTTTAATTTAAAACTAATAAATTTACAACAAAAAGGTGACATTCTCGACCCCCAACCAGGAAAACTGAAGAAAACAAATTATATAAAACAAAATTAACAACAATTTTAATTTTTTTAAAACTAACTTCTTAGTTAAAATTTTTAAAATTTTGTTTGGTTTAATTTGTTCTCTTCAGTTTTCCTGTTTGTTGGTAGAGGAGGGGGAGGGGGGGCCTAATTTAAGTATGTAATATTTTTGTTGTAAATTTATTTGTTATAAATTAAAATTTCTTATTATCCTACTTCCCGAAGGAAAGAACAGCTTATGATAACACTTTACTGGCTGTGTGTCTGTGAACTGTGTGTGTATGTATGGACATGTGTGCCTGTGTGTGTCTTTGCGTGTGTCACCCCTTTCACTTTTTGGACGCATCAACCAAATTTCACCAAACTTGCAAGATATATAATAATAAGTAAGGCCACCTGACTTTTATAGATTTCCACCATTTCATGCACCTACTTTCAAAATGGCGGTCGGTTAAAAATTTGGGATGATATGTCATATCTGGGGAACCAAGTATGCAAAACAAAGTATGCATTAAATTTTGAAATGGATAGTGACGTTAGTAAGCTATTTTAGAAATAGCACTAAAGAAGAAATTAAGATTTTACATTATATCTCGAAAAATATTCAACCAATTCTCACCCAATTTAGCTGGTAAGTATTAATATGATAGGCTAATAAATCGCAAGTGATTGAACTTGATTATTCATGTATTTTCAAAATGGTGGCTATACAATAGTTTTATATTTATTTAGTATATCTACCATATTATTTAATCTATTTCGACCAAATTTTGTGTATTGAAAGTATTTAATACAAGCGTCATAAATACCAGCACATAACCACCGAAGATATGGCCATACGATTAAATTAAGTTATTACCTCATATCTTGGTAAAAAATTTACCGATTCATTCAAAATTTAGCAAACAAGTAGTACTCATACATATGAGGTTAAGTGATATGTTTTACGAATGTCAAACACTTATTTTTAAAATGGCGGCCATAAAGCCGCTTTTGTTTAGAAAGTTATATCGTTGAAATTATGCAACATATTACAAAATAACTTTGTATGCTAACAGTAGATATTAAACTATCAACTCTATCTTTTGTCTTCCATTTTGTAATANTATTTCGACCAAATTTTGTGTATTGAAAGTATTTAATACAAGCGTCATAAATACCAGCACATAACCACCGAAGATAGGGCTATACGATTAAATTAAGTTATTACCTCATATCTTGGTAAAAAATTTACCGATTCATTCAAAATTTAGCAAACAAGTAGTACTCATACAGATGAGGTTAAGTGATATGTTTTACGAATGTCAAACACTTATTTTTAAAATGGCGGCCATAAAGCCGCTTTTGTTTAGAAAGTTATATCGTTGAAATTATGCAATCAATTACAAAATAACTTTGTATGCTAACAGTAGATATTAAACTATCAACTCTATCTTTTGTCTTCCATTTTGTAATANAATTACAAAATAACTTTGTATGCTAACAGTAGATATTAAACTATCAACTCTATCTTTTGTCTTCCATTTTGTAATATAGCAGCATACGAATAAAGTTTCTATGTTATAAATCGTGAAACAATTGACCAATTCCTATCAAATTTGGCAAACAAGTAGTACTGCGGCAGATTATGTAAAATTTTATTTTTTATATTTCAGACACTTATTTTTAAAATGATGGACAGTTAGCTATTTTAACATTAAATATACTATCGTCAATATCATTTTATCATATCCAACTTATCTTTATATGCTGGCAGCGGATATTAAAACTATAAACTTTATCTGCTCGGAACATCTTTTGTCCTCGATTTTGTAAGATAGCAACATGCGAATTAATAAAGATTTTATGACGTATCTCAGGAAACAGTTGACAGATTCCTACAAAATTTTGCAAACAAATAGTACTGCAGCAGGTGATGTAAACTGGTATGTTTTAAGTTTGTCAGGCACTTGTTTTCAAAATGGTCACTATATATTTTAGCTAAGTATATTTAATTAAAGAAACAAATTCGAACTTAACTTTGTATGCTGACAGTACCTATTAAAATCATAAAATGTATCTCTACAGTGCCTCGTTTCTCCGTCATTTTGTAAGTTAGCCCCACCAATAAAAAATAAAGATTTTATCTCTTATCTCGCGAAACAATCAAACGATTCTTACAAAATTTGGGAAAGATTTACTGNATAAAAAATAAAGATTTTATCTCTTATCTCGCGAAACAATCAAACGATTCTTACAAAATTTGGGAAAGATTTACTGAAGTAGACCATACTAATAAATTTATTTTAAAGTGTGAGACACTTATTTTCATAATGATGTCAATACAATTATTTCAGTTTCGTGTGATATATCTACGAAACTATGTAATATATTTTAACTTAACTTTGTATTTTGGCAGTGTGCTACTACATTATTTTTTTGTCCTCAATTTATGAAGATTGCCACATGAAAATTATTGTAGTTTTATGTCATATCTCGAGCACCAATAAACCGATTCCCACGAAATTTTACACTTTGACATTTCAACTAATATATACCAAATTGTGCACACCATAAATGCTACGGAAAGCCATGTAAACTTTCATGAATTAAATGGTTCAGACAACAATGTTCAAAATGGCGACTTCATAAATAATTTTGGGAAATTTGTCACGTATATTTAACAATTTAATTAAATTTAACCAATATTCGTATGCACACAGTATACATTAGAAGCATCGTAAATATAGCACCTTTTTTTGGCAATTTTGTACGATAGCATAAAAAAAATAGTTTTCATGCACTATCTCAGGGACAAATAAAGCTATTTCAACCGAATTCTTCACACATGTACCGCTACGTTGGGTCATGTAAATTTACATGTATTAGTGGCTCACTCACTTATTTTCAAAATGTTGGCCCTGTTAATAATTTATGTTAGTAAACCTTATCATTCGAAACCGTAGACTGATTAAATCCGAAGTTGATGCTCCAAATTCGACCGCCATATTGCATACTAGCTTATTATTCGAGGTTTTCTTAGTTAAAGTTCCGGTTAAGGCACGTGTGTATTTGTAATTGTCTCGCTACTGTTGCATACGTTTGTGGTTACCTTTCTAATTTTATTGCTTTGAAAGAGAAGTCAAGTCCTACAGGCAACTCAGCTTTTAAGAAATTATTTAAAAATTAATTGCACCCATGTAGAGTAAATTAGGCTCATTAGTTGTATCAGTAACTTCTTGTTTTTTAATCAGTAGATAGGTCTTATATTTTATGTAAGTACTGAAAGTTTAAAGCCTCGGTGGACATTTATTTTATCAATGAATTAAAGTGTGAGAGTAGCTTTTACTGGGTTGACACACCTAAGAGATTTTAAGTTGTACCCACAGCAAACCCTGTACAGGGTTCACCTCACATTTTTATTTATTCGGTACTTCACACCGTATCGTTAATTTAAGAGTACTTTGGAGAACGCCAAGCGAATATGGTGTAAACGTTGTGGTGATGATGATAGTGTTGCATAGTTTCAGGAGGCCATTTAAGCCCCCAAGTCACCGCACGGTTACAATACACTTGTGCCTTGACAACTTGTGCAACTAAACCACTGGTTTATTTGATGCACTCTGCAGGATGTGAGACAAAAATATCTTCACTATTTTACAACTGATTGTAATATATTTCTTAAAAGTCAATAAACCCGAAAATTTGCAGTCCCCAGTAATAACTGACGAATTTGTACTGTTACAGCGAAGTAAAAGCGTGTGATGATTTACACGCCACAATAACAGTTTCCCTCGTGACTGTTGTAGAGACATGAATCTGTGCTTTCTAGTTTTTAGCCTGCCAACACCTCTCACGATTGGCTATAGTTCATTCATGGTAAGTTCCAAATTATTTGAAGCCTTGCTAAAGTTCTACTTTCAGGTTATTCCTCCGCCTCATGCAAACAAAGATTAACCTAGTCTAAAAAAATTATATCAATGGGAAATATTTCCTATTAGGCATTGCATACACAAATAAGTTATGTGTGCTTTTTTTCAAGTTAATTATAAATGGAATATTACAACTAATCAATAAAATATCAGTGAAAACTCACTTTATCAAAAATAAGGCTTTTTAGAAGTCAATAGAATATAAAACGTTTGTGATACATGACATATTATGAAAACAACCAACCATGTTATACATAGAATGATTTTTCGAAAGGTTTGATTAAAAAAGTGTGAGCATACTTCGAATGAATTTTATGAATACTGGTCATTGTGGCTTTCACAACTACCGCGTATTTCTAAAACAATTCTTTGCAATTGCACTTACGATAAGCCACTTGCTGGGTATTTTATTAGAAGTTATTTTTTCTGTTTGACATTTCTATAAACCAGGAACTTTACTGATGTTCCAGACCTGGTGAAAGCAACCGATTTGTTAGCAGATAAATACATAATTTTCAATGGTGGCAGGACTGCTTTCGACGTTGTTCTAGGATCGACACAATTAGAGGCGAAAAATTAATTCACGTAACAGGACAGACATTTAAATTTGTGTGTCATGTCTACACTAGTCACTTAGACGAACTGGTCTGTGTTGTCTATGCACAGACACCGACTGTTTCATCCTGCCATAAAACTCGATGCTTTGGTAACCTATGATGTCACTGTACAAGATGTTTTTGAATAACATTTTTCAGATTAAAACCACAGCATCAATGGACTAATGTAAACAACATATCCTAGTAACAAAATTTTAGGAAAGGTAATTTAGTATTTTTAAATTTTAATTGAAAGTAGGAAAACAGCGCAAGGAGTCCTCTGCTATACGTACCTGCGTGCAGTAAAGTTGCATATCACGAAGGAGAACGGAACTTGCGCGTCATGTTGTGACCGCCTGTACGTAAGCCCCCATGAAAATACTTTACGTGAAGACACTACGTCGTCGCCAATACTGCTGTTTGTGTGTTGGAAATAAAATGCAGTCATTCAGGCAGCCTATAATAGTCCATTTATAATCCCCGCCTCCCTCTCAGACGCTCTCCCCATAACGTGCCAGTTCCGTTCGCCTTCGTGATATGCAACTTGGCGCTCACACACAGGTTCGTATAGCTGCGGACTCCCTGCGTTGTTTCGCCTAACTTCAATTTAAATTTTAAAATAGTAGGCGAACTTTCCAAATATTTTCGTACTGGAATTTATTGTTTCTATTAACCCATAGATGGTGTGGTTTTTATTTCGACATGTTATTCAAAAATACCTTGTATATTCTGACAACAATCTATACCTCTAATATTTGCACAATTCTTTCACTTGTGCAATTGCCACATTGCTAGGATCTGTGATACATTGTGAAAATAATTGGCCACTATATGCCCTTAAAAACACGTTTAAAAATTTATGTTTGGGTTACTTCTTTCTGCTCACGTAGTATTTGTGCGCATGGCAATTACAGACGTTTACTTAGAGTTACCGAGTATTGAGGGTCTCGTTTGAATATACAAGTGTTTATTTGTGGGCACAGCAGTCAACAACAATGCAAAATATGTTAGTGTCTACATAGCGTATCGCAAATCACTCTGCACTAAGATTATTTAGGTATCAGACAATGTCGAGGAAAAAATCAAAGTATCTCTGGATTACCCAAAACTCCACATGAGTGAGTGAAAAAGAGTGGTGAAATCTAACAGAAGGGGCTGCCAATAAAACGTTTATTGGCTGTCGACTATGCACAGGACATTGAAATCTAGTCTGGCGGTCAAACATACTAGTGTCTCTATAGATGTTCGCTGCCAGGCCCAACAAACGAAAACACAGCCGCCTCTCTAATGTGTCTGTACAGCTTCCTGCGTGATTACCGTGAAACATGTCAAGGTCTGTGGCGTCCTTTACACCTCCATGCAAGATGCAAGCCTCCTGCGGCTGATGCCAAGACCTAATTAGTGTGCCTGCATTCTTAATTAACTACAGTCGGTTCTTTGGCAAAATACATAATTAGTTTTTTATTTGAGTGTTTTCATCTGTACCGCTTCAATATAATTACAAAACTTCTTTCCTTGAAGCTTCGTTAATTGTGATTACCTGAAGTCACTGCACCTGATTCTGGAGTCTGTGTTGGAATGCTGCTTTGTCTGACTCATTAACGTCACATCCGTCTCTAGTTTGAAGATTTTTGTAACCCTGAAACCAAGTAGCAATGTCTGTATACGCCTCGTACGAGCGAGATTATTTTGCGTCATTGTTAAGTATTTTTATTCGGAGCCCTACGATGAGACACCGTGACCTATCACAGAAAATAAGTGTAAGTGGATGGTAGATGTCAGTATTTTATTCCTAGAAACCTTGTCAGTTTGTTTATATGTTTACTTCCTGGTTAGATTTCACAGTCCTGTAAACACTCCTAAAATATTGGGCGCAACTTCTGTTAAATACGTACAATTTTTTTCTTCGACCTTGCCATGTGGATTCCAGGTACTTGAGTGAAAGTTACTGNCAACTTGGCGCTCACACACAGGTTCGTATAGCTGCGGACTCCCTGCGTTGTTTCGCCTAACTTCAATTTAAATTTTAAAATAGTAGGTGAACTTTCCAAATATTTTCTTACTGGAATATATTGTTTCTATTAACCCATAGATGGTGTGGTTTTTATTTCGACATGTTATTCAAAAATACCTTGTATATTCTGACAACAATCTATACCTCTAATATTTGCACAATTCTTTCACTTGTGCAATTGCCACATTGCTAGGATCTGTGATACATTGTGAAAATAATTGGCCACTATATGCCCTTAAAAACACGTTTTAAAATTTATGGTTGGGTTACTTCTTTCTGCTCACGTAGTATTTGTGCGCATGGCAATTACAGACGTTTACTTAGAGTTACCGAGTATTGAGGGTCTCGTTTGAATATGCAAGTGTTTATTTGTGGGCACAGCAGTCAACAACAATGCAAAATATGTTAGTGTCTACATAGCGTATCGCAAATCACTCTGCACTAAGATTATTTAGGTATCAGACAATGTCGAGGAAAAAATCAAAGTATCTCTGGATTACCCAAAACTCCACATGAGTGAGTGAAAAAGAGTGGTGAAATCTAACAGAAGTGGCTGCCAATAAAACGTTTATTGGCTATCGACTATGCACAGGACATTGAAATATAGTCTGGCGGTCAAACATACTAGTGTCTCTATAGATGTTCGCTGCCAGGCCCAATAAACGAAAACACAGCCGCCTCTCTAATGTGTCTGTACAGCTTCCTGCGTGATTACCGTGAAACATGTCAAGGTCTGTGGCGTCCTTTACACCTCCATGCAAGATGCAAGCCTCCTGCGGCTGATGCCAAGACCTAATTAGTGTGCCTGCATTCTTAATTAACTACAGTCGGTTCTTTGGCAAAATACATAATTAGTTTTTTATTTGAGTGTTTTCATCTGTACCGCTTCAATATAATTACAAAACTTCTTTCCTTGAAGCTTCGTTAATTGTGATAACCTGAAGTCACTGCACCTGATTCTGGAGTCTGTGTTGGAATGCTGCTTTGTCTGACTCATTAACGTCACATCCGTCTCTAGTTTGAAGATTTTTGTAACCCTGAAACCAAGTAGCAATGTCTGTATACGCCTCGTACGAGCGAGATTATTTTGCGTCATTGTTAAGTATTTTTATTCTGAGCCCTACGATGAGACACCGTGAACTATCACAGAAAATAAGTGTAAGTGGATGGTAGATGTCAGTATTTTATTCCTAGAAACCTTGTCAGTTTGTTTATATGTTTACTTCCTGGTTAGATTTCATAGTCCTGTAAACACTCCTAAAATATTGGGCGCTACTTCTGTTAAATACGTACAATTTTTTTCTTCGACCTTGCCATGTGGATTCCAGGTACTTGAGTGAAAGTTACTGGCAATCGCTCAAAGTTCACCAAGTCGTCTCAGTTTAACAATAGGCCAATCAGAAACGCGAAATAATGTACAAGTGTTTCATCTATAGGCTGTTATCGTATTGCAGGCGAAGTAATATGGTCTTTCTCTCTCTCCCACCTAAATTTTCTTATATCACCAGGTGGTATCTTTGTTGTAAACATGTTTCCTCTAATNTGGTATCTTTGTTGTAAAAATGTTTCCTCTAATTTGAATTAATTGTTCACGATTTGGTTGCCGCCATAGTCGAAATCTGTGCGCAGACAGTTACGACCAAAGGATGTAAGGGATATTGCCGATTCCAAGTAGTACATAACAGAAAATAACGTTATTTTTATTGATACTTAGGCTAGACTCCACAGTTGTCTGTACACTCCTGCTGATATTGGTTGCTCATTAGCTGATTCTATTGTACGAACCCGAGTTCCTTATTCAACCTGTCACGCGTCGTTCCTTCCTTCTGTTGATGCACGCGGGTTTGCTTTTACCTCACAGTTCTTTAGCTCATACTTTGTCATCGTCACTGGCAAATACATCGTATTTGCCAGTGTTTTAAGTTTAACCTATTATCACATGAATTACAAAATTTCCCTTCTCTGCCTACATGGCAGTGCGGCATAAATGTGAAATACTGGTTGACTTCTACAGTGATGGCACTAATATGCGGGATTTGTAACATCCCATAATAAAACACATGCAATAGTAATTCCGATAGGTTTAAAGCCCTGCGCATTTTAAAATGCATTGGAAATGTATTTTTACACAATTCTTGAACTCAGCACTTTAAGGGAAAGAGACGAAGAGCCTATTTGGATGTATCTATGTTTGGGCGTAAATTTTATTTTATATTCACTTTAGTAAATTTATCTCTGTTTCGGCGTTACCTCATAAAACTTGTTTTCACAGGGGTGCAGAGACCAGGGACGGATGAAGATATTTTTTGCTACATATTAATTTATTATTTTCTTCCCCACCTCCTAAATATTACTTATCACAAATCGTCCTCTTGCTAAGTTTATCTCTCACCTTTATACCAAGATTTGG
The DNA here is from genome assembly GCA_002778355.1 of Clitarchus hookeri. Classification (NCBI taxonomy): domain Eukaryota; kingdom Metazoa; phylum Arthropoda; class Insecta; order Phasmatodea; family Phasmatidae; genus Clitarchus; species Clitarchus hookeri. The sequence goes on along the minus strand of NQII01000179.1, from coordinate 1,052,164 downwards.
TGGTAACAATTTTTAAAGCATATTGTGTATTATTATATTGTTTTTAAACGCTCAAGAAAAAGATAAATTTAAGTTATGTACTAATATCAGAATAAATTACAATGCGTTTTTATTATTAATATTATTTAACTTAGTACAAATACATTTTATATGTTCAAACAAAGAAACAAACTTTAGGGTATACGTATGCATAAGTAAAGGTTAAAATTGACGTAAACATTAATAACATATTGGGATAAAATATAATAGTCAAGAAACTTTATCTCATTTTCCACGGAGAGATAAAAATCTATAGAATAATGAACGTCAAAGGCGATTATCTAACAGTGGGATGCAGTTAAAACTATAGAAAGAAACTTTTAATGTTTAATTAAATGTTTATTTCTGATCTATTGCAATACATAATAGTTAAGGAGCTGCTGATGTGGTTCCCCTACAGAACGGCGCCACATACGGTCGCATATTTTGCATGGGCCTTAATCGGTCCCTGGCAGAGATTATCAAGGTGTAACTACCAGTAATACTTTCACTAGAGGTATAGGCTCTTCACGGTAATCTAGGCTATTTTAGAAGCCCTGCTTAAAATATTCTTGCACGCATATTTTGTGGTCTTCCTCCACGTGTACAATTAACATTGCCACGGACCTAATCACTTTGTTCATGCGTTGGTCAAAAGAAACGGTGACACTATAAGAAAAGAAAATATTTAACAAATATGACAACTCTTACACTTATGTACATAAAAAAATGGAGGACGCAAAAAATATTAATAATTTCAATATTTACAAATGATAAACTAACACTTTTAAATTAACGTTAAGGCATATAACTACTTTCTCTTCGTAGTTACCAAGTTTATTGGACGCATGTCAGGCATTGTATCCGTTAAAATATATGCTAGTAGGGGCAGTGACATCTTTCAAAGGTGGATTAAAAAAGTGCTTTATTAACCGTGAACAGCCTACACGTGAATTTTGCAAATTATTTCGGTGGCAGACCAGACGTCAAGTCGTATACTCTAGGGTTCTTTCCATGATTGGACCAGAGTGGTTCCGATACGCCCTGACCAACTTTACAGTCAATAACAAATTGCAGAAATAATGTGACGCTCCCACGTGCAGCCAAGTCGAGAAAAAAAATGATCTCGCACTGTGGCAGCAGCCAGTGAATAAACAACTACGGGCCGAGTATATAAAGGACTGACAAGTCTAGGATTCTGGAAAATTAAATCGCGAATTCACGTACATCTAATTATCACATCTGAAGTTGTTCTTACAAATCGATCAATAATTAACGCTCAGTGATCCTAAATGATAAATAAATAGAAGCATTCTATCGCTTTTAGGACTAGACAATCTATCAAATATCATACTGCAATTGACACACACAGATATTTAATAGCAAACTTTATATATTATTCATGACTGTAAACTGATAAATACATGACGGCTTGAGCGTCTACCCACTAACCCGTTCAATAACCTTGACCACGATCGTCGAAATGTTGCAAAATAAGGATATGTATTGTCGCTACTGTACACACCAAGGATCAGAGCTCAGCTTTGAGAATCTGCCTTGTGCGTAGTATCATTTGTGAAAGTTTCTTCATTATATTTTATGAATTGTAAATGCTATCACCACCGAGTGCGCTCACGTTGTTCACTGCGCTGTAAGAAATTTAATATTTTTAGAAACACTTTTATGGAAAACAAGATTATTCTTGTAAAACTACAAGTAAATAACAGAAAATTAGTCAATGTTTTATAAGTAATTCGCACTATTATGATACAAAATTACTATTGACAAAGCACAGCCCTAGCTTCCTTACGCATATATGATGACTAAGGAGTTACAACATTCACGTTAATTTGCCGCTGAAAGCTAAACTCCAAGATGATGTATGCTTCTTTGATTTCTGTCATTGGCCGAAAACTTGTAGGGTATGTCCCAATGACACTTTGAACTAGTAATAAAAGCTCAACGATTGAGCAATCAATCTCCAGTTAAGAGGTCACACGAGATAAATTACGCCCCTATAGTTTATAGTAGTCAATGGAATCCCATACATGTAAGTATGGGCAGTGAAGCATAGCGAGTTACTAAATGATAATGGGAACTTTACAACTGTTTATTGATAACAGTACCTCAAACCAAGAACATTTACATTGTATCGTACTGTTTCCGCTACTATTTTTAAGAAAAGGGTTATTTTTCTGCTTGTTGTATAGAATTTATTGACAAAATAAAATAAATAATTATACCTTGTGTTATATTCTACAAGTGAACTGGGCCGGCTTCGCCCGATAACAATTTAGTTTTTACAGCGATACTTTGAAAGAGAAAAATGGTTACCGTGGGTCATCCTTAAAAGATAAACATATGCTGTCGGGGACTTTTCTGTAGACCTTTTTGAGAGCTACAATTCTGTAGTACGTTAATTTGATGTGTATGTTATGGTTTAGTCAGCGCAAGTCATGTAAGCGCCCAGAGATGGAAAACATTACAGTTTGAACTTAACATGAGATTTACGCACTGTATTCAACCCGTGTTCTGTTTACGAAATTAATTGTCGTTTAAATTCTTTCTCTTTCTGTATAAACGAGTGAACTTACCACAAAACTTGTTTCGAGTCCCCAAAACACTGTAGTAAAGTTATAAATAAAATATCAGATATTTTCTCTGTAAGATTTAGTAAAAGTGCCTCATTAAAGCAGACAACATTGTTACTAAACAGTTCGTAAATATGAATGTCGCCATCGAATATTCTGAAATTTCAAGGAAAAATGCAATAATTTGAATCATGAGACCGGAGTTTCAAATTAATCTATTTTGTTTGCGGTGACAAGACGCTTGTATAAATGGTGTTAAACATATTTACAGTTCAAGTAGCGAAACACATTATTTACAGAACACAACAGCTCTTAAATAAAAACATTTATTTCACTTTTTCCACCAGCTAAGTACGAATGTGAATCTTTTGAATCTTTCAACTGACCAACAAAATTCTCAGCTAAAAAAATTTGTATTCGAAATGACCGTTTTGTACTTTGTGGGATGATAAAATCAGCATTTCGTAAGGCCGAACAAACCATTCTCTTGACGACCTTACGTTTCAAGATATCAGCACAGAGTATGTTAGATAATGCGAGAGCGCGTGTAACAAGTATTGGTCAGATCGTAGCTTCCGCCCTGGGAAGTACCATACTGTGGTGGCACTTCCCACATGGTTTTCCTCTCCTATTCCAGATGGCCACTGATACTGTTCCGTAAGACCTTAATAATAACGTCCGCTATATTAATATACTGGTTAGACTTGGTGCAAATGTTAACATATATTATAATACACAACGTGTAACTTAAAGTCGCCGATAAACTCCGGGAGGTGATTACTGACGAAAGTATAAGACGAAAATGATTGTAATTATTAGGGGAGCTATGCGTGCCCCAAAATCGAATTTTTGAAATGAATTTCGTTACAAATACCAGGAACTACTTGTGATTAAGCAACAAATCGGTGGATGGTGTTTTGTAGAACGTAGATCTTACACCTCTGAAAATGTGGTTGGTAATACCAAACCTCTTCATCAGGAAAATAATGATGCTGATTCGTAACAAAACACAGGGTTGCAACTCCTATTTACCAGATCAAGGAGGATGATATCACCATTTTCACAGGCGTAAGATATTCGTTCTACAAAACACTAATTTACCGATTTGTTGCTTAATCGCAAGTAGTTCCTGATATTTGTCACGAAAATCATTTCTAAAAGTCGATATTTAGGAGTGCATAGCTCTCCTAATAACCACTGCAAGTAAAAATGGTGAATTTTCGTCAGGAATCACCTCCGGAGGTTTGTCGGTGATTTTTAGTTACAAGTTGTATAACATAAAAACATTAATTTAATACGAAGAGGAAACACTAATCCAATGATTTTGTCGAAAGGTTACCCGAAGAAGCGTAAGACGGTGGGATATTCTGCACTCTAAAAAAATTTTTTACAAAGTTTTCTGTGCTGCAAAGAAACCCATTTCTTTTAATTCAAAGATAAGGTAACAGCAACATAGATCTATTGTTAATAAATGTTTTCATTTTACGTTTTTGTTTTAAGGCAATATTACTTCCCTTTATAGAAAAACAATACATTTGAGATGTTTCTGTTAACAGTAAAGAAATATTACATCATAACAAAGATAACGCTTTGGCAATATTAAAGGTTTTCTGTCGTACATTGAAATTTTCAGTACGTAACTCTTATCACGACGCAAAAATTCATAAACTAATATATTCTGCAGTTAGGAAACTGCAACTGAGAAAATTTACGGCCCACCTGCAGACGTTTAATGTCACTCAGAAAAGCAGCAATTCTCCTAATCACGAACAGCAATTCTTCCCAACAGGTGAAATTATGTATTGACCCATTTTAATACTTTATAGAAGATACCTACCGAAAGTAATCAAGGCACAGTGAGACAAAGTCGTTGTTTGGTAAGGGACATTAGGCTAGTAACGTGTATCGCATCAATGCAACGTGAGGTGTGGCACAACAACGATGTAACTCAACACAAAGATAGGCTGTGTAATGTGAGTGAGAACGGAAATATGTATCTATTTTTGGTGTTTAGGAGTGTCACGTTACGACAGTTGAAGTACGTGTAACGGTTTTTCTGGGTAGAGTGTCAGCCCTAGCAGCACAGTTACGATCGTCCAAACTGAGTACGAGGTTAGTGTGCTTATTGAAAACCAGAATTATTGACCCTTTAACTACTTGGCAACACAAAAACAGCGTGAAAACTGGGAATTAAATTCACTGTAATGACGCATGAAAGCAGTCTGACGAGTTTCTTTGCCCGGCGCCGTCCTGACTGTAAATATGAATACACACACAATTTACCAATCTGACATAGAGTGTACCATTTGTACACACAGCAACACTACAGTCTGCTAGCAAAAATGTTTGTAGTCAGGAAAACACATACTCAAAAAGGAACACTAGGAGAAAACTTTCTACGACTACTGAATGACAACAATGGGCGACTGTGTTAAAAAATATCCGTAAGTTTAATTGTGCTCAGGATTACTTTACTTCTACCAAAAAAATTAAATATTTCATCCAGATGGCCTTGCATATAGCAAATTATTTGTGTCTCCAACAGCATTTCAAAATATAATTTAAAAATTCTGCATTTGAAACACTAGTGCTCTCGTGATGGCTAAGAATCAGTACTTAGAATGTTTTAATAACGCCAAAAATTTTTAATAAAATTTCCAAAAATATTTACTTTAAATAAAAATACAGCAATTAGCTAGCAGCAGAGCAAGGATTCAGTTCAGGTTTTTCGTGGTGAATGTCGGAAAAAGTCGTGTACTTAAGAAAACAACATGATGGCGTGAACAATGTTCTAGACCAAGGGTTCCCAAACTTAATCAGTTCGCGGCGCACTTACAGGTTTAGTATATTGTCTCAGCGCCCTACTCAAAATATGTGTACAATTACACTGAAGAGCCAAAAAACTGGTACACCTGCCTAATTGCCTAATATCGTCTAGCCCCCTCCCCCCCACCTCCCTTACTCTAAGAACACGCATAAGTGTCGCAAGACGACGTGGTATGGACTCGACTGATGTCTGAAGGTATGCAGGAGTTAATTCACACCATGAATCATGCAGGGCAGTCCACAAATCCAATCTACGCCAATTTGAGAAAGGGTTGCACGTCTGTCACGTTTAATGATTCTCGTCAGTTGTCGTTTGTCCCGTTTTTTCACGATATTTTTCCGGCCGTAGCGATGTCGAAGATGTGATGTTTTACCGGATTCCTGATATTCACGGTACACTAATGAAATGGTCGTACGCGGACATCCAAATGTTATCGCTACCTCGGAGATGTCCCATCTCTCGTGCGCTGACTATAACACCACGTTCAAACTCACTTAAATATTGATAACCTGCCATTGTAGCAGCAGTAACCGATCTAGCTGCCGACCGCATCGCGTTACTCTGATTGGTTCCATACCTCTGTTATTTGCATACGCACGCCTATACCAGTTTTTTTTTTTGGCTCTTCAGTGCACGTAAATCAGACAAAGCTGTTAAGTAACCAAAATTAAACTTTAGTTAAACATCACAATGTTAGTTTCGTAGGTGAGGATCATATATTTATTTAAGTTAACACGCAATAATGTATTAAAATGTATTAAAATTGACAGAAAAAATATTATAATACAGCATACTTTCGGGCGCTAAAACTTTCAAACAGAACATACACTGAGGGCTCTCTTCATTGTTTACTTCTACCGAAGTAAAGCCAAAATCTAAATAGCTATCGTCGTATTTACGATATTTCCGTTTCTTTGCTCCCCCGCCACTTGTCAACGCTTTATCACTCTCACTTGAATTGCTAACTTTCTTATTTAATAAAAATCTTTTCATTTTGCTACCACGACTTTTACGAAAACACAAAGCGACAAACTCAAACAAAGCAACCTCCTCTTATCTCGCCTGCATATGTTTCGTACTGAAGCGCGGCGATCGCGGACAGGTCTGTGTGGTGGTTGCGAGGGAGGAGAGGGACGCCGATGTACGCACGTGAGCGCCGAACTGACGCGACATGAAGCGACGGTATCTACTACCTACCGGCGAACGTGGCGAGCGGTGCATGCAGCGCGAGTTGAATATTTTATTCTGTACCTACCCGCGAATATAAGGAATTTTAGTTTCCGGAAATGAGAAAGCAGGCTCGCGGCTCCCCTGTTTACCCTCCACGGCATCCCAAGGCGCCGCGGCGTACACTTAGGGAACCGCTGTTCTAGACGGTTTATTAGCGATGTTGTGTGAAAAACTTTATTTGAGATTTCTTAGCTCAAATTGTTGGCCAAAACGTAGAATTTGACAGTCCTGAAGTTCCCGATGATCAAGAACGACGACGGGGTATCTCTCCGGATGCGCAACAGCCCTGGGTGACGTCCTCCCAATACGTAAGCGCGCGGCTTACGGTGTTAGCATACAGTCCAATGGCACCTTAACGGAAGTCTCACGAGTTCTAGCTAACCTCTCTGAAAGCTACATGGAGGGAGGCGATACGGGCCTATTTCTTACTCAAAATACCTCGCATCTTCGTCTCTAGTAGACGGCCAGCAATTTCAGGCGGCCGCCTTAAATTGTGATATTCACGACCATAAGAGGAATGTATGTCGTCAGGCAACTGCTCCTTCCAAATAGCATGTACGGATGCTCTCTGAGATTTAAGTTTCCATTTGTCTAACCATTTTAATCAGCCTGTTAGCGTTATGAAGCAGCCATTACTGTTTCTTGAGGCACACATGGCCTTTCCGTATGAGTGAGTCGTGAAGTCCTCCTATACGCGCATTCCCCTCTGGTCGTGCTCGCTACGGCTTCACATTCATTTCGCAAGGAGGCCACGCAGGTAATGGTTCGCGTCAAACTACTGGCATGATGCAGTTCATGAGCGGCGAGTGTCATATAGCTCGGAGGCCGCTTTGATTACGCTGTAAAAAGGCGTTCTTTGCTGCAACACATGATTTGTTGCCGCAAAGAAATGTTGTTTAAATAAGAACCACTGAAAGTAGGGTTTCCACAAAAATAATTTTTTGTTTGATCTATATAGCAATGACTATGATAACCTTGCATTATCGTCACGACAGTTCAGCAGACGCCTTTTTTGTCATGTACGTAAGTTACACCGTAAATAAAACTTGTGCTCTGAAAAAAAAACAACCGTGATTAGTAAAAAAGAGACAAGTACAAAACTTTCAAAAGTATATTCACAAAAAAGCACTACCACTGCTTTGAGACTCTAATATGTGAACCACACGTTTATAGTACACGCTTTTTGAGCTTTGATAAAGAATGATTACTAATCCGTAATTTTTATATCTAACACTGTGAACATTATTTTTTCCGCATGATTTATTTTGTTTTTGAAGCAAGAGATTTTTTTTTTTTAAACAGAGTTCTTAATATTTTATTTCTTTTGGCAGTATTTTTATTGGCCGAAAATTTATATGTCTTTCTGTTTTTACATTGTGTACATGCATTTACAATATTTTCTGTATTGTATTAATTTTTTTATCGTTACGGCTGTTTTAAGTGGCAGTGCAAATTATTTTGAATTGTAATACTCGTGATTAGCTAATTTTTGAAGAACTAATGAAATAATGAAATAGTGAAATAATGTAAAATGTGTTTAAACATGGGAACTTATAACTTTGGTGTGCTTATAATTTATTACAAACAATGTTCTGGATATATTTATTATTTTCCACATTACGTATGTTTACTACAGTTCTCTACTCAGTCGGATTCAACCTTATTATATCGGCGTGTCCTACCCCCACCCCCCTCCGGTTTGGTGGACGAAACTCGTTGTCGCTTCGTTGATTTGGACCATGCTGCAATAAACCACACGCCTCTTGTAGCCGTTGATCTGGACCTGGGGCGTGATCCTTGTTGCCAGCTGCCTATGGTTGTTGATCGCACCGCACCAGCGACCTGCCTCATATCTATAAAACTCCCAGCCAACCACAGCCCAATGTTCTCATATCTTTTACGGTCACTTCCGCATTTTAAGGTTTTCTTCTCTTTAATTTATTTAATGAACCTTACGAAAAGTTTACTTGAAAAGTGTATCACGCTTTTATTAAATAAATACTTAATAACAAAAAAATTACTTCGCAACTTTGAACTCCCCTCTCAAGCAACAGTTCGCTAATCTGGCTCTCGTTACTAAGTTCAATCGCTGCTGTTAGTAGCAAAAGGTTTAGTCCTCTATCCACAGTCCTGAGCACGAACAATCATGCAGCAATTCAGTGTACCGCAATGCATACAATTTGCGAGCAGATTGTAGCGCAGGTAAACTGAGGTGGCAATAGTAACATTACCGATGATCTTCCGCGCTGCTATAGCAGCCAGCAATACGTATTGAAGACCACTTGCGATGGTACCGCACTCGTTGCTTGCTTGTTGGCCTATGCCTAACGTGACCATTTATTTGTTCCCTCAGAGCGGGACGTCCTTAATATATATATAGTTTTAAAAATAAAACACATGTTTATAATATAGTTAATATTTATTGTTCAAAAATTTAAATAAGGACTAATCGTGTGCAGTCTTGGTGGGTTGGCTTCTTATATTTTTCGGATGAGCATATTACATTTAACATGTCAGGTTTAGGTTTTAAGTAGGAATGGAACTGTTGGCATTAATTTTTATGTTATCCTTTATTATAAGAATGGTTTTTAACACTGGGACTCCTAATTGTTTTTTTTTCATTCGTCCATATTTTATTCATATGCGAAAAAACTATTTCCAATGGAGCGTTACTGCCAGAGACATAAAATGTACTCGATTATTATACGAAAATTCGCATAATTGAGATTATTTTTGAAAGTGTTTGAATATTTCAACCCAACGATCTTCAGCAGCAATATTCTCAGCGTTCCATTCTGTTACATTANACGATCTTCAGCAGCAATATTATCAGCGTTCCATTCTGTTACTTTCTCAGCTGTAATACAATTGGAAATCAACGAAAACTTGTCAAACACTCATGTATCTTGACTGCTACTGAGAAATCCCTTCTCTATAAGCAAATCCATCACACTTTAAATCTGCTCCCACGTGGGGACCGTGGTCAGGTTCACCCATTCAAACACTTCTAATTCTGTGTTGAACTGACACCACTGCTCCAAGTATTCTTTACTTGTCTTGTAAAATTCTGCTGCCGTTGTTTTCACATCTTCCTCAGTGACAACACCAGTTTCTTGTAATTTCAATAATATACTACGGGCAGCGTGGGGAAAAAAGAATGAATTTTGTTTCAGTGTCAAATTTTCTTTGAGCCGATTAATTTCCTTTGCGGTCTCTATTGCAGACACGGTTTTTTCGTCGATCTTTAACACAGCTTGATGAAAAGTAGCTGCCTGTGCATGCATAAAAAATTACCACAATTCAGAGCTTTCATTTTGAAAATACTTTTAATATATTTGGGCATTTATCGATGCTCAGAAAATAGTTTTTTAGAGACTGAAACATTTTTAAAACTCTCTCCAGCGCGGGCATTAACGCAAGCCATCTAGTTTTACTGTAGCCTAGAAGTTTCTGATATTCTGTGTCAGCTGCATTACAGAATTCTTCAAGAGCTTCAACGCGAACGCTGTAAATGTAAAAAAATCAATAAATGTTTACAATAATACATTCAAAATCAACAGGAAGACAATCTGCAGCTGTTTTAATCGCATTGTTGATTATGTGAGCTCCACATCCAATTCCTATGAGTTTTCTTCCAAGAGACTGGTTCAATTTGGCGTAAACATTATTAACGCCTTTTTTTTTTTTTGTCCTCCAAAATTACAGTTTGTGTTGTCTCCACAAAATGCCACAATTTTTTGTTTTAGTTGATTTTTTGTTATTACTTGCGTCAAATAACCAACAATAATATCCTATGTTCCTCCTGGTTGCTCCTCAAATTCTAAAATCTTGACTTGTATTCCTTTGTGTGGTAAAAAATAGCCGACTAAGATCGGAAATTAATTTTTGGAGTCATGATTTGAAGCATCTGTTAATAAAGTTATACAATTAGCTTCACGCAGGTGCTCCTTTAACTCACGTGTTGCCATAGGTGCCAACACATTCACAACAATAGCCTCAGATTTCGTACGAGCGCACATAAATTTTTGTTCGGAACATGTCTGCATTAGGTTAGAAGCACAATCATTAGAGCGAAAGCTATGATTTTCTTGCACAGTTTGAAAAGCCCAAGCACCTTCTGCCGCGGCAACTTCAAGATCTTTGGAAGACGGTGAATCGGTTTTCTTAAAGAAATTAAGCATCGATGAGCTTGAAGCGGCAGCATAATCGGATAATCTGTGTTTTTCTGAAAGTAAATGTTTCTCAATATCACTAGCACCACCATGTGCAACACTAAAATCTGTACGACACTTTTCACATGTGACGTCTGTGGGAAGAATTTTTTTTTTATAAACGGATACTTGGTTTGCAAATTAATATAAAAAGTGCACTTGCGTTTAGGCATTTTAAAATTGCTATAATCACATAAAATGCAAAGATATTTCTCGTGGCGATTGCGTAATGATAAGTCAAATACTAATCAGTTACTTACTGACAGTTGAAACATTCACTGATTAGCCACCTACTCCCGCTCGTCCCGTCATCTTCACACATCGCGCCACCCGCTCCATTCCCCGCGCATGCGCAGTACGGACCTGCAACACGGCACGGCGCGGGCGACAAGACTAATTTCTTGCTTCTTTGGTTTTGTCAAAGCGGGACACTTTTACGAATTTTTACGAATTGTGGGGACAGCGGGACACATAGCTTCAAACCGGGATTGTCCCGCTCACAGCGGGACATACAGTCACGTTACATATGCCCCTCTCTGGCACTACTCTTCCCCAGGTGCAAAAACAACTGTGCAGTAACACACCAGCGCTAGTTGCAAATAAAAGAAATAAGACATGTATACCTTGTATGAAAAGTCCCGGTTCTCCGATAATTTCCGACATCCTAAAACCATTTTTTGCTCTGAAGTTCACCGAATTCTGTGTCTATGGGTCGGCAAACAACCCTACAAACTCCCAAATCTGACCGAGTCCAACATTCCACTGCAAACATAAAATATTGACCACTGTTCCCCTTTCTCGGTTGTCTCAGTACACCACGACGCGAGTTTAGAGATGGACTCCACAGAACCACCTTGTTTCCCCCCTTACTTTTCTGCCATATCAACCACAACTGATAGTCTATACTCCGATCGTACTTAACCTTTTTTTGCTTCTGTCTTAAACATTTATATTCAGCACCTATTTACACCCGAGTACATATCATGTAGGTCTTTTCATATGCATTTTCGTCATGCAACACACCTCCCATGGGTTGCTCTTATTATGGCAACGATTAACCCCGATTCCAACCAACTTCAGGGCTTGAAGATTTTTATGCGTACTGGTCCTTATTCTTGACAACACACTAACTATAGGTTTTTTTTGTTTCCACACATAAAATGCCACCCCAATCCAGGTCAGTTAACAAATATGCAGTCCCTGTGCCCGCCACATACCTTTAGGCTCATTACAATACAGTTCAAATACACAATAACATACAATAAACGTATTATTACTATTACCTATATACAACTTTTATCTAACGGTATAAACAGTAGCAGTTTAATATCAGGTGACACTTGAGTGTCACAACTACTATATCGCTTTGCCGATCAGTAGTCTCGAATTCACCGATTCACCTTCAGTAGTTTATAATGCATTTTCTTGAAATGCATGTTTCTGAGACAAAAAAGACTTAAGAACTAAAGGGATTAAGTGCCTTGTTAACTCGAACGTCCTTTCTTAATGGGTTCGTTTACCTTTGAATTCCTTGATTCTAAATGTTGGAAACATGTAGGCCTTACCTTATTTCAATTTTGAGCTTTAAGAAACTGTTTATCCCAATCTCGTCACATGTATAGAAAGACCGGGAATACCTGGCGGCATGAGATGTAGCCGGTTTTATAACTAGAGAAACCATTTACCGGGTCGGGTACGGTTCGACGACCGTTCGATGGCAGTCTACTCGCCATCGGCGTATCGCTCGGTCAAGGGGAGAAGAGTTTCTGAGCTTCGTAGGCTTCGTCGTCCCAAACAAGTACGGTTTCTAACAATACTGGCGGCAGGGCGGCATGAAAAAATGATGTCAGATTTGTGATATTTCGAGGTTGGTTCTAATTTTAAACGTTGAGAGCATGATAGAAGTAAATTCCGTATGCCCATCACTATGCTGGATACCGTGTTTCTATACTTACTCTTATGTTGGACGAAACTAAACAGCACGCGCGCCATAACACAAAGTACAGAGGTGAAACAGCAGCCTGTTCCGCGAACTGCAGCCGCACTCGCCAGCAAAATGATGTCACTGGCCAGTAATATGACGGAACGTCGTTTAGCCCAGTCATATTAGGGGTTTCACCTCGGAATGAAAGATAATAAGCTGTAAATTGGTATAAGCCTTTGTTTTGTCGTTCTTAATGTTGTCTCAAAAGTCACCAATGTTATCGTGTCCGCGTCTTAAGATATTGAAGGTCAAAGGTCATAAAAATCGGTTTTTCGCGAATATCTCGCTTTTTATTGCTTAAATAAGATTTGCACTTATTATAAAAGTTGTAGAATATA
>NQII01000179.1:1025173-1038243 GCA_002778355.1 Clitarchus hookeri | reverse complement strand
CCGTCGTTGCGAAGATACAATTTCAAACTAACGAATAATCTTGACAAAGAGAACGTGGCCTTGAATACAATAGAACATCTGTCCCGGCTATAAATAGAAATGTCATAGGGTAGGGACGAGTATTTCCAGGCATATAAGTATTAAAACATTTACACGTTTTAAAGAAAACGTATATAATGTCGTTTTAACTTAAAATATAACTAAAATATACATTCCAGAATTATTAATATACTATAGTTAAATATAAATAATTAAGTCACTTATTTTAATTAAATATAAATAATTTATAATTAGTACATAAATAATGGGCATTGTTTAATAATTATAATTTTTTAGTAAATAATTAACTTTATCCAACGTACTGATAACCGTAACTCACGCTTGACCTTGCATTAGACCATATATGACTGTGCGCGGCGCACTCTTTGCGGTCTACCGCAGAAACGGTTGATCGTATGAAAAAAACGTTCAAACAAAAGTTGTAGAGAATTGTATATTCTACAACTTTTATAATAAGTGCAAATCTTATTTAAGCAATAAAAAGTTATATATTCCTGAAAAACCGATTTTTATGACTTTTGACCTTCAATATCTTAAGACGCGGACACGATAACATTGGTGACTTTTGAGACAACATTAAGAACGACAAAACAAAGGCTTATACCAATTTACAGCTTATTATCTTTCATTCCGAGGTTGACCCCTATTTTACCTAATATGACTGGGCTAGTTGATCAATCGGCGCCTGGTAACTGACTTGCCACCCGCAAGCCCTGCTAAAAGGGAACATTTTGGCAGCACGCAGCAGCCAATCAGACACAAAGCTAGTTCCAGAGCTTCCACAATCAGTCAAATAAGCCATGATTTCATTTCGCCTCTGTGTACCTACCTTTTCTGTGCTCATGATCTGCACACTGTTTCATCCTGACTACAGTAGTCAACAATGAAGTGGCCTGTGACGGCTCACAAGCTATAGTCCATTGGCGGTTACTTCCTACATTTGTGAAACCCTGCTATAGTTCTTCCAGAATATTCCTCCGCCCCACGCAAACAAATCTTAACCGAGTCTAGAAAATTACACCAACGGGACAACGCACCGCATTCGTGCGCATTCAGCGTAATAATATGTTGCATAAGGACTATTTCTTACTAGGAATTACCAACACACCTGTTTTCTCCCTGTTTTTATTCATATTAATTATAAATAAAATATTAAAAATTATAGATAAAATATAGTTAAAAGTGAAATTTAACCAAAAATAGGTAATTTTATGTTAAAGAGGAGTATGAAATGCTTGTAATACACTACATATTTAGAACAACCAAACGCGTCATACATTGGGTNTTATACACTACATATTTAGAAAACAAACAAACGCGTCATACATGGGGTGATTTTTCGAAGGTTTGATTCAAAAAGTGTGAAGAAACCGCTAATAGACTGTAGTAGTCAACAATGAAGTAACAAGTAACGGCTAGCAAGCTATAGTTCCTTATACATTGCACAACTTTGCCAAGTACATATTAACATTTTTTTTACATTTAATACGTTTGTTTACAATGACTCGTAAATAACTTTCGCAAAACATGCGAAACATTGGAGATAAATTCGCGTATTCAGTCTTTAAGAGGATTCGTGACAGGCATTAAATGTCTAGTTGTGCTCGACGGCGGACAGCGAAAGGCTTGGCACCCTCATGCGGATGTCACGATCGATGTCAGTGACATAAAGTTGCAATCAGTTTGCATCTCTTCCTTACAATACGTGACTTGCTCGCATCATGTTACTCCAGCATATTATACGCCTCCCACTACTGTCCTGCAAGTCGTGAAAATACTTTCGTAATAATCATTTTTACCAAAAATTTCAACAACAATGGAGGATGAAAAGTGAAATATTTTATTAGGAAAGGAAAAATACTTCAAATAAACTATATTAAATTAATATCGAACTATAATTTGTAGAAAAATGTCTAATGCTTTCCAAAAACAGTTATTTAGGTTTCGAATGAAAACAATCTTCACAAAGTAATAGCGCCATTATTTTCATTATATTTGTAAATTAAAACTTTTTCGAATGATTGGCACTTAGAAATTTTTTCCCGATCTTTTATGCATGCCATTGCGCAAGCTGCACAGACAGGGTAGGTAAATAGGCCTCTGCAGATGTAAAATGATGATAAAACGGTTACTTTCATCAATACAGAGCATGTTAGATAATGTGAGTGAGAGAGAGTGTATAGTCTATTCGCGGTTTCTTCACACTTTTTTAATCAAACCTTTGAAAAATCACCTTATATATGACATGTTTGGTTATTTCCTAAATATGCCATTATCACAAGTGTTTTATACTTGTGTTAACATAAAAGTATCTTATTTTAGTTTAAATTGAAAATTTACTTATATTCTGCCTGTAAATGATAGTATTTTATTTACAATTAATATGAATAAAAACAGAGAGAAAATAGATGTGTTGGCAATGCATAGTAAGAAAAAGTCCTTATGCGAAATATTATTACACTGAATGCACATGAATGCGGTACGTTGTCCCCGTGTGGTAATTTTATAGACTTTGTTAAGCTTTGTATGCATGAAGCGGAGGAATATCCTGTAAATAGAACTTTAGCAGGGCTTCAGAAAATTTGGAAGTAACCGTGAACGGACTAGGCTCACTACATCCCACGAGCAACGTGTCAGAAAACTGCGTCACCAAATCAATACACGACATTTTCCGAAACCTGCTTGCACTTGCATTCCTTCCCCATTTCGGTATTGAATGCAGTATTTATTTAGCTTGAGTCTCACGTTACCGCCAATGCTACAACGGGCAGTGTTCTACAAGCTACTCAGAGAGAAAAGTATAGTACGTGGCATGGAATAAGATCTGAGCAAAACTACAATAAAAGTGGTTTTGGAACGAACATAAAGTAAATAGCATGCGGCCTTTACAAACATCTCATGATTAAGAAACCAATACAATATAGAAGTTATATAAACTTTCCATAACGTCTTCCTTTTTCCAAAAAATACGTATACCTACGTAGTATAATAGGCTACACTTACCATAAACTAATAACAAACGCTATGTCCAAATGTGTCGCAGTACATACAACTTACATTTTAAACGAATTTTATCACCCGTCACGTGTATTTAACGTATTGTATATAACGTGCACATTATCTTTCAGTTCGCTTAATTCAATTATTTTCACTTGCCCTTCGTTACTCGCCAAAATAATAAATGTAAAAAATTGACTCTGGCAAGTTACTCAGAATAAATACTTTGCAGGTTTGTGACACAGCCAAGAGCTAGTAAAACACTTACTCGGAGTGTTTTGGAACAGCCGAAGAGTAACGTTTACTCGCTGAGTAACGTTTTGGAACGCCGCGTTGTAATAAAACTNCTCGCCACCCGCAAGCCCTGCTAATAGGGAACATTTTGGCAGCACGCAGCAGCCAATCAGACACAAAGCTAGTTCCAGAGCTTCCACAATCTGTCAAATAAGCCGTGATGCCATTTCGCCTCTGTGTGCCTACCTTCTCTGTGCTCATGATCTGCACACTGTTTCATCCTGACTGCAGTAGTCAACAATGAAGTGGCCTGTGACGGCTCACAAGCTATAGTCCATTGGCGGTTACTTCCTACGTTTGTGAAACCCTGCTATAGTTCTTCCAGAATATTCCTCCGCCCCACGCAAACAAATCTTAACCGAGTCTAGAAAATTACACCAACGGGACAACGCACCGCATTCGTGCGCATTCAGCGTAATAATATGTTGCATAAGGACTATTTCTTACTAGGAATTACCAACACACCTGTTTTCTCCCTGTTTTTATTCATATTAATTATAAATAAAATATTAAAAATTATAGATAAAATATAGTTAAAAGTGAAATTTAACCAAAAATAGGTAATTTTATGTTAAAGAGGAGTATGAAATGCTTGTAATACACTACATATTTAGAACAACCAAACGCGTCATACATTGGGTGATTTTTCGAAGGTTTGATTCAAAAAGTGTGAAGAAACCGCTAATAGACTGTAGTAGTCAACAATGAAGTAACAAGTAACGGCTAGCAAGCTATAGTTCCTTATACATAGCACAACTTTGCCGAGTACATATTAACATTTTTTTTTACATTTAATACGTTTATTTACAATGACTCGTAAATAACTTTCGCAAAACATGCGAAACATTGGAGATAAATTCGCGTATTCAGTCTTTAAGAGGATTCGTGACAGGCATAAAATGTCTAGTTGTGCTCGACGGCGGACAGCGAAAGGCTTGGCACCCTCACGCGGATGTCACGATCGATGTCAGTGACATAAAGTTGCAATCAGTTTGCATCTCTTCCTTACAATACGTGACTTGCTCGCATCATGTTGCTCCAGCATATTATACGCCTCCCACTACTGTCCTGCAAGTCGTGGAAATACTTTCGTAATAATCATTTTTACCAAAAATTTCAACAACAATGGAGGATGAAAAGTGAAATATTTTATTAGGAAAGTAAAAATACTTCAAATAAACTATATTAAAATAATATCGAACTATAATTTGTAGAAAAATGTCAAATGCTTTCCAAAAACAGTTATTTAGGTTTCGAATGAAAACAATCTTCACAAAGTAATAGCGATATTATTTTCATTATATTTGTAAATTAAAACTTTTTCTAATGATTGGCACTTAGAAATTTTTTTCCGATCTTTTATGCATGCCATTGCGCAAGCTGCACAGACAGGGTAGGTAAGTAGGCAGCCACAGAGGTAAAATGATGGTACGACGGTTACCTTTATCAATACAGAGCATGTTAGATAATGTGAGAGAGTGAGTATAGTCTATTCGCGGTTTCTTCACACTTTTTTAATCAAACCTTTGAAAAATCACCTTATAATATGACATGTTTGGTTGTTTCCTAAATATGCCATGATCACAAGTGTTTTATACTTGTGTTAACATAAAAGTATCTTATTTTAGTTTAAATTGAAAATTTACTTATATTCTGCCTGTAAATGATAATATTTTATTTACAATTAATATGAATAAAAACAGAGAGAAAATAGATGTGTTGGCAGTGCATAGTAAGAAAAAGTCCTTATGCGAAATATTATTACACTGAATGCACACGAATGCGGTACGTTGTCCCCGTGTGGTAATTTTATAGACTTTGTTAAGCTTTGTATGCATGAGGCGGAGGAATATCCTGTAAATAGAACTTTAGCAGGGCTTCAGAAAATTTGGAAGTAACCGTGAACGGACTAGGCTCACTACATCCCACGAGCAACGTGTCAGAAAACTGCGTCACCAAATCAATACACGACATTTTCCGAAACCTGCTTGCACTTGCATTCCTTCCCCATTTCGGTATTGAATGCAGTATTTATTTAGCTTGAGTCTCACGTTACCGCCAATGCTACAACGGGCAGTGTTCTACAAGCTACTCAGAGAGTAAAGTATAGTACGTGGCATGGAGTAAGATCGGAGCAAAACTACAATAAAAGCGGTTTTGGAACGAACATAAAGTAAATAGCATGCGGCCTTTACAAACATCTCATGATTAAGAAACCAATACAATATAGAAGTTATATAAACTTTTCATAACGTCTTCCTTTTTCCAAAAAATACGTTTACCTACGTAGTATAATAGGCTACACTTACAATAAACTAATAACAAACGTTATGTCCAAATGTGTCGCAGTACATACAACTTACATTTTAAACGAATTTTATCACCCGTCACGTGTATTTAACGTATTGTATATAACGTGCACATTATCTTTCAGTTCGCTTAATTCAATTATTTTCACTTGCCCTTCGTTACTCGCCAAAATAATAAATGTAAAAAATTTACTCTGGCAAGTTACTCAGAATAAATACTTTGCAGGTTTGTGACACAGCCAAGAGCTATTAAAACACTTACTCAGAGTGTTTTGGAACAGCCGAAGAGTAACGTTTACTCGCTGAGTAACGTTTTGGAACGCCGCGTTGTAATAAAACTNAGAGTGTTTTGGAACAGCCGAAGAGTAACGTTTACTCGCTGAGTAACGTTTTGGAACGCCGCGTTGTAATAAAACTGCAGACATTGACCAACCAGAAATTCAGCTACTCAGTGCGATTAAGTCAAAGGCACCTGCATACGTTGTCGTTTTGTAAACTTGTATATTACATATTCGGGACAATATATTTAAGGTCGAAGCATAGTTTATGTTTTGCAGTCTGCGCGGCATCGGTCGGCCGAAGGACAATGTACCGGTTTTGCTCGCGCTGCGAGGTTCCCGTTATCTGACCGTATAGGCCGGCAAAGGACGGAGGCCTTGCACAATTTACAGATTCGGTAGTCCCCTAATTAGGGCAATGATCCCCTTACCGCCTCGGCAACCGGCACTTCGTGAGCCCCCTCTCCTNGATTCGGTAGTCCCCTAATTAGGGCAATGATCCCCTTACCGCCTCGGCAACCGGCACTTCGTGAGCCCCCTCTCCTACTCAACCCCCTTCAAGACCACAGCACAGCGAGCCGAAAACCCAAGCAACATAGCGGGCGAACACAGCCCCACCCCGCTGCGGAGGGATGGGGTGAGATCGACCCTTCCGAGAGGGGACCGTCAACCCCCTCGGCTCTCGTTCAACCCCCTGCACTGCGAGACCGTTGTTTCCCACGCGCCGTCTTCCACTACCACAAATGTTCTCTCGTAAAATGAATACTCCCTCATAGGCTGATCAGCGCTTTTTTCCGCATTTGAGGCCGACAAGCACGAGAGCAATATGTGAGACAATGCCACGCGCATCGTGTTCGCCATCGCCGTCAAGCGCAAGGCTCTCAACTGGCGCACAGTGTTCTCATCGCACTGCGTGTATCTTATGGAGACTTTCAGCGTCGACCCTATTATTTTATTGATGGAAAGTCTGCAGAAAGGTTCAATGCAGGGCCCTTGAGTACTTTTCTATGTATAACACAACACTTTGAAAAAGTGGTTTTTTAGCTATTTTGGAGTGCTCTGAAATGGTGTTTCTAAAGTGCGTATTGCAAGCAAGCAACAGCCCTCGCCTGATGTGCGTGTTCTTTTCGTTGAGCAGCACATTGGACGCACGTTTAATTGTTGCGTAGAGTAACGACTATTTCATACACACTGCAACGCATTTCAAGCTCTAGGAAGGTGGGAGCCTTAACACATAAGCGCAGTAACACAGATTACATAATTACGCAAAGTCGAAATTGTGTGGTCGTTCCTTTTATGTGGGCGTACTCATTCTCTGATACGCCGCGCGAGGCTCTGGGGACGGGTATTGTGTCTGATTGGTTGCTGCGTTCCGCGAAAGGTTCCCTATCGGCTGCGCTGCCAGCTGGCGAGTAAGGCTGGACTCACAATAGTCCGTCGAATCCGTCAGTCTTCCGTCCGTCTGACGGTCACGAGATCTTCAGGCAATCGCAGGACAACTTTTTTTTTCTATCCGTCCATCCATCAAATATTTACCATTCTTTAACTTTCGGCGGGCGGACGGGTGAACTTCCACCTTCTGACGACATTCCTTAAACGGAATTACACACTTTGAAATAGAACGCAAGGCGGTCGATCTGCGTTTATATATTTTAATGGTGTATTCAAGAATTTAAAATCTAAAAATATTTCAGTATATGTTATTATCAAGTTAAATAATTATTTTTCCAAAATGTATTTTTCTTGAAAATGTTTTTCCAACAAAAATTTACCTTCAACGAAAGGAGATTCCAGTGGTTTTCACGTTGAAATTTTGCCGTGCAGCATTGACGGGCGGCGGATTGTTGTGAATGGCTTTCAACGGACGGGCGAAAATGATAAGGCGTTTGAGTGGCGGACGAACGACTGCCTACGTTAGCGGGAGCTGATTGACGAACGGATATCAGAAATTTGACTAGCTAGTGACTCCATTTTTTTGCAGTGTGCGGCTGGAGTTCACGTAATTAGCAGCTGTTTTACCTCTGTATCCTTAACTACTCTGACGCAGTGTCTTCCGTAGCAGTTTTTTCTCCGTTCAGACCTATTTTTGTACAACCTCTCTTGGTTTTAAGAGTTCCCTTGGAGTATAGATACGTCAACAAAAACTGTCCCCAGCCTCATTTGGGGTTCGTGACGGTACCACACAAGCCCTGCATTATTCAAAATTACGCTTGTAGAAAAAAAAATTCCTCCTCCATTCCCCCGCAGGTATGGCGGGAGGGGAGAGAAGTTCATGGGTAAAGACTGTTCAGGGTAAACTGAGCACTTTTTAAAGTCCTGCTTATGATCTACTTGGATATACATTGTGTACTCATCCTCATTACTGTATGTACATTTAACATTGCCATGGGCTTCGCCGTCTTATTCATGCGTCGGTTAAGTGACATGAAATCACCATTAACGTAAATACTTTACAAACTTGCTGATTCTTACACTCACATGCATTAAAAAAATAAAGCAAAATTAATAATTTCAGTATTTACAAATGATTACCTAACACTTTTAATTCAAAGTTAAGAAACGGAACTACTTTATCTCCGTGGTTAAGGACTTGAAACGACTTGATGGCACCACCGCAATCAAACCGTTTGTAAGAAGGCCAGACGGGGTGGATTGGCCTCCCCTAACCTGCACCCTTATTTATGACAGACTAATGAGAAGATAAGAGTTCTCACAGGGATTTGTACTTCCCCCGCGCTGAGGGAGCGGTGCCCAAGTGGTGATAAACGGCGGCAGTAGCGTAGCGGTCCCTCGCATGCAAGCGTACTCTAGCGCGCAGTGTTATTGAAACGTGCCTCGAGTCTGGCTGGCTACTGCTAGCTAATGAATATTCCCTCTTGCTCGGGTCACCGCCTGCAATTTCGTCTACAGACAGTGGCTGATCAGTTACGCTTAGTCGTGTCGCTGGCAAGTACGACTTCTGTATTCTTTAGTATTAACAGGGTTACCAACTCTTTGTAATATATGTCATAAGGGCACTTGCGACAATTCGACACACGACATCAGACCCCAACGAAATGCAACGTGGAAGTCAGTATACATCAGCCAAATTTCCTCTGAACAAAATATTAATACCAACTACTTACAGTAATAATTCAGTGTGATTCGAATTTCTGATTCAATCAGCTTTAAAGCAGACGACACCAACACACGCTGGAAGAAAATAAACTTTACAAATCTCGGCAAGCTCTACTTCTACGAACGTACTTGGGGGCCGCGGTGGTATAGTGGTTAGATTACCCGCCCCCACCTATACAAACCAGTTTCGATTCCCGACGGGGTCGCTCCCGGATTTTCGCATGTGGAAGATGCCACTGGTCGGTGGGTTTTCTCGGGGATCTCCCGTTTTCCCCGTCCTTTCATTCCAGCTCTGCTCCATACTCACCTGGCTTCACCCTCATCGGCTCTCACTCATTAATGTACTTTTGTTGACTAATGCTACCTGTAGGCGTCAGTTGTAACTATTTGTAGCCACTGGGTTAGAGCATCAGAGTAAACTCACCTGTAATCGCGGATTGATACTGTGTTTGCTAATATTAACTTTTTTTTCAAATAAATTTTAGATGCGGGATAATGACGTCCTGTTCTATGGCTATACGTGGTAATTCTTTTAGCCTCGGGATACGGTAAATCCTGTACAATACAGGACAGTTGGCAACTGTAGGCATGGTTCCGTTTCCAGACTATTATTCATTAATTATATACAGAAGGTTTTTTACAACCGCAACTCTTCTTCGACAGGTTGTCAAATTCCGATTCAATAAGGACAGACACTTGAAGCTCAATTTGATATGATGTGCCGTATTTTAACTTTAAATTCCCCCACTACTGTTTGGTCACTTTTCCTCTCCACCACTAAGAGTAGATAATCGGACAATTACAGGTACGTTTGTGGGGTTAGTAGGCTTCAGTTTTTGACGTGGGGCCATTTCCACACCGTTCGAGCTAAGTGCTTCAGATTTATTGTAAGTATATTTCTTGAAAAAATCGGAATCACTTTTTAAAGGAATTTTCGTAAATTTATTTTCCTTTTTATGTGAATATCTCGAAAAGAGTTGGTTTCACAGTTTTTTTCGACATTTTTTTCATAGTTCATTTTCTCTAACTCCTCCTTCGACACGTCTGAACACCAGGTATGGAGATCCATTCAAATGTCCGGGACAAATAAGCCCATGATAACGTCTTTGATGTTACTAACAAACGTGTGAAAAAATTACAGGTATTCAACGGTGTATTTGTAACATAAATATCATAATATCATTTGTAGACATATGAATTATAGCGAACACAAAATTGGTGTTCCTAAAGTTAACATTGTGGCCTCATTAGGATCCTGTGTTTCAAATAAGGCCAGTATTCAAACATATTGTTTGAAATGGTGTATTAATATAGAATTTACGTAACTAAAACCAGAAAACACAAACCATTTTTGTTCTATATAAATTAATAAAAATGTTTTCAAAAACTGCACCCACTGCTTTTGCAGCATACTGTATGCGTTATCTTAGAATGTGCACAAGCGTGGGAAAAATGGTCTAATTAAACTATTTTAGTCTCCGTTGGAAAATTACCCCAGCAAATCTGAACAAATGCCAAATATCTCTAAAGCCATTATAAGATTAATAAAGTAAGTTTTTCGGAAAAAAATCACAGATTTTACATTTAATCTGATTAGAAGCACTCGAATCATTTCCGCCTATAAGGCATGTGTTACACAAGATCATGTTTGGTACGTCATCAATTTCACAGACGGAACAATACCAACTTTCCTTCCGTACATAAATTCCACTTGTGTTAGGATTGTCAAAATCGCCAAGTGATTGTCATTTTTTTTACCTCGTGGTTTTTTATAATTTTGGAGTATTGTGTATACTTGTGGTGTCTTTCCCTTACGTTTCCCTGCATCCTTGAGATTAATTTCCCCTTTGTCCTTATTGGATGGTTTTGGGTGTTTCATTGAATTGTAATAATGAGAGCATGAATGTCTCGCGCCTTTAGTTTATGGGCTTATTTACTGTTCACAGGTGCTCTCTTGCGTTAAGGTTTTGAAAACAGCTCAGTAAGTGA
This sequence comes from Clitarchus hookeri, assembly GCA_002778355.1. NCBI lineage: Eukaryota > Metazoa > Arthropoda > Insecta > Phasmatodea > Phasmatidae > Clitarchus > Clitarchus hookeri. The sequence continues at coordinate 1,027,199 of NQII01000179.1, read as the reverse complement.
CATGTACCACTGGCCATCTGAAGAGTGATCTGTATCGCTTCCAGTTTATTCTTTTACTCTTGTGCCTTGATTAAAACTACGTTCCTTTTACTTCCTCATATCATTTTAATAACTGGTGTAATTTACATTCTCCGCATTTTCAGCGTCTCCCTGTAGCAATTCAGTGACAACAGAAAGAGCAAACGCTTCTTCAGGGATTACGTTTCGATCGAAGGGATAAATTACTGTTACCCAAAGTCCCCTGACGATGTTTGATGCGATTAGAGACCTGGCCCAGACCTAATGTGGCTCTAGTCAACTTGAAATAACCTATTCTGTCGTATGCCAAAAGTAACTTATCGTCCTAGCATCTTTCGAAAGATTTGAATGATGTGGATTTTTCAGGCGGTTGAAGTTCGTGCTTTGTGTTACTAGATAGACAGTAAAGTATTATTCCGCACTGGTTGGCTGCACGCAGAATGTTCGCATCAAGGTGGGGCGAGGCTCCGTCAAAGATCAAAAGAGATTTTCTGTCCTCTTTGTGTGGAGCAAAGAGTTCGATCCAACGAATAAACAGAGCAGTCGTCATATATACCTTTCTGCACATACAACTCACTGTACCCAAAGGCATGTTGTTGTACCACTGCGGTTTAAGTCGCTGTCTTTTGGAAATAATCATGGAAGGTATGGCGGTGTCGATAGCATTAGCACATGCCACAACTGTTAGTTTTACGCGTGCTTCGGATTCACGAAGTGAACACTTTTCGCTCTTCTACGAGTCAAAACATTCTGCTGATGGTGAATCGTTAATCGCACACTTTTTTTTATCTATGTTGTAGATCAGCTCCGATCTTTCCGTTAAACCATTTTCTAGTAAAATATGGCAAACCTTTTGAAAATTATTATTTACTATGTATATGTTCAGTTTCATAGCTCGGCCAGCGTTCAAACACTGAGCCATTCTGGTGCAATTTCAGGATGTCGTTTGAGGAGGAAACGTAATCCTTTCCTACTGGCCAGGCCTTTACTGTGGTCGAAAGGATGTATCATGTCGTTCATTGTACAGTACGTGAATTCAGTTCGTCGTAGTAGTTAGGCTGTAGGCGGCATGCTGATATCACACAAGCAAAAAATTCGATCACTTAGTTAATTTAATTTAGCTACTGACAAGTAAGTGTGCACACAAATGTTTCTGGCAGTTGAAATAATTTTGAAATGATTCCGTTATGTCCTTGCAATGTGGAATAGAGAAGCAGATATATTCCACTCAGTGTTCCGTTGTTGACATTTTCCATTGATCCATCAGTTGCTCCCCCTTCCATGCAGCTCGCTTCTTTGGCTTCGCCTGCTGCTCTTCAGTCGCCGTAGCTTTCCGTGGCACCACATCTACCTGATAATAGTAACGAATATAGCTATGAATGGTCCTTCTTAGAGTTATTTGAGGTTGTTGGTCAATAAGGCCCACTGGCCTTTATAAGGCCCTCTGGCTTTATTGGTGTAGAATACTAGCAGTAGGCAGCGACAACAACACATTATTGTCTCTCAGTGGACGAAACAACACTACGCTTGCATGTATTTACGTGTATATTCAAGATAATTTTTCGAGCGAACTGCCTACAACAGTTATTGCAGCTAAAATTGCACGAGAGAGGATCTTCACACATCTACAGTTCTCACGTCGCCACGCATTGTAGTCGAAACCTTAAAACTTGTTGGAGTAATGGGCACTGTCGACTACCTCGCAAAAAAGGTGTAGGTCTTGGCTTTATATTCATCGCAGTCATACGTACTATTATTTTTTAGTCCAAAAAGAGCGGGAGAGAGAGAGATATAGAGATAGATAGAGAGATAGAGAGAGAGAGAGAGAGAGAGAAATCTTCCAAATAGATGTTGACTTCTCAGCGTCTTAACTGTAACTGAAGTATCGGTGGACATAAAATATGTTTATATCCATGGATCTGGATAATTTCGGGTTTCATATTTACACCATAAAAAAACTTACTCCACAATACTATGTAGAAGACAAAGCATGTATGCCATTTTCGCG
>NQII01000179.1:970443-1024118 GCA_002778355.1 Clitarchus hookeri | reverse complement strand
ACTGAAATTTATTTAATTTCAATTAATAACGGTGAAATCTTTACCCATGAGTGCTACGTAAAAATGTAAATATATAGTTTAGCAATATTAACTTTACAATTACGGCATTAAATTTATACATATTAATATTTAACCTACGAACTATTTCTTTTCAGCTATAACCAACATGCCCCTTCAAAATCCGTTGTTAATTCTTACAGACATTTAACAAATTATTAAAATTTATTGAAAAAATATACTTAAAACTTAAAACAACCAATTTATATAGTGCTTCAGTGCTAAAATCAAGACAAAACCTTTTTCCATATACCATTTTTTTATAACCAATTGAACATGTAACTCCTAGGGTGATTATTCAAAGGTTCTTTTCAAAAGTATCGAAGATACCGTGAATGGATTTATACCACATAGTTTGTGTGGCCGAAACATCGTTGCTTATATCCCACACGATGCATTTATCTGGAAAAATACAGAGTAGGCCTCGCCAACTCTCTGAACTGCGCCATGAACTCACATATACTAAAGAAGCATAGGAAAACATCCAGACAGGACCTAATAAGAGCTATTCTATGGCAACATATTTCCGATAGCACACCGGCAGAAGTCTACCTGCAATTACTGTGCAATGTAAGGCAGGTCAATAATGTGAAATATAGCTGTTTCAAGTTAGCAGTTCTTCAACCCATGATTATGTTATCCAAAAAAGTAATTAGATAAAGCTTCAATTTGTACAGGAAATGATAAAAAAAACATACCTTAAAATATTTGCGAAAGAAATGGAATATAAAATATGCCTTATTCATTCAACTGGGAGTTGCGATCTTAATTTAATAGCTGTAAAATGAGCCTAAATTGGCATTGGTTTAAAGAGCTGTTAAGCCCAGACATATCACCACATCAGGTAATAAAAAATTATCTACTTATGACATTAATAATAATTAAACCTAATTCGCTATAAAACAGAAGATGGAAGCTGCGTACACCCTTCGCTGCAAACGAGTCCGTGCTTACTGCGAGGAGGTCAGACAGCTACCAGACAGATGTAGTGCCGAACACCCTACGAGACACAATACATTCCAGTCCTTCAGCCAACCCGTAAACACAAAGCAGAATTGTCTTGCCTTAAAATAGGTTTATACCAACTTCTGTTAATACAGTTCACTCGCAGAGCTACTGGAGTATGAAAAAAGAAAAACCCCTGGTGTTCGCAAACAACTGGAACTCTTATAACCCTAAGACCCGACAGCTTCATATTTCGATAAAGGAAAAATGCAGTAGGGAACAGCCCGTAGAAGTAAGACAAGACTTTCAAGATAACTTCGGGAACCGTGGAGCGCCCAAACAAACATACAGCGGCATGTATTCCACTCGCCAAGCTCTTCGCGAAAATGTCGCGAACCATCCATCTACACTCAAGAGACAAAAAAACTGGTATAGGCGTGCGTATGCAAATAACAGAGGTATGGAACCAATCACAGTAACGTGATGCGGTCGGCAGCTAGATTGGTTGCTGCTGCTACAATGGCTGGTTATTAAGATTTAAGTGAGTTTGAACGTGGTGTCATAGTCGGCGTACGAGAGATGGGACATAGCATCTCCGAGGTAGCGATTACATTTGGATTTTCGCGTACAACCATCTCACGAGTGTACCGTGGATATCGGAAATCCGGTAAAACATCAAATCTTCAACATCGCTGCGGCCGGAAAAAGATCGTGAAAGAACGGGACAAACGACGAATGACGAGAATCATTAAACGTGACAGACGTGCAACCCTTTCTAAAATTGGTGCAGATTGGATTTGTGGACTGCCCTGCAGGATTCATGGTGTGAATTACCTCCTGCATACCTTCAGACATTAGTCGAGTCCATGCCACGTCGTCTTGCGGCACTTCTGCGTGCTCGGGCAGGTGTACCAGTTTTTTTGGCTTTTCAGTGTAGTTGACGAAATATTTCTGGAAATGCTCTATTACGGTAACAAAGCTTATGTTCACAGAAGACTTCTGCCATTCATTTATACTGAATAAATATTAGAGCACACTGAAAAAACCCGTGTACCATATTTTCAAAAGTAGAGGTCCCAGATAACTATAAATAACGCATATACAAACACTTACAAGCATATATTTATAAAACAGGTGCGTACTAGCACATACATAGTTATAAATTTAGGGGCCTGCCTACATCACTGAAAATGCTCCGATTATCGAGTCAGTATTCAAACTGCGAACTTCATTAGATTTTATTTGGGTCGAGAATGTAATCAGCGAGGGACCGCCATTAGGTCATAAGGTCCTGCGTGCTGTGTGATGTACAATATACCTCAAAACTAACTTTTTGGTGGCGGCTTTACTCCAGAATTCGGTCTCAGGTTATTTTTATTTTGTTCCCACATTGGCACTGCTCCCGTTGAGACACCAAATTATCGATTCTTATTTTTACTTCTTTTTGTTTCCTGTATTGTGATAGTAGTTATTTATTTAGTCTTCATCGTGTTTCTGTAATTCTGTCCTCACCAAGAAATATAGGAAAAATTAATACATGTTTATAATTTTGGGACTTGAACTCAGGTCCCTGCGCATTGCTTCGTCACTAAGGATTGCACGAAACTTGATGACAGATGCGTGTGAGCGCATGGTCAAAAAATCTCATAAAAAAGTCGCTAAAGATGTTTCGAAACTCGGATCGGTACTCGAACTGCGGACCTCGTATCTCAGTTTAACGTTTACATCCATCATTTACAACTTGGGTAGTTAATACGAACTTTATTCCAGCACAAAGTGTATCCTTGAGAAGTTCTTTCATGTAAAGTAGTATGTGTGTTATCGTGTTATTTGTATTCTGGAACATGAGCTGTTTAAGTGGTGTATGGCGCTGGTACAGTAACGTCAGGCGGCAGCCATTTTAGATTGTGTAACCTTGACCTTAACTGACCTTGAGACAAACTTTACCTTGAAAATTCGCAAAAATAAGAACAAGCAAACAAATAATTTCGAATACTTTTTTTTATTATTTGATTGAATTTTCGGCCTCGCAATTATTTCAGGTTTACCACGGGTCAATATAATCCAGATCANCTTTTTTTATTATTTGATTGAATTTTCGGCCTCGCAATTATTTCAGGTTTACCACGGGTCAATATAATCCAGATCAAAGTATTGTCTACGAGCTTCAAACATCCAAGGGATCAATGAACTGAGGAATGTTTGGAAATGAATGGATTGAGGAATGTTTGACATAATTATAACATTTTGCATACGATAATATTAACGGAGAGAATAACTTAAATGACTCGGATTTATGTATGGCCTATTAAACAGCTCATAAAAAAATCCAGTAATAATGTTGGGTTTAGATTAAATATGTTCAATTATAAAAATGTCATTAAAAAACTGAGATAATGAAATTCGTTGCAATTTACTCTTGCGAATTATATATACTATGAATACTTAAAAATCTGTCAGTTAAATTCCAGAAAAATGACTTAAGAATAAATATCAAAGGTGTTGCTCAGTAAAAGTTTATATAAAAAACAATCAAATGGTNCTGCAAACGAGTCCGTGCTTACTGCGAGGAGGTCAGACAGCTACCAGACAGATGTAGTGCCGAACACCCTACGAGAGACAATACATTCCAGTCCTTTAGCCAACCCGTAAACACAAGGCACAATTGTCTTGCCTTAAAATAGGTTAGTACCAACTTCTGTTAATACAGTTCACTCGCAGAGCTACTGGAGTATGAAAAAATAAAAACCCCTGGTGCTCGCAAACAACTGGAACTCTTATAACCCTAAGACCCGACAGCTTCATATTTCGATAAAGGAAAAATCCAGTAGGGAACAGCCCGTAGGAGTAAGACAAGACTTTCAAGATAACTTCGGGAACCGTGGAGCGCCCAAACAAACATACAGTGGCATGTATTCCACTCGCGAAGCTCTTCGAGAAAATGTCGCGAACCACCCATCTACACTCAAGAGCCAAAAAAACTGGTATAGGCGTGCGTATGCAAATAACAGAGGTATGGAACCAATCACAGTAACGCGATGCGGTCGGCAGCTAGATCGGTTTCTGCTGCTACAATGGCAGGTTTTTAAAATTTAAGTTAGTTTGAACGTGGTGTCATAGTTGGCGTACGAGATATGGGACATAGCATCTCTGCGGAAATCCGGTAAAACATCACATCTTCAACATCGCTGCGGCCGGAAAAAGATCGCGAAAGAACGGGACAAACGACGAATGACGAGAATCATTAAACGTGACAGAAGTGCAACCCTTTCTCAAATTGGTGCATATTGGATTTGTGGACTGCCCTGCAGGATTCATGGTGTGAATTGCCTCCTGCATACCTTCAGACATTAGTCGAGTCCATGCCACGTCGTCTTGCGGCACTTCTGCGTGCTCGGGCAGGTGTACCAGTTTTTTTGGCTTTTCAGTGTAGTTAACGAAATATTTCTGGAAATGCTTTAATACGGTAACAAAGCTTATGTTCACAGAAGACTTCTGCCATTCATTTATACTGTAAAAATATTAGAGCACACTGAGAAAACCCATGTACCATATTTTCAAAAGTAGAGGTCCCAGATAACTATATATAACGCATATACAAACACTTGCAAGCATATATTTATAAAACAGGTGCGTACGAGCACATACATTGTTATAAATTTAGGGGCCTGCCTACATCACTGAAAATGCTCCGATTATCGAGTCAGTGTTTAAACTGCGAACTTCATTAGATTTTATTTGGGTCGAGAATGTAATCAGCGAGAGACCGCCATTAGGTCATAAGGTCCTGCGTGCTGTGTGATGTACAATATACTTCAAAAGTAACTTTTTGGTGGCAACTTTACTCCAGAATTCGGTCTCTGGTTATTTTTATTTTGTTCCCACATTGACACTGCTCCCGTTGAGACACCAAATTATCGATTCTTATTTTTTCTTCTTTTTGTTTCCTGTATTGTGCTAGTAGTTATTTATTTAGTCTTCAGCGTGTTTCTGTAATTCTGTCCTCACCAAGAAATATAGGAAAAATTTATACATGTTTATAATTTTGGTGCTTGAACTCAGGTCCCTGCGCATTGCTTCGTCACTACGGATTGCACGAAACTTGATGACAGATGCGTGTGAGCGCATGGTCAAAAATTCTCATAAAAAAGTCGCTAAAGATGTTTCGAAACTCGGATCGGTACTCGAACTGCGGACCTCGTATCTCAGTTTAACGTTTACATCCATCATTTACAACTTGGGTAGTTAATACGAACTTTATTCCAGCACAAAGCGTATCCTTGAGAAGTTTTTTCATGTAAAGTAGTATGTGTGTTATCGTGTTATTTATATTCTGTAACATGAGCTGTTTAAGTGGTGTATGGCGCTGGTACAGTAATGTCAGGCGGCAGCCATTTTAGATTGTGTAACCTTGACCTTAACTGACCTTGAGACAAACTTTACCTTGAAAATTCGCAAAAATAAGAACAAGCAAACAAATAATTTCGAATACTTTTTTTATTATTTGATTGAATTTTCGGCCTCGCAATTATTTCAGGTTTACCACGGGTCAATATAATCCAGATCAAAGTATTGTCTACGAGCTTCAAACATCCAAGGGATCAATGAACTGAGGAATGTTTGGAAATGAATGGATTGAGGAATGTTTGACATAATTATAACATTTTGCATACGATAATATTAACGGAGAGAATAACTTAAATGACTCGGATTTATGTATGGCCTATTAAACAGCTCATAAAAAAATCCAGTAATAATGTTGGGTTTAGATTAAATATGTTCAATTATAAAAATGTCATTAAAAAACTGAGATAATGAAATTCGTTGCAATTTACTCTTGCGAATTATATATACTATGAATACTTAAAAATCTGTCAGTTAAATTCCAGAAAAATGACTTAAGAATAAATATCAAAGGTGTTGCTCAGTAAAAGTTTATATAAAAAACAATCAAATGGTTATCATAAAGCCGCACTTATTTAAGAAGAAAAATAGACAGTAAAAATTTCGTTGAAGTTAAGAAAATGCTCTCAAAGTTTCAATATATTTCCCAAATCATTAAGTAATAAGAAATATACTTCAATTATTCAGCAAANAGAAAATGCTCTCAAAGTTTCAATATATTTCCCAAATCATTAAGTAATAAGAAATATACTTCAATTATTCAGCAAAATGTCATATTTAAGAAACATTATTTAAAACGGATAAAAGTAATGTATATTATCCTGATAATTAAAAATAAAAATACATAGGAGCATTATGCGTAGTTGCTAATGAAATTATTTAACTTATTACAATCCCTTTTATATTAGTGAACTGAGAACTGATGAAGACAAAATGTCTTTTAAAATAACTTTTGTTACAATTTTTATACGCGAATTAAATCTTAGATTGTTCGATACATTCATGTTTATTAATGCGTTAAATAAACTTATTTTATCATAATAATTCCAAACTTTTGCAAGAAATTCTTTATAATTACTTTAATGTTGGTTCAGTTTATTGTAAGAATTGTCAGATTATTTTACTCTTTTATATATTAATGATACCATATCAAACTAGTAAGATTAGAAATGCTTTCAGTTTCTCTAAATTGTTCCGTTTTAAGCTTGCTAGAAAACTAATCATTCTTACTTACCAAACACAGAAATTTTCAGAGATACGATATAAAAACTTTTGTAATTCATCTAGCATTAGCTAAAAAGAGACAGACAGAAAAGCCAGTGAAATAGCACTTTAAATGGAAGTACCAAGTTTGGATAATATTTGAAAATACTTTGGTTGATATGGCATTGTAATCTAAAATAATTATATGGTTACCTTTTGAAAAAAATAATGCTTGATATAATAATATCGTGTACATTTGGGATCGATTAACAGCATTAGTTTTAGGTCATCCTATCATTCAAAATGTCGGAAGAAAGAGTTCCTGAATAACGGTACTTAATATTTTCAACAGGTACAGTTAGCATGCAAAGTTTGCTTAAAATCTGTTAAACAATTCGTTGGATAAAGCATTATATTCTAAAATATTAAAACCCCCACCATTTTTAAACAGAGTTATTTATGTACCAAAATTATATATATGTGTGTGTGTAGAGAGAGAGAGAGAGAGAGAGAGANATTTTTAAACAGAGTTATTTATGTACCAAAATTATATATATGTGTGTGTGTAGAGAGAGAGAGAGAGAGAGAGAGATAGAATTACCAGGTTATGAGATGTATGCCACATTTGACAGAAAGTGATTGAGTAGTTCCGGTGGTATGACATAAATACTATACTTTCGTACTTTATTTTCATGTGGCACTTGAACATAGAGAGTCATTGAGAACACTAATTTCTGAATTTTGTCCTGTGTGGAATGTCAATACACCAACTCTGATTCATATAAGTTGACTGTTTCTTGAGCTATNATTTCTGAATTTTGTCCTGTGTGGAATGTCAATACACCAACTCTGATTCATATAAGTTGACTGTTTCTTGAGCTATGACACAGCGCCCAAAAACTTAAAATTATATAATTTTAAAAATGCGCATCAATCATGGTCTAAAGAGGTAAAATTCGCATGTCCTCACTGCGTAGTATAAGCTTACTGAGACTGGTGAAAACCAGTGCACATTTCCAAAAAAATTTAGGGGACAAACGTAAACCACCCAAAATGCACAAACAGGAACACGATCTCATCCCAAAAGCTTTACTTCGTAAAATTAAGTAAGATTGCATAAGGAATTAAGTGATCACTGCTGATCTCTTGAAAATCATATTTCACTTAATGATGGCCGATTTTGAGTGTGGTGATAATGATATGAGCATGATCATGGTGATAATGTATAATCTTTTCTGGGCGATAAGTTGGGCTGAAAGTGTGAAGTATATTTTCCTTGTTAATAAATTTGGCTATGATCAAATATCTCTGATCAGAAGTGATTAAGTTCGTGCTGGTATTTTTTAATTCATGGTTATTACAAGAAGTATGTTTAAAATTTGCATAAGGAATGAAGTGATCAGTGTTGATCGAGTGAAATTCGTATTTTACTGAATGGGGACCACTTTTTAACATAGTTATTTTCCAGAAAGAAAAATCTTATCAGAGATAAAACGTAGTCAAGTCGCGGAGTCAATCATGTTGGTATCTTTACTTCTATTTCAATTGAATGCATTACCAAACAAAAGTTCACAAGACATGATGATAGTGCCAGGATTGCTCGCAGAAATGTGCCAGATGTTCGTTGTTCACCTTTTGTAAACCTACTAGCTTTGCGCCCGCGGCGGTGCCTGCGTGTGCCGCAAGGAATAGATACTTATTTTTTTGCATCAAATAACCTCTTCGTAAACCACATTAGATAATTTGTCCTTCACGTGCTACAAGTACCAATGTAATGTTAATTATGTGTATATATAAGCAATTGTAGTATTGTATTAATAAGAATTAACACATTTGCCATTTTCATNTGTAATGTTAATTATGTGTATATATAAGCAATTGTAGTATTGTATTAATAAGAATTAACACATTTGCCATTTTCATTCCTTCAAAAAGTGAATTTTAGAAAAATCCCTTCTCAGTGGATGTCTACATACTCCCAAATGACGGATCACCCCTGAAATGACATATTTCTGGGTCCAGTGTTTTGGGCTGCGCGTTCATTAATCAGTGAGGACTAATATATATTTTTATTTAGATTTTAAAGCAAAGGGAGTAACGATTATTATCGAATATATGAGCTATTGAGGAGTCCTCTAAAACACTTTTACCAATTTNTGTAATGTTAATTATGTGTATATATAAGCAATTGTAGTATTGTATTAATAAGAATTAACACATTTGCCATTTTCATACCTTTAAAAAGTGAATTTTAGAAAAATCCCTTCTCAGTGGATGTCTACATACTCCCAAAAGACGGATCACCCCTGAAATGACATATTTCTGGGTCCAGTGTTTTGGGCTGCGCGTTCATTAATCAGTGAGGACTTATATATATTTTTATTTAGATTCTAAAGCAAAGGGAGTAACGATTATTATCGAATATATGAGCTATTGAGGAGTCCTCTAAAACACTTTTACCAATTTTTCAGCATCTTAAGGCTTGAAATTCACAAAGGTAAAGCTTTACTAATTTCTAAAGGTAGCATTTTAAAGCAAAGAGCTTAAAGATATCTCATTTGGTTAATGGGTTGCTGATGAGTATTCGAAACGTAACTCACCCTATTTAACACTCTTAGTAGGTCGACTTTCTTAGCAGGTGCCTGCGTCTTAAGAGGAAACCATTCTACAGTTCTGTGATTTTGAGTCTAGCGGTCCGGGCTATGTGCGTTGATGAGTGAGTGAGTGAGTCAATATGTCAGTCGGGACACCTCATTTTATACATAGATATTTAAGCATGATAATGAAAAGTTGATTTATTGTAATAGGGCTGATTCAGAAGCCATGGCCACTATATGCATAATCGTATACCTTTGAGTAGTTTCGCATCGTCACATAGTAATGTTAGTAAATTATATTGTGTAAACTTCCTAATTTTAATAGCTTTGTAGGGAACTTTTGGCAAAAATAATGTCCTTGTTAAGACAACTTTAAATAAGGCAGGTTGATTTGGAAAGGCAAAGAAAATTTTTTTTACGAGCTGAATGTAATCAAAATGTCTGCGCCATAATGCAATGGTTTCTAAATGTACCATACCAGCAAAGTACCAAGTACGAACGGTAACATAACCAAAGTTTCTTGTACTTCCCAGAAAATGTAATTAACTCCGTACATTAAAAAAAATGAAGTCCACCAAAATATTTTTTACTGCATAGTCAAATGAAAATAAGTTCCTAGCTAATGGAAAATCCAAAATTGGTTAATCGTAAGAAATTTTTCAAGCTCATATTTAATGTGCCTCTTCACACTAAACGGTATGTTTTGTGTCAAGGCGATACCACCGAGAGCACCGATTGCAGGTATCAAGGCGGGAAGGAATACGCCCATGTTTTTCTTCCCTCTCCTCTTAGAACTTCGTCTCGCTTTCTTTGCGCCCATGCCCATCTTCACCTTGGCTTTCATCGTGGTGGAAATGCCCCACATTACTATTTTTCACCGAGTCCGGTGTCCAGTGCGCGACATATTTCGTCCGCCCTATGAGCGAGTATCTTGTCTACCTGATGCATAGCTTGCAGACCCTTGTGTTGGGAATATGCGATATTGTGCCACTTGAATGCCTGGTCCAGCATGTTGATGCTTGTATCGCCACATGCCAGCCTTTTAGCTAGCTTAGTTCCCGGCCCGCAGGACCTATATCCAGGAATGTGCAGCTGAAAAGTTAGATTGTTGATCCCTCTTCCAGATTTGATCTTTCTTCTATGAGTCATCATATGCTAGTGTACTACGAACTGATATACACCCTACCTTTATGCGTTTTCATTTCAGTATTATGCAGATAATCAAACAACATTATACTTCTCCCGACCACAAAAGCAAGGAAGATGTCGAAACCTCACGCGATTCACGTTACTGTATGCTGTTGCCCAATACCGTGAGAGGATTGATTTGTGAACTTTCGGGTTGCTGCAATACATGTGTGCTGTTGAGTTTTCTGGAAGAACCGAATGGTCTTAGGTTCGAGAACGTGTACCTGTACTGCAAATCGCTCCAGCAACCAAAATACCAGCCAGCATTTAGCATGAGTACCGCAGGCCATTAGTGTGAAATACTTCCTTTGCAGCCATAGCGAGGCCGTTGTGCCATAGAGTGAGCAATGCCAAATTCCCTATTTATTTTCGATAATGTGGTATGTGAGAAACATACTTGTATCCAGGAGTACTTTAGTATTGGATGGCATACGAAGGTGAACTGTGTGTGCTTGAGTCAAACTCATTCATGCGCTCCAAAACAACTGCAATGCGATAAAGTAAATTTCCTCGTATTGTTTCGCATGGGCGATACGAACTTGCGGCATGTGTACGACGACCACGTCAATAAATACATGACATACGCAGAGTTTAAGGATATGTGTTCTTTGTGCTGGAATGTGGAGTACAGCATACTGGTACATGAGGGAAGGTACAGACGTGGCTTCGATCAGTTTATAGTAAGATGCCGACCATGAGTCACGATTCAATTTCCAAGTTCAGACATGGTCTACGGTCTGATGATAATGATGATGGGAATGGGTTGACGGAAGCTTGCCTCACTGCTGTTCACAGGGGCCTGTCACTTCTTGGGCAAAATATCGAGAGCATGAAAAATGAGGTATTGGAAGATTTGATAGCTGTCGACCAGCACATGGTGCAGAGGCACATATAATATACCTGATCTACGCACCGAATGTGCAGACATGGGAAGAATTGAAGGCACATCAAAATATGCTAACATCCAAACAGGCTGCGAAATCCGATGTTGCGTGGCATATCAAGAATGTGCTGAACGCGTGCATCAACCGACTGGAAAGGATTTAATATTTACTTTCCTTAACTCGAGAGTGAATATGTATATATACCTGTGTGGTTGTGTGTTTATTCCATTCTATGAATGATGGCAGACCGAACCGAACTGATGACTGAGCTGCAGTGGGCCATCGAAGCTGTTCGTGCGAAACATCTACTCGTGAAAAGTTATAGCCTGGCTCTCGAGAATCGAAGGGAAGAGGCTTACAAGCCAATAACCAGCCATCTCGCGAACTTGGTTGATAACGCTAGGAGGGAGCTTTGCCTCGGCTAGATATCAAACTCGAAATTAAGGTGGAAGGACCGACCCTGATGCATAAATAGAAAATAAATCCGGAACTGCCCGAATAAGAAGGGGGCAGGCATCACTAACAACGAAGACGATTTGCACCTGATCGATTTTCTGCGTGAGCGAGTGCGGAAACAAACACGAGAGCGTGGACTAAAGTTGGGCACCGTGGTCGGGCACTGCGTCGCTTCTTACTCCGATCGTAACAGCGACATTATGTACGACTTGCAACACCACTATGAAAAATGGTTTCTCAGAAAAAAATGAAGTTATATTTTTTCCAGGAGATATGATGCAGATCGGCAAACGCAAGGTGAAAATGTCGCATGGTCTGTGCGAACTTTGGTTTTGTAGGCATTCCGGACACTACACCGAATCGGATTTGTGCAAGTACCGTGGTCTGCTACAGTCCAGTCATGCTCAATACACGAAAGATAACACCTCAACACTGCGATTTAAGCACACAACCCATGCAAAATTCGGCATTATCGTGGGACGGTTTCCACGATTGGTCGAAGCTATTGGATTGGGTCTGCTGCTGCAGAAGATCGATGCCAAATGCAAGATAGACTATGTGTTTTGGGACGATCCAAACGAACTCGTTGAAAGACTATGGCCACTGGTCGCTTCGCAGTCTCTGGGTAACCAGTCGCATATCAATGAGATAATATCCATCATCGAAGAATTCGTCAAAACTGGCTACATAGTGAGATGGCGAAATATGACGTTTCTGGGGATTTGCAAAGGTCGGCCAGAAAGAATTATCCTCGGAGAAAGTATGTCATGAATGGGTTGGACAATACTTTCCAATCCGACCTGATCGAAATGCAAGACTTTTCTCGTGCGAATAAAGGCCACAGCTACATTTTGATCGTAATAGTCACGTTTTCCAAGTATGCCTGGGCCAGACCACTCAAGTTGAATAATGCATGTGACGTCACCAAGGCCGTGGCTGATGTGTTGAGAGGACACGTGCTGAAAAATCTCACACCGACGATAGTAAAGAATAGTTTAATACTACTTTTTGTGCATTAATGAAAATGTATGGCATAAATCACTATTCCACTTACTCTGGACTCAAGGCTAGCATTTTCAAGCATTTTCACCGGGCTCTGAAATTCAAATTGTGGAGACATTTCACGACAAATGGAAACTACAAGCGGTTTGAGCTACTGCCGAAACTCCTCTGCGAATATAATTCTACTGTTCATTCTACCACTCGCATGAAGCCCGTAGATGTCAAGAACGACTACCTACAATGGAACGTGTATGCTATTTCGACGAGGAGGGACCTATGCAAGTCTGAAGCCAAGATCGGCGACCTGGTGTGCATCTCCAAACAGCGTAGCATTTTCCACAAGACCTATCGTCACAATAGTCTGCGGAATTGTACAAGGTGGTTCGCATATGACATTGGTATGTATTGACATTGGTATGCATGTATTGACTCGAGGACCTATGTAGCTAACCCATCGTCGGGGGTTTTAACGCAGAGGAGATCCAGCCTACGAAATTTCCCCATGTTTATTTGGTCGAGAAGAAGCTGAAACGACGTAATGGCATGTGTTTGTGAGGTATCTCGGACACTAGAAGCGTGATGATTCCTGAGTCAACGAGAAAGATATTCCGAAATAGGAACTACAAATAATTTTAAGTAATTCCCATGCATGTTGACATAGTCTATCTGACACTGAGCAAATGTGAAAACGACTTGTAAGTACGCGTGCAGTTACTTGACGACGTGCAAGTGCAGACCTCATGGTCATCAAACATAATGCAGGTGCGGAAACGACTTGAAAGCATATACGCATGCATGTGTGCAGACCTCGTGGTCATCCGACACTGTGCAGGTGCGAAAACTACTTTGAAGCACGTATGCTTGCTCATGTGCAGTTACCTGATGCAGCATAGGTGCAGACCTGTGAAAATGCTAACATTGTATGACAGGCGAGTCTGTCTCACGAGCCTGCCCGTGCATCCTAGTAGTTTAATTTTCATGAAACACACAGCTGAATACCAACTTAAAAAAAAAATTCAAAAGCAAAAAAGAACTAATATTTGCATATTTTTTACAAGGTCCTACCTGGAATGCACTATCGCATTATTCTAAAAGTTAAATATATATTAATTTTTTTATTGACAAAACTATTGCCAGTTCAAAGTGCGATTGGAACTTTTAGAAATCCGAGGTATCAAGCCAGAATTATTTCATTATTACCATTTTTTAAATTAATTTTTTTTTGGTTACAGGTTTTTGTGAGGGAGGAGGGGGATCATACATTCCCCGATGCACTGGGTACCAAAGTGGCATGCCGAAATAATTTAATTTTTATTAAAATCATTTCTAAGCAACTTTACTCGAAAAAATTATAAAAATCGAATTATAATCTGCAGCGACACTCTAAAGAGATAAAGTTATTAGAAATCCAAGGTGGGGAAACAATAATTTTTAATTTGTTATAATATTTTTTATTATAATAATTTTTATTAAACTAATTTATAGAGTTTTGCGTTGCTGGAATGGTTTGGAAGTGGCGGGAAGGGGGGGAGATGAACACGGCCGCCAGCCGTACCTGTGACGTCATGGCAGATAACTACAACCTCCGACTCCTGAAATTCTGTGCCCCAAAGTCGGCTATCCTATACTACTAATACTCTTTGTTTACGAGAAATACGACATGAAAGGCCCAGAAATCATTGTAGCAATCATGTGGTGTTCCAATTAGATAAATATGAGGTGATGTAGCAATGCTGCAACTAATGTGTTCGTCTTAAGGCATACCGCAAGGGAACTAGCCGAGCTCAGTAGTGCCAAATAGGCCATGGAGTTCACATGCAGTGAGTACTGGGCCATGGGAATTGCCATTGGTGCATCTGGCGGCCAAGCTCCGTGCATGCTGCATGCATCCAATGTGCGGAAAAGTACATTGCCGTTGGCAGAGCAAACTTCTCTAACATCTTTTATGACGTTTGACGTTTTGTATGCTGATGCTGTGCGCTGTACTTAACGTGAAATAAAGTAATTTTATCTACTTTTATGTCGTTTTCCTCGTAAACTAAGGATATTACGCTTTTTTTTTTACCAAAGAATATTTTCTACTTAATATTGATCACAAATTCTTGTGATGCAGTCCGTTTACACGAATTACCTGCCATTCTGTAAATGCATAATTGGCTCACGTAAACTCCTTTGCAAAGCTTGGTAGCTGGTCTAAGCTACATTTACTTCTCATATAATACTTCAAAATTTTAATACAGTAGTTTCATTTTACAAGGTTACCGCTGTTCACTACTATTCGCCATTTCACAAGGCCAAGTCACTGTAAACTTGCGTTGGTTGGACATTTCTTTTAATGTCGCAGTAACGCAAAATATTTTGTTCTTCCTGTAATTTTTAGCGTAATACAATTTTTTGCATGTGGCAACTAAGAGGCTTCATTAATTAACACTACATAAATTTATTAGCATTATAGTAACGTAAGACTCTGTAAATGGTTAACATGATTAACTTAGTAACAAAATTATTAACTTTATTACAACATAAACATTTAAAGAAATGCTTTAATAGTAAATGTTTGCTGCAAGGACATTATACTTGTTTCTANGGACATTTCTTTTAATGTCGCAGTAACGCAAAATATTTTGTTCTTCCTGTAATTTTTAGCGTAATACAATTTTTTGTATGTGGCAACTAAGAGGCTTCATTAATTAACACTACATAAATTTATTAGCATTATAGTAACGTAAGACTTTGTAAATGGTTAACATGATTAACTTAGTAACAAAATTATTAATTTTATTACAACATAAACATTTAAAGAAATGCTTTAATAGTAAATGTTTGCTGCAAGGACATTATACTTGTTTCTANTTTTATTACAACATAAACATTTAAAGAAATGCTTTAATAGTAAATGTTTGCTGCAAGGACATTATACTTGTTTCTATGTTCCCTGGCACGTTCACCTCTGACACCTGCTCATCGTCGTGCACGTCTCTTGTGGTGTCGGGAGTGTGTGCTGGAGCAGCGAATGTACAGTAGTGGTGTTTAGTGATGAGAGTCGTTTCGGCCTTGGACAAGGTGATGTCTGTGTTCGCATTCGTAGACGTGCGGATGAGCGAAACAGTTCATCGTGAATTCGNCATCTTGACTGTCTCTGGTATTCATTCAGGAGAACAAGATGAATGCGTCGTACATGTTAAACATGTTAACTGTTGTATGTTTTGTATTGTGATGTTGGCAAACCTGTTAAATTTAGTATTGTGTTTTTGTTCTCAGAGAATATATAGTTGTTGTCGTTAAAGTTTTGTTCAGTTGCGTTTTAATAAAGAAGAGATGAGAAAGCAGTGGCAATTATTTATTACAAACCGAGCAGAGAACGATTATCAAACATAGTAGCAGATGTCCGTGCTTTAGAGGAAGGTTATGCTGATTTGTAATGATATATTAAAAAATCGCGGCCTTTTTAACGAAATATTTATGAACTGAAGGAGCTTACACGTGTTGGTTTATGCAAAATGGAATCCATAAAACCGGAGGTTGCTGTTCCAGTGTTTGATGTAAGAATTTTCAAACATGGAAGTTTAGAAATATGACAATTTTGATGCAAAATATTTGTCTGATGTGGTTGAATTGGATGTTCCGGAGCCTGTTACTGCTGAATGGGGTAAGAAGAATAAATGTGCTAAAGCTATTATTGTCAGTGGTTTTAAGTGATGCGCAGATCAGTTATGCAGAAGAAATAGTGAATGCCAAGTCAATTTTGGAGAACTTGTTTTGTGTATATGAAAGGAAAGGAGCTATTGGTAAGCTGATGATGAAACGAAAATTACTGGAACTCAAATTGGAAGAAGGTGGTGATCTGATTAAACATCTGGAATACTTTTATAAGCTTGTGAAAGAACTGCGTGCATTAGGTGAAAATATCGTCGACACAGAAATAGTGAGTATTTATTGTTATCATGACCAAAAAGTTATGATGTGATTACCAAGGTTTTTGATGTCGTTAGTGAAAAGATGTTGACAATGGAATTTGTCCGGTCAAATTTGTTACTTGAGTATAATAGAAACGTAAATGAGAGTGAACGTGGTAATCAATCAGCTTCAACTGTAGAAGCGGGTCAGGCATTTAATAATTTAAATTAAAGTCATCTCAGTCTTCTGCACAGTCCAGTGGTTATGTGAAATGTGAGGTTAAATGTTTTAAGTGTAACAAGATGGGACATATTGCTTAATACTGCAAGAGTAATAATTCACAGAATCAGAAGAGGTGCTAAAATTGTAGTGGGATTGGTCATGTTAAAGCTAAATATTATAAGAAAAACCAAGATAAGGGTAATCGTGGTGGAAATTTTGGAAATTCTCGTAATCAAGAGAATAAGAATTCTTGTGGTAAAGGTGTAAATTTTATAAATAAAAGTATGGCTCAAGCTGGTTTCAATGTTGATGAGAAGGTAAAGTCTCAGGGCTATCGTGCTGAAATGGAAATTGTTAAAGCAGAAATTAAATGATATGTAGTCTCTGGTGCAAATAATCATTGTGTAAATAAAAATTATTTGTTTTATAAGAGTGTTAAATTAAAGAAACCTGAACCAGTAGGTTGTGCAAAAGATGGTGCACAGATGCTTGCATATGAAGTTGGTACAATTCATTGTGTTTTTCAAAAGGGTATAGATAAAGTAACTGTAGAATTTACGAATGTGCATTATGTGCCTGAACTTAGAACTAATTTATTATATGTTAAAAAAATTTGCTAAAGCTGGTACACATGTTAGATTTTGTGGAAACAAAGTCGTATTTGTTCATGGGAAGGGTTATCCATTTTATGTGGGTGTTCTGGATTCAAATGGAATGTATGAAGTAATATGTACTGTTGCTAAAGAAATTGGTGTAATGACGAATCTATGTACAAGCAAAGTAAGCAAGAACACGTGGCATAAAAGGTAAGGCCATCTTAATTATGATACTTCAAAGGATATGAAAAATGGTAACGTTGTTGATGGTTTTGATTGCAGTGATGTTAATTGTAATGCAAAATTGTGTAATATATGTCTGAAAGCAATACAACGAAGCATTTCCTTTTAATGAAAAACGATTGGGGAGCAGGAGTGTGTTAGAAATAATGCTTTCTGATGTGGCAGTAGTGAATAGTCCTAGGGGATGGAATGGAGGAAACAATGTGATGACTCTTATATATTTTTTCTCGTTTTAGTACTGTCTATGTCATTGAAAGGAAAAGTGATGTATTTGAGGTGTTCAAAGAGTACAAGGCACACATTGAGAATTAAACCGGTAGTCACAAAAAAATTTTAAGATGTTATAATGGTGGAGAATATACGAGTAAAGAGATGAAGAATTTTTGTAAGAAATCTGGTATTAAGATTCAGTACACCGAGGCGTATACCCCATAACATAATGGTGTGGCAGAGAGATATAATGAGACTTTTATGAAAACAGCTTGCTCTATGTTAAAAGAGAGTAAAGTGAAATATGAGTTACGGAGTGAGGCAGTGTATTGTGAGAATTATTTGAGAAATAGGAGCCCAAATTCTGCAAATAAGGACAAAACACCATATTAGTTGTTTTATGGTAAGGTACCAGATGTGAGAAATGTACGAGTTTTTGGCTGTGAATCATATGTAAAGATTCCAGAGAACTTACGCAGAGGAAAGTGGTCTGATAAGTCATGGCGTGGAATTATGATTGGATATACGGAAACAGGGTATAAAATTTGGACAGAGAAACGAAGGATAATTTATGTGGACATAAATGTTGTGTTCAATGAGATGGTTAGTGTTGATAGTAATTTTTCAAGTGAAACAAAGACAACAGTTAGAATGGTATCTGATGACGAAGAGGAAGATAAATAAATTGAAAGAGGAGCTAGTGATAATGAGGGTGTAGAAGATGAAGTTTCAGAGAATGAGGATTGTGTGAGAAGAAGTCAGAGGAATAGAAGACCACCTGTAAGATTAGATGATTATGAGGTGTATGCTTGTCATGTAGAATTTGAAGCCCCTCAGATGTATGAAGAAGCTATGTCATGAACTCATGCTAAAGAATGGAGTCAAGCTATTAATGAAGAACTGAATGCTATGAAAGAGAATGATGTCTGGTTGTTGTGCAGGAAACCTGAAGATGCAGAGACTTTTGATACGAAGTGTGTATTTACGATGAAGTGTGAGAATGGAAAGAAGATTTACAAGGGAAGGTTAGTTCCAAGAGGATTTAAGGAGCGAGGAAATTTTTATCCTGAGGAAATGTATGCTCCAGTAGCTAAGTTGACGACTATTAGGACGTTCTTGTCTGTTGTGAGTCAGAGGAAGTGTCATATATAACAGCTGGATGTAAAGTCTGCATTTTTGAATGGTAAACTGGATCATGCTGTTTACATTGAGCCAAAAAAGGGTCTTAAGTGTAGAAAGGGACCAGTATGAAGCTTAAAGAAATCGTTGTATGGTTCGAAGACAGCACCTAAGACTATGAATAAAGTGTTTGAGTCTTTGATGGTGAAGTTGAAGTTTAAGAAGTCATACCATGTTTTTTGTCTTTATACAAGGCAAGATAATTGAGTATATACTTATGTAGTGTTTTACGTTGATGATTTATTGATCGCCTCTTCAAGGAAGGGTGATATTAGTAAATTGTGTGCTATCTTATCAGAGGAGTTAAAAATGAAGACATTAGGTACGGCCAGAAAGTTTTTAGATTTCCAGATTCAGTGGGATCATGAAAACGGAGAGATGAAGCTCAGTCAGGAGCAGTATACGAGAATGGTTTTAAGAAAGTTTCATATGGAAGAGTGTAATCCTATTGGTACTCCGATGGAAGTGAATTTTAAGATTGATGATGAGTACACAGGTGAGTAAAATTGGCTTGTACGAGAACTAGTAGGTATTCTATTTTATTTGGCGTGCGGTGTGCGTCCAGATATTATGTTTACTGTAAATCTGTTGAGTCGATATCAGGAGAAGCCAGCTGAGAAGTCTGGATGGGATTGAAGAGAGTGTTACGTTATTTAACTGGTACTGTAGAGTATGGTTTGCACTATATGTGTAAGGAGAAGCATAAGTTTCTTTGTGGATATGCTGATTCAGATTTTTCTTCAGAAGTAATTGATCGTAAATTAATTAGTGGTTTTATTTTTAAAGTTTTTGATAATGTAATTTGTTGGTCTACCAAGAGGCAAGGTAGGGTTAGTCGCTCGACAGCAGAGGCTGAATATGTGGCCTTAAGTCATGCAGTAATGGAAGGGGTTTGGCTAAAGTATTTACTTTCTGAATTTAACGTAACAGAGCTAAACTTTGTTTTTTATGAAGATAATACTAGTTGTATTAATATTGCTAAGAATGAAGAAAATTTAAAGCTTACTAAGCATATTGATGTTCATCACCACTACATTAAAGATAAAGTACAAGATGATACTGTTGTGTTACGATATGTTGATTCGATAGGAAATCCTGCAGATATTTTTACGAAATATGTTAAGAAAGATTTGTTTATTAACCATTTAAGAGCATTAAGAATTTATTGATTTTCGGTTTTATAATTTAAACAGGTTTGAGGAAGGGCGTTTACTGTTGTATGTTTTGTATTGTGATGTTGGCAAACCTGTTAACTTTAGTGTTGTGTTATCTTCTCGGAGAGTATATAGTTGTTGTTGTTAAGGTTTTGTTCAGTTGCGTTTTAATAAATAAGAGATGAGAAAGCAGTGGCAATTATTTATTACAAACCGAGCAGAGAACGATTATCAAAAAGTACATCCATGGTGTTGTCAAAGCTGTCGTCAGACGACATCTCTACACACTGCAGAAACCAATCTTCCAGCACGATTACGGGCTCCCCCATGTCGCTAGGGCAACAGAGTTTGCTATACACTGTGTGCACACGCTACCCTGGCCCGCTATATCTCCAGACCTCAGCCCTATTGAGCATGTGTGTGGCATCATGGGACGGCGCCTGACATCCAGCCCAGCCCCGGCAATGACCATCACCCGGCTACGCCAAGGAGTACTGCGAGCGTGGGATATCTTACCCCAGAGAGACATTCAGCATTTGTACAGAAGGTTGCATGCCAGAATTCTTGCATGTGTGGTTGTTTGGAATTGTTATACTCCTTATTAATGTGTCTGTTCTATTTTATGTGTCGTATTTAATGTTCATAATGTCCCACGGACTGATGTTTTGATTCGTCTCACATACCACCTCCTTCTTCTTGTATACCAATTTTGCTGATAGGTATAGACCTACGGGTTATTCTAAAATTCATTTCTTTTGTGTGTGAATATATTCATCCATACGTGGGAATATGTATTTATATATTTGAAACATTTCCCCTAACATGCAGTATACGTGCATGATTACAACATTGTGAGAATTGGGATAAGTACTTATAATCATGCGTATATATACAAACGTTTGTGAAACATGCAACACCAAGAACGATAATTGTGATTGAAATGAACTATATACCACAAATTAGTTACACGATGACACACAATTGATTAGGATTACAGAACTGTACATGATCTCTGTCCTTGATAATTCAGTATGGTGTGAAGCCCCCACGTGCTGCAATAAGAGTTCCTAAACATTGTGGCATGGTATCAAAGAGGACCTGGATATGTTTATGGGGAATCTCCGTCCTCGCGATTTGTTTGCGAGTCTACAACGCATCAACAGTAATTGCTGGAGGTCCGTGATGAACAAGTCGCCAACCAACCATATCCCAGACATGTTCAATGGACGACATGTCAGGCGAACGTGCAGACTAGGGAAGCAGTGGTACCCGTCGTTCATTGAAGAGGGCTTGCACATTCCTCGTCACATGCGGACGGGAATTGTACTGCTAAAATATGGCATATGGTTTCGCCTCAGGCTCTAAAACCTCCCTGATGTAGCGGTTGCTGTTCTGATTGCCCACAACATTTACGAGTCGAGATCGAATATTGTATACAATGACGCTCCAAACCCTCACACTTGGCGTTCGTCCGCTATGCCGCTCCACAATGCAGGCTGCCACATTTCGGTCGCCACTAAAGCGTTTAACACGTGTACGGCCATCATTGTAGAACAGGTTGAAGCGGGACTCGTCCGAAAACACTCAATTTTGCCACTCAGCACGCCAGTGACGGCGTTCACGTGCATATTGTAGTCTGAGGAGTTTGTGGTTTCTGGACAATGAAAGCCAACGCAATGGCATGCGTGCCACCAGTCTAGCCCGCAGCAGATGGCGTCGAATCGTTGACGCAGACAGGTCCACACCCGTTGCAATGCTCCAGGGTCAAGCCAACGCCGTGGACGAGGCTGTACTGCCCGTTATGGCCATTTGGACAAGATAGCGGTCATCCCGTACTGTGGTCATATCCCGTGATCTAGTACCCGCTCGTAACTGCGTACGACCCTCTTCTATCCACTGGTTCCACACACGCATCACTTTCTTAGTAGCATGTCCTCTACGAGCCGAAATGCCACGGTATGACAAACCCGTTTCCCGGAGACCGGTCATTGTGCCCCGTTTGAACTCACTCAGATCCTCATATGGCGCCCTTTGACGTTAACAATGCATAATGGCACTTGCTTTCACTTCGTTGGATGGCTCTTCACTGACTGAACTTGGCGTAACACTGGTATTTCCGGTCACACAAGAGAGGGCGCTGCTGGGCCTACGTTTACGCCATCTCTCTGTAACCGTATTACCGATACACTCTTCTACACATCCTCCGAGTTCGTATTCATTAGGGCCATTCTTTCTGGGTGTTGCAATTTTCACAAACAATAGTGTCATTACCTAATAAACCAGGGTTGATACATCACATAATTATTATTCTTCACCCGTATACTGAGAAGTTTCCATTTCCACAGTTGTATAAATACAAAACATTTGTTGTCATGAAAGATTTCTAGCGGAATCGTGTTTATTGTATTACAGTGTTTTTGGTTGTCGAAAAGTTACTACGCTGAGAAAAAGGTTTTGTTGATTCTAACAAAGTTTGTTTCGCGCAACCAAATTAATTGTTCGTAGAGGTGCAATGAAAGTTTTTGTTCTTGAAACCAACTAGTGTTCTTGTGCTTAGTTTTTTGTCCAAAAGAAAGATTGGTTGGTGCAAATTAAGATTTGTTTGGCTCTACGTACGTTAAATTGTTTCGATTAATATAAGAAAAATTGAAAGCCCAACGTAAATTCCAACCTAGATCATTTGTATCGCAGAGCTAGGCCTTAGCAAACTCAGCTACAAGTGACCACTAAGAAAAAGAGGAAGGTTTAGAGATATATACATTTCTATTACTAGACAACGTGCACACACAAATAAATATTTCAAGTTTTACAGCTTTACATTTAAGTTTCTAGTTGGACTTGTTTTATACCATTATTTAGCATCAAAAATTGCACTAACAAACATTTTCACTATACTAATTGCCACATAAGATACAAACAAACTCTCGAGTTGTTTTTTCGAACGAAGGCAAACAAATGCGTGGCCCAACAAATATATATTGTTGATTCAACTTAATATTCTGTTGACAGTCTTATTTCTTTTTGCCAAACACAGAGGTTTTGTTAATTAAAACGTGTATTTTGTTGGATGTACAAAATAAACGTTGTTGCTTTTAAAGTTTTGTTTCTTCAACAAAATACTTTGTTGGGAAAACTAGATAAATGTTTGGCCCTATACAAATATTTTGTTGGCAGAAACCTTTCTCTAAGTGTCGGGGGTATCGTACAAACATACATACATGTAGACTTAACCTAATCAGAAACCTATCTTACCAAGGAAAGTAGGCTAGGCTAAAAAAAAAACACACTAAAAATATACTTTTTTTTTTTTCAATATGTTCACGCGGCTATGTAAACTGCAGCCTAGCCCCGTTATTCCAAAACAAGGAAATTGCATGTGCGCGTTGCGTCTGCTGCACTTAATTTATTGTACAAAACATTTTGTACCAAAAATTACTCTGAAAACGCAAAGTTTCGGCCTTTTTTTTTTTTACGTAAAGGTTTTATATATCACAGTTGAAGTAAGCTATTAAAACAGTAATATTTTATTAAGTGCTATTAAAAATTATGTAATATAGCGTATATATTTAATATGGAGTTTCTGAAGCTCTGAAAAATTGTCAGACGTTCTGAAAAGGTCGTGGCAGAACCACGATGAATGTTTTGACTTTTGTAGTAATGTTTTTTCATCATCACTAGCGAGAATTTGTTCTTATATCCAGTCATAACGAGAGCAGAAATTGGTAATAGAAATGACAAACTTTATATCTTACACAAATTGGTAACTGGGAATTTCCGCAAATTTGTCTAGATCATTAACTTTGTCATAAAGTTATCTACACTCAAAATTATAATTTAATCTGTATTGCTCGTACATTTGAGTATCACAGGAGATCACGAAATCTCGGGGTGACTATATTATTTGTTTTGGTTATGTATCTGAAAACTGAAGGTACAAGCAATCGCAAATATATTATCTTGAGAATTATTGAAGAAAAATAAAACAATTCAATTTCAGTACACATAAAATATACACTAAAGGCGGATATTGTTAATGTGAATATGCTATGACACTCATATTCAAACACGTGCAATTAAATGGTTAATCAAGCTAACATGTTCGAATTGTTACATGTGTAATAATTCAATTATTGAATGCAAACAATAGGAAATCCTAATCTCAAAAACAGTATCCCGTACTTTATTATAAACGCTTCCAATACTTATTAATGTTGAAATTTTTTTTATCTTTAATGCAACTTATCTTATTTTGACAAAGTACAAAGTAGAAAGTATGTCACTGTCTGGCATTACGTTTCAGTTACTTTAACGAATGTAGAACGTCCCGCCAATTTCAGCCAACTTAATAACAGAGTTTATTTATTTCATAACAGCCAATCAGAGCGCAACACAGAAGAAAAATCGTTCTGGTATATTTACACAACTAGTTTGCTTTGAACAACAAGAGATTGCGATCGGAACAAGTACGAAGGCTGAACATGGTCGAAGTGAAGTAGTTCTGTTTCTCGTGTAGCTGCAGCCTTGCTCCGCAATAGTAATTTTAAACAGCTCTAATAATAAGGAGACTGGACACAGCCATAAAGAGCCGACATTCTTGTTAGTAAATATCTATGGAGTTGTAAGCACGTCAGGCAAGCTCTGATATGGCATAGAGTTAGGACACCCGCTGGTTACGCGGTATAGTTGACCAGCAGACTAGACTTCACTGTACTGCTTATGTTAGAAGCCTTCTGTGGCATGACAACACATAACTCGTCCACACTCGACCACTGAAGGATTACAATTCGTTCAGGATCGTCTGAGGAGTGTCGGATTAACAGTGGTCGAGTCACACACGCAAAGAAACGTACATCAGAGTGAAGTCTAATTCAGTATCAACAGGTAACGCGATACCAAATATTCCCTACATATGATAGATCTGCAGTGTAGCGATACGTACACGGATGTAGTGCTTATATCAAACGCCTGTCTCGTAATAAGTCATTTTGATACCTGAGTAAGATCAGCTACGGTATTGAGAGGACTTAAAAAAATCTGTGGACATTTATCGATAATAAACTTTTGCAGTTACAGTTCCTTGGTCATTATTGCGTGTTTTCGTATGTTCATACTTATTAACATATTAAAGGTGATTAATAAGCATTTCAACACAACATAATAAAAACCGTAGTAAAAGATAACGCGGCGCGCGTCTAAATGTTCAGCGGACAGTATCATTAAAAGGGTCAGATTGTTATAATGGGAGAATGAGCGAGCGTTCAGATTTACATACTTCTGTGGAGTGGAGAGGTTTGGGTGGCCCTTAACATTGGGGTCTTGAGAGCCGATGAGGGTGAAGCGAGGTGAGTATGGAGCAGCGCTGGAATGCAATGGTGGGGAAATATGATGTCCCTGAGAAAACCCACCGACCAGTGGCATCGTCCTGCACTATTCCCACGTGCAAATATCCACGAGTGCCCCG
Organism: Clitarchus hookeri; assembly: GCA_002778355.1. Classification (NCBI taxonomy): domain Eukaryota; kingdom Metazoa; phylum Arthropoda; class Insecta; order Phasmatodea; family Phasmatidae; genus Clitarchus; species Clitarchus hookeri. The sequence continues at coordinate 998,420 of NQII01000179.1, read as the reverse complement.
ACCGGGAATCGAACCCTGTACACCTTGGTGGGAGACGAGCGATCTAGCCTCTCTATATACTCATGTGGTTACGGTTTAAAATAGTGGAGAAATTTGTAGTTTTCTCCCTTGTCTAACTGTCACGAACATCATTGTGATTCCATTGAGTCAACTGTTACTCTTTACAAAATAAAAATAAGTATGCTATAGTTGCCAGTCTTTTTGACAATTGAAATAATTTTAATAATACATTAATATTAACACGAACTACTTTTTATTGCTGCCAACATTAAAGTACAAGTGGGGGAAAGGAGTTAAGATGAAACTGTACGAAATTTCTGGCAAGGATTTCGAAAGTTATAAGTTTGAGAGAAGGGCCACGCCTGAAGGGCTGAGGCGACGAAGATGGCGGTGCACTGTCAAGGCCACAGGTGCCCTTCTTGTCCCGAGTGCGAACCACGTATTAGGGCTTTATACACAACGTATATAAAATATGCTAATGAAGCCCGGCAAATGATAATCAGTACACAAGCCCTGCACGCCGTCTAGCGGCCAGTCGCCGCGTAATTAGGTGATTAAAATTAGAGCTCGCATCAGAAACTCAATTAGCAATTAAACGTGGCATTTTCTAATTACGATCGCCTCCCCCTCCCCTCCTATACCCCTCTTCCTAATTGCGCTTAGCCCCGGAGTCTGTTGGGGGAAAAGAAGGTCGAAGGGAGAGCGGGGAGCCGGGGCGATTACGTCAGACGAGTTTCTCTGAAGCCCACTTTGTTTCCACGCTGTTTCCCCGGGTGCGTGCGTGCCTGCCCCACCAGCTAGAAGAAGGGGGAGGGGGAGTAAAAAAAGTGTGCGTCACGCAGATACTTATCGCGCTGCACGAAACAGAGGAAGGCAGTCATCTGCTGCAGGCAGCATAATTACACATTCATAAATAATGGTGAAATCGATTGTGCGGCGCTTTTCGGGGGGAGGGGGGGGAGCTNNNGGGGGGGGGGAGCTTTCGTATAGCCCCTCCGAGCGTCGTGCCGCGCGCTGGAAACTTCCGAGGCTTCGGCAGAGATGCGGTCAAAACGCGAGGTCGCTGGTTCGACTCCCGCGTGTTTAGGTCGGTTTACACGCACAGGGTACTTACTGGAAGTAGCTGCTGCGAGTCCGCCGCCCGAAATAGGGTAGTAGGTGACCCGGCCTTGCGACAGAATACTTAATAATACAGAAATGAAACTACTAAACGCATCGATAATTCGAGCCACACACGTAAACAAAATGGCGTCACTGGGCAGCAACATTTCGGAACGCCGCTGGCCATTCGGCGCCTGATGACTTACTGGCCAGACGGAAGCGCAGCCAATAGGGAATCTTTCGTATCACGCGGGTAGCCAATCAGACACAAGACCAGTTCCCAGAACCACTCTCGGCTAGTCAGCTAACATGTACGCCCACATCGAGGTAGTCGTGATGCCATTTCACTTCTGTATGCTTTCTTATGCTGTGCCTGCGGCTGTCGCAGCCGCCATATCTACAGCAGTCGCCATGAGTGCAGCAGCTGCCAACATTGCGCATGCGCAGCTGCACTTTGGCGTGAGATGCAACGCAACAGCTGCAGTCACGTCATTCATTCCCCGATGTGTCTCTCTCTCTCTCTCTCTCTCACACACTCTCTTCCCACCCCTTCCCCTTCCCACTCTCAACGAGTACTAAAATATAATTAAATTTATCGATAGAGAGCCAGAATATTGCCTGAACTTCATGTCATCAATAAAGATATGCCTATTAACAAAAAAAAATTGCTTGTTGGGACGGAACTGTTCAAGTTGATAATTTTCTTCCTGCGCGGTCGAATAAATTTGATTCCTTGTTGTCGTCTTCGTCTTCCCTTAAACCATGGCGAAAAGCCTTCTCAGTAATGTAATGTCATGTAATGAGGTGTGCCCACACACGTAGAGTTAATATGGGGTAGAGTGATCTCGCTGGTTGCGCATAACCAGTCTCCATGTCCCAACATTGAACTGCTTTTCTGCCAACATGACATTCATAAACAACGTGGATAAGGTTATAAAACTGTTTAGTAAAAAAGTTCTTTGAGATGTTTGTATACTTCCTCTAACCAATTTGTAATTCAGTTTAACTAAATTCAAATTGGTTGAAGTATTTTCATATAAATGTGATTGTCTTTCAAAAATTCAGATAATAACAATTACGTTTATCACTGTCGACCATGTGACGTTGGCGTTTGTGGTGTTTTGAGGTATAGGATGTTCACGGTTATTTGAGCACTGTTGAAATTAACTATCGAAAAATGCCACTGCTCTTACCTGCATATAGTTTCAAGGCACGTTGACTGGTATGTGGCCAGTAAAGTTAGTAACGACTCAGAGAAAGTAGTTCCATGTCTTATCGTTTTGTTAAAAGAGTTAGGTCAACATTTGTGAATATAGAAATTATTTCTTTTGCTTTCTATTTTTTTCAGTAATATTAAGTGTGAAATATGGACTTTTCTAATAATTTGACAGTTTCACTTGGCCGACCCATGAATGAAGTAATGAGACCCACAGTAATGTTAATGTCACATATGGGGGAAGAATACGCAATGTGCATACAAGTAGATCTTCAGCAGGGTTTTCAAAAGTGCTCAGTTTACCGCGAACAGCCCTTAGGTAGATCTTGGGTGCCTGCGCATAAGACGAAGAATAGATCTACTTCATCTTTAGTCTATGCTCATGCATACACACTCGTCACGTTCCTGGCTGGTGGCTGCGGCGTGTCTATTGTCTGTGGAGGTTCAAGTAGTGCAGCTTCGGCTGCAGCTGCAGTTGACCGCCACGGGTTTGGAAACACACCTCCACTCGAGCAGAGGTAACTTGTAGTGATGGGGCAGGATCGAATATTTCCAGCAATAATAGACTTTCTATTCTAATACTAGTACGAAAACAAGACTTTCACTCGCAGCTTGAATTCGAGAACTTTAAGATTCCGTTTTGGTATTCTTCTATTCGAATAAGTGCTTTTATTTTGTTTTCTAAACGATCTGTTTCCATTCGCAATATTATTTTAAAATACGATGAAATTGAGGTGCAGCGAATGCCGATTCCAAACAACTATACAAAAAGCAATACAATAAAAAAAATTTTCTTAGAAGTCAACAATAGACAAGAAACAGTGTCTTTTATATTGAACAAAGAGATTTTAAAACTTGATATGTAATGTAGACGGACCACGAAAGTCATGAGAATACTTAGGCCTCAGTAAAATAACTATTAAATTCGAAAAATACAATTATGTGTGCAAACATTCCTGTGGAGGGGAATAGAGAGATTTGGGCGGCTCTTAACGTCGAGATCTTGAGAGCCGATGAGATTGGAGTGAGGTATGGAGCGACGCCGGAATGCAAGGGCGGATGAAACGAGAAATCTTCGAGAAATCCCGCCAACCAGTGGCATCATCCGGCACGATTCCCACATGCGAATATCCTGCAGCGACCCCGCCGGGAATCGAACCCGGTTCGCCTATACCGTATTAGAGTTTAGAGTAGCCAGTGACTCACATACTGTGCTCACATTGAGATAAAGCTTTGTTATAGCCAAGAAAATACTTTTTTGTAAAGGGACAATAAAGTATTTTGTTGTTGAAACCAAATTATTTTGTGTTTGTGGTTCTCATTTGTTTGCCTCAAACAAAGATTTGGTTGGTGCAGCTAAATATTTGTTTGACTCTACGCATATTACATAGTTTCAGTTAATGTAAAAAACAATTAGAAGCCCGAGTGAAATTCGAACCTTGATTGTTTGCACCCGAACACTTCGCCCTAGTAACCTCAACTAAAGTGACTACTAATTAAATTGGAATGTTCGTAAATATAAATATTTCCAATACTGGGAGAAATGTGGAGAAAAATTTTTCCAGTTTTACAGCTTGACTTTTAATTTAATGCTGAAATTGTTTTATAAGGATACATATACCATTATTAAGTAACAATAAATGCAGTAACAATAACTGTTACTATCCTAATTGCCACAAAAATTGCAAACAAACTGTCGAGCTGTATTTTTGAACAAAGGCATCTAAATGAGTGGACAAACAATAATATACAGTTAAATCAACAAAATATTTTGTTGGTACTCTAATTTCTTTCGACCAAAAAAAGAAGTTCAGTTAATTTAAACATGTATTTTGTTAGACAAACCAAATTATATACATTTTTTTTTCAAGTTTTGTTTATTCAACAACATATTTTTTTGGGGCAACTGAACATATATTTGGCACTATACGATTCATATTTTGTTCGCTGGAACAAACCTTTCTCTCAGTGCACGTAAGAATAGGGCAAAAAAGTCTAACATGTAGCAAATAATGACGAGAATTTTGCGTGCCTGTAATAAAATATCACAGAAAAATATTTATTTGGCAATGGCGGAAATAATCATTGCTTGTGATATTTCGTAAGTTGTTTTTTCAGTATCTTGTTGCTGCATCAAGCAAGAGTAATGAAAATTTTTTTTTTATATAATTTTGGTCCTCGCGAGAGCAACAGCTCGTCTGAGTTCTTGTAGCTGAATATGCTGTTACTTAGCAGTCCAGTCTTGTTTTGAAAAAAAAAAATTAATATAGTTTTAAAGTGCAAATTAATTATTGCTGTACAAAAAAAAAGTATATATAATAATTAAAAATGTTTTCTGGCAGTCAAATTGTAGATCAGAATAGTAACAAAAGAAAAAAAATATTAAATCATATACCAACGTTAGTAAAACGTTTTATAACGGTTGACATCCAAATGGAAACCCCATTATAAAAGATAACTTTTTACATTAACACGAAAGCTCTCGCACATTATTGTGCTAAATCGTATGACTACATTTGAATCACGAGAATATGTCATTCATTTCGGCCTTGCCCACAAACGCAAGCTGAAGATAAAAGTTTTAATTAATCCCTAGACTAAACATGCATCGTTGAAGTTCATAAATTTTTTATATAGATTATATAACACATTCTACAACCGGGGGACTTATTGTTAAAACTCGTTTTTCTATTCACGGTNTTAATCACGAGAATATGTCATTCATTTCGGCCTTGCCCACAAACGCAAGCTGAAGATAAAAGTTTTAATTAATCCCTAGACTAAACATGCATCGTTGAAGTTCATTAATTTTTTATATAGATTATATAACACATTCTACAACCGGGGGACTTATTGTTAAAACTCGTTTTTCTATTCACGGTAGTTCAGATGCCCGGTAGCCCTTACCTATTTTTATAACACATTGTAGCTAACTGCGTTAGTACATTAACAATATTATACGCCTTGTTATTGAAATTTTCTTAAATAGCTTTCGATTAATATTCTGTATTATATTTTGTATCGTTAGGGGAAACTACATAGCACAATAAATTTTCTTTAATAGTTTAAGTTTAGCTTTTTCTGGTGGTAAATTCCTTTGTAATTGTTTTTAGAAAGTGAATAATTATATCTGTCTAGTTATTACGCAGAAGAATGTATCGTTATTGTTTATTGACCGATTCAAACACTTAATAACTTCAGAAAACCTATTAACGTGTTCTGGATGGCCTGAAGTGACAACACAACGGTTTCTTGGTATAACTAATTAACCTAGTTCCTCATGGAACGTTAGTGTCAGGTAATTGTACTGGCATGCTCCGGTGCTCAAACAATACGGTTGAGTACTTCAAACGCACTGAGAGTTGAGTTCACACCCCGCTGATGCATCGTAAGTTAAAAACCAGTATTTTCTTTCTTTTTCTTTTGAATTGACAATTTTTAACAAGTGTAAGAGTATTTTAATGAGAGAANTAAAAACCAGTATTTTCTTTCTTTTTCTTTTGAATTGACAATTTTTAACAAGTGTAAGAGTATTTTAATGAGAGAAGGTAAGCATTTAATTTCAACATCGGTGAAACATTTCACACGGTCGAAAAATGTATTTGCGTCACACACCACTGCCANTGTAAGCATTTAATTTCAACATCGGTGAAACATTTCACACGGTCGAAAAATGTATTTGCGTCACACACCACTGCCAACGTTTTAACGACCTTGGTGGAGGTGGGACATTCACTTGAGAGGGGTGGCTGTCCTGCTCAAAGTCAATCAAATTGTTATGAGTTGTGTAAAGTAAAAGTACCAGGAAACACATTCCGTGGCTACTGTACATCGCAGTTTTCGTCCTCTGCCTTTACAGCGAAGCAAGGCAGAATTTCAGGTACTGAACTTCTCTTTCTTAAAAACCCATAAAATTATTTTAAGGTGACTTTTTAGTGAAACCGTTTCTACTAACTCATTATTTGCGCATATACACCCCAGTAAATTAATTTGCTAATAAGATGAGATTTTCTCAATAAAATAATAATCGTTAACCCATACTTGCTACTTCTTATTTTTGTCTTATAAGATAAACATAAAAAAAGAATAAAAATTGCTTTAAAATAGTATGTTCACCGTTTGTCTTTGCAGTTTACTTAAGAGGAATGAGAAAAATACAAAATCGCAAATGCAGCTCAGTCCGTTTGCTTCCATTGCAAGTGTAACGACACCAACGCCCTGCCAATACTCGACGCGTCCTTAGTGATGCGTGTACAGTTAGTAGGCCCGGCGTATGGTGCCAGATGTAACAACTAACAGTTCCGCTAGCCTCACGTGATGTGTAAGGAGGTATGTGTGTAATGCCGTGTAGAGACACAGAGTACAACAGATGGAAAGAATTGATGTATGTGTAGCAGATGAACACTCACAAATGGCCCAACAAAATTAAATTGCAAAACAACAAGAAATATTACTGGGAAAAAAATGTAGTGCTACTGGAGATAATTTACTCGACAGAGACTTTGTAAGAAAATGTGAAATTTAAATAGCATTCTTGTAATCGAATTAATTCTTTCAGGCAGTAAAAGTTTAATAAATTTTCAGATATGATTTTATCTGTGGCCTCAGCAACATTAGCCTCTTTCGTGACTGAATTTATCCATTTACTTTATGCCTGGCAATTAAACTATCAAACTTCCAGAAAAATATGTTTCATTAATTTGTCTCTTTGCTTCAGACTAGCTCAGTGTTTTAAGTAAAAAACTAATCATGCCAGAGTATCCGTAGTTATATTAAATAAAGTTCAGTTCAACTTGAATAGAAAAGTTCGTTTCAGGTTCTTAATAAAATAGTTCATAGACTTAGCTGATTATAATTTAAAACTAAGAGTTCTTGAAGTTCTCGACGTTCTTGGCGGTCTCGTTGTCGGCAGTCGCATCCCCCTGGATGCAGCAGGACCTCTCATCGCGGGCTACCCTATTCAGGTTCTCCGGCCTGTAGTTCAATTACAGTCCCAGCACATTTAAACACACCGCGGTAACTCGAACTAATTAACCTGAAAATATACGCTGGCGACAACCGATATAAGCCTGCTTCTTCCTAAATCTTTCCTCGCTCCGTCATCTCCTTCGAGACGGCCTGTTTTCAGGTTCGAACTCGGGTCCTTATAATAAAAACTAAATATAAAACCCGGCGTGCTAAACCCACGTGGGTTAGCGTAAGAATTACTCATCGCGTCACTTAGTTACCAAGGCAACGGANAAAACCCGGCGTGCTAAACCCACGTGGGTTAGCGTAAGAATTACTCATCGCGTCACTTAGTTACCAAGGCAACGGATCACGAACTGCTCATACACTAGGGCCTTCTAAACAGATTACAAAAACAAAACACTGGAAAAACATATAAATGTGTTGTACAACAAAATCAAATCAAAATTTAAACAAGCAGTGAAATTACATACCAATTAACATGGTTAATGTGCCAATGAACAATATTATCGGTGACATCAGATTACGTCTTGCAAATACATAAACAGGTAAATAATTTAAATCTGCATATGTTCAGCTGTTGCTCATCTAAAGCGGGTGCTTGGCGATGCATTTGAAAGTCGTGTCAAGCTACTTCCAAACCGTGTATACGTTACTTTGTGGGGTTTATTTTATGTTAACTAGGAAGTCGCCTTGAATTGGTAGCCGTGGAGATAAGTTCAATTTTTGTTTCACGCACGTCGAGGAAAAAAAGTTACGTACTATAAAAAATGTTTTATTGGCAATTTAAGCGTGTTTACTCAATCGACACGCGGCGACGAATCATGATATCCATATTAACTTAGAACTTTAACTTATGCCAGAAATATTAACATTGGTAAGCAGTAAGAAAAAAATTGATCAGGGTTTTGAGGCTGAATACCAGTTAGCTGAGAGAGTACTCCCTGGGCCACTATAGACGTCACAGAGAGCACTATATACTGTTCCAACTCCAGACTGAGAGCGCGAGAGCTAGAGTGGGCGACAATGTACACTCGCTGCACACTCTCGCACCCTTTATGACGGCCATGTTGTTTTGAATTACCTCAAATTTCAAATGTTTATTTGTTGTAATTCAGCTAATATATGTGTGTGTGTAAATACATATATAAATAGTTATATGCTGCCACTCTGCGTCATTTACCTTGCCCTCCCNAAAACCCGGCGTGCTAAACCCACGTGGGTTAGCGTAAGAATTACTCATCGCGTCACTTAGTTACCAAGGCAACGGACCACGAACTGCTCATACACTAGGGCCTTCTAAACAGATTACAAAAACAAAACACTGGAAAAACATATAAATGTGTTGTACAACAAAATCAAATCAAAATTTAAACAAGCAGTGAAATTACATACCAATTAACATTGTTAGTGTGCCAATGAACAATATTATCGGTGACATCAGATTACGTCTTGCAAATACATAAACAGGTAAATAATTTAAATCTGCATATGTTCAGCTGTTGCTCATCTAAAGCGGGTGCTTGGCGATGCATTTGAAAGTCGTGTCAAGCTACTTCCAAACCGTGTATACGTTACTTTGTGGGGTTTATTTTATGTTAACTAGGAAGTCGCCTTGAATTGGTAGCCGTGGAGATAAGTTCATTTTTGTTTCACGCACGTCGAGGAAAAAAAGTTACGTACTATAAAAAATGTTTTTATTGGCAATTTAAGCGTGTTTACTCAATCGACACGCGGCGACGAATCATGATATCCATATTAACTTAGAACTTTAACTTATGCCAGAAATATTAACATTGGTAAGCAGTAAGAAAAAAATTGATCAGGGTTTTGAGGCTGAATACCAGTTAGCTGAGAGAGTACTCTCTGGGCCACTATAGACGTCACACAGAGCACTATATACTGTTCCAACTCCAGACTGAGAGCGCGAGAGCTAGAGTGGGCGACAATGTACACTCGCTGCACACTCTCGCACCCTTTATGACGGCCATGTTGTTTTGAATTACCTCAAAATTTCAAATGTTTATTTGTTGTAATTCAGGTAATATATGTGTGTGTGTAAATACATATATAAATAGTTATATGCTGCCACTCTGCGTCATTTACCTTGCCCTCCCNCTAATATATGTGTGTGTGTAAATACATATATAAATAGTTATATGCTGCCACTCTGCGTCATTTACCTTGCCCTCCCGCTAGAGCGTGCGATGGTTGGTGGGTGGCGCGGTGTGTCAAGGGCATCACTGGTAACCCGAGAAGTGTGCGNCTCCCGCTAGAGCGTGCGATGGTTGGTGGGTGGCGCGGTGTGTCAAGGGCATCACTGGTAACCCGAGAAGTGTGCGGAAATTTTCAAACGGGAGGCTGCCGCGCATGCCACGATAATCCTATCGCGACTCGTGCAACTCTTGTCCTTGTATATCGAATGCCTTGGATATCGAATGTATTGGATTATCGTTGCAAGAATGTTCTCGTCGTCGTCATCACCCTCCCTCCGCCATCGTGGAACCTTCTGGACCAGGCCAAAGGGTTTATATAAGCACGGAGGGGCCTCCTAATCGGAAATCTTAGAGTCTAGAGTTTGGAGCGTTGTACAGCCTTAACGCCATGTATGCGGAGTTAGCGAAGCGACGAGCCAGTGAAGCTACGAGCGACGACGACAGTGAGCAGTAAGAGTGAAGTGGAGAGTGCAGAGATTTGGGCGGCTCTTAACATCGAGGTTCTTGAGAGCCTATGAGGGTGAAGCGATGAGAGTACGGAGCAGCGCCGGAATGCAAGGGCGGGGTAAACGGGAGATCCCCGAGTAAATCCGTCGACCAGCTCCATCTTCTGGCATGATTCCCACATCTGAAAATCCGGGAGCTAGCCTGCCGGGAATTGAACCCGGTTTGCCTAGGTGGGAGGCGAGTAGTCTGACCACTACATCAGTACACCACCGCGGCCCCGAGAGTGAAGCATCTGTATAGTGCAGAGTTGAACTGAATAGCGGAACTGTGGTACTGGATGCGTGAGTGACAAATATTTGGAATGATGGCAATAGACAATATGATTTAGTTTATGTAAATAATAAGTGCTTATTAAGTGACTGTAGCCAATAAAAGGGCAGTGATAATGATTGTAATTAGAATTGTGATTTATATGAAATTTTGCATTCATTGAGAATAACAAGTGTTTATAGTAGAGAAATATTGATACGTAATTAAATGTTGTAAATAATAGCAGTGTGTATTTTTACAGTATTATAAATACATGTAAAAAAAATAAAATTTAGTCCTTAAATTTTTATTAAGGCCTCCATCTCTCACGAATTCACATAAGCCCTTAGCGATTTGCAAATACATATATATACAATTTAACGTAATTATGATGACTGTGAAATGTGTAATACCAACAATGTGCCTTATGTTATGTAAAGTAGAGAATAGTGATTATGTTTAGGTTTCNAGTAGAGAATCGTGATTATGTTTAGGTTTCCGTTAAGTTAGGTGTGCACATAATTTTTAATTATCTGCATTGGATGTAACAGTAAAGTTTTTGAGCATAAGAAAATATGTAAAATCACAATAAGTTGATATTCAGAAAAACACTTCAAAATAGTATATTCGGCNATTTTTTTGAGCATAAGAAAATATGTAAAATCACAATAAGTTGATATTCAGAAAAACACTTCAAAATAGTATATTCGGCGACTGGTATGGAGGACCACTATTTCTATTTGATTTTATTTTGNGCGACTGGTATGGAGGACCACTATTTCTATTTGATTTTATTTTGTATTTCCTTTTCACCAATTCTTGCTTTTCCCGTCAGAGAAAAAATGCCGAAGGCTTACAGAGAGTGCACTTTTCATCTCACTTTTAGAGCGTGCCGGAGTGGAAGAGGAAAGTGAGAGTCTTCACTCGTTGAAAAGTTGGGAAACAGCCCTAAACGAGTTAGATGAACTGCGAACCACTTGACTGCTATATAACGCTGGGGAGTGAGCGTTAGTGGTTATTTTTATTACAGTTACCAAATTAACTTATCTTATTTTCGATTACCCCTAAAATTATAAAGAGCATATAATCTTTTCAAAATAACTTAATTTTATAAGGTACACTGTAAAAGACACGGATTAAGAGTTTCAGTCGCGCTCTGCAAAAAACGTAATTTTGCAAAAACTCGTGTCACATGATATAGACTGTTCGTGAAGGGGCAGCAATAATATAACCTTCACCTTCCTACCAACATCTGGTTCACTCTACTCATGTAGAACAAAAGGAAAATTTTCTATGGCTTATCGAACGTGTGTGTGATCTCTGAGAAGGCTAGCCTAAAACCAGGAAGCAACAAACATTCTGACATTTGAGTAGCTGTATGAGTGTGCAGTGGCGCCAAGTACAGGCAGCGGCAACGCAGCTGAACTACTTGGGTAGCGTGGCTGCTACAGCACACAGCACAAATAATCTTCCGATCTAAGTTACNCGGCAACGCAGCTGAACTACTTGGGTAGCGTGGCTGCTACAGCACACAGCACAAATAATCTTCCGATCTAAGTTACGCAGAGGCTCTATAGCCTTTGAGGTATCACAGCCGTTTAAATAATCAAGATTTTAATGTGGAAAGTAATTACATATCTCTGAAATAAGTAGAGTAAATAATATTGTATTAAAAAGTTTCGTAGAACTACCCACATTTTTAACTTATACCCTGNTTCTGAAATAAGTAGAGTAAATAATATTGTATTAAAAAGTTTCGTAGAACTACCCACATTTTTAACTTATACCCTGCATTTTTATATAATCTTAATTGTTTGGAGTTTCTTAATTATTTTATTCCTTTTACCTTATGAGATGGAATCCTTTATGAATTTCACCTAGTATATTAAATTGTTTATTATTTTACATAATTTATTTTTATTTTTAATATACGCCTTGCATTGAAATTCATACGTATACGTTAAGACTAATTCATGGATTAGGCGCGGAATTAATTTTGGTGACATCATAGCTATGTATGCGTGAGCTCTGAATGAAGATTGGAAATGCTGCACATTCAGTATACTTCCTTTTTTCACCCTAGCCGATTTCAGCTGTTCTTTTGCTGCTGTCTACGTTAAAATCAGCTAAGCTCTTGATTCGGTTGCACTGGGATCCATATGTTCTTACGTTACGGGTTTATTGTTAGCTCAGATTCTTCCAGGCCATGTCTAACTGAGAGCCAGTTGCATAAGTAGCGCAAACCACACAGGCGCTTTGAGTGAGTGAGTGAAGATACACTGAAGAGCCAAAAAAACTGGTACACCTACCTAATAACGTGTAGCNCTCGACTAATGTCTGAAGGTATGCAGGAGGCAATTCATATCATGAATCCTGCAGGACAGTCCACAAATCCAATCTGCGTCAATTTGAGAAAGGGTTGCACGTCTGTCACGTTTAATNCATGAATCCTGCAGGACAGTCCACAAATCCAATCTGCGTCAATTTGAGAAAGGGTTGCACGTCTGTCACGTTTAATAATTCTCGTCAGTCGTTGTTTGACCCGTTCTTTCGCGATCTTTTTCTGGCCGCAGCGATGTCGAAGATGTGATGTTTTACCGGATTCCCGATATTCACGGTACACTCGTGAAATGGTCGTACGCGAATATCCAAATTTTATTGCTACCTCGGAGATACTATGTCCCATATCTCGTGCGCCGACTATAACACCACGTTCAAACTCACTAAAATCTTGATAACCTTCCAGTGTAGTAGCAGTAACCGATCTAGCTGCCGACCGCATCGCGTTACTCTGAATGGTTCCATGCCTCTGTTATTTGCATACGCCCGCCTATACCAGCTTATATATATGGGCGGCTCTTAACAGTAAGGTCTTGGCCGATGAGGGTAATTGAGGTGAATATGAAGCAGCGCCGTAATTAAGGGGTGGGGGAAACGGGATATCCCCGAGAAAACCCTTCGACCAGTGACATCCTCCGGGACGATTCCCACATGCAAAAATTCGGGAGTGACTCGGCCAGGGATAGAACCAGGTTCGCCTTGGTGGGAGGCGAGCAGGCTAACCGCTCAGTCACCACGGCCCCACAGGAGCTTTGAGTTTAGTCTGTCACCGTTTAAATGAGAAACTTTCTATGACTCCTAGAGCTCAGGCTCCAGTTATTCGAAGTTGTTGCAGGTGATGAAGTGCTAATTGAAAATATAATTTTCGTACCCGTGATCGCATGCTCGTGTGGCGTGGACGCCTGACGCGATGAACAGCACCCAAACTCCGCTATGACACAGAATAGTTAAGAATACAGAAGTGAAACAGCCGCTTGTACCACAAACTCCAGCTATACATGCCAGCAAATGGCGTCACTGGCCAGCAACATGTCGCAACACCGTTCGCCAGTCTGGTAACTGGTTTGCCAGCCGACAGCGGCGGTCTTTCGCAGCACGCAGTAGCCAATCAAACACAAGGCTCGGTTTTAGAGTTTCACGCAGCTAATCAGCGAACGGGTACGCCTACATCGAAAGAACTTTTTCGCCATTTCACTTGTGTATAATTACCTATTCTGTGTCAAGGTGCTACAATGGAATAGTGGTGGAATGCAGTATTCGGAGACACGAGGGTGTACCTAGAGAGCCCACCGGTAATTGGCAAACTCCGCTCTGTTTCTTTCCTGCGAAGGTCAACCTAACCAAGCGGGAGGCAGATGTGCTAACATCACAGCCACTGTTAGTAAAAACTTCCGTCAAATTACGGGACAGGATTTCCGTTAATTTCCAAGTTTGCAAATTCACGGAACTTCATCGCAAATTTGTTAGTTACTTTTTCTGTATTTCTCGCTACTTAATTTCAAGAACCCCGAAGGTCAAATATACTGGTAGATACAGCGTCTTTAAGAGCATGCCTTTGATATACAATACAGATATGGACTCCTTCACAGCAATGAAAATCCTTTTTCTAGGAGGCCATGTGAGTAATTCTGTCGTCAATGCTAATGCCAGGAAGAAAAGAGTGGTGAATCGCTTAAGGTACAGAGGACAAGAATTCAACATTTTAATCTCGTAATTGGTTACCTACCTGAAGTTACGAGGGTATTAGGAAAGATCATTTAAATGATCCCACCTTGCAGCCATTACTATAATGGAAAGAAGTTGACTGTCGGCCAAAATGGGAAGATATATCAAACCTGAGCGCAGAAGTCAAAGCATAAGGGTACAATGGAATACCTTCATACTGAAGAATTGTGTATTTACAGGAACTGGGAAAGTAATTATGGAAAGCACACAAGCTTACAGTTGGTGCTTCCAGAATGCAAAGTTCCCGAATTCTTGAAGGGACTGCATAATGTGCCAGCCAGTGGCCACGTTGGTATTAATAAGGCCCTCGAAATAGTTAGACTGAGATTCTACTGGCTTCATTGTCGGGAGGATGTGCGACACCTGCACTGCAAGGAAGGGACCAAGGATCAGGGAGCAAGGTCACCTCCAGCAATACAATGTTGGGTCCCCATTCGAGAGGATGGCAGTATATATTCTGGGACCCTTGCCTTTCACAGCGAAAGGTAATCGATATCTACTGGTGGCCCAAAATTACTTTACTAAGTGGCCTGAGGTCATTCCCCTCCCAAACCAAGAAGCACATACTGTAGCCGATGGACTTGTATTGCTTGTCTTCTCGAGATTCGGGGTGCCACTAGAACTCCATTCCAATCAGGGAAGAAATTTTAAAGCTGCTGTGTTCCAGAAGGTAACAAAGATTTTGGGAATTAACAAGTCTAGGACTACAGCCTTACACCCTCAGTCGGATGGAATGGTTGAGAGTCTTATCCGCACTCTTGAGCAGTAACTGTCGATCTTTGTGGCAGACAACCAGAAGGATTGGGATTCAAATAAGCTATTGCTTCTCCTTGCTTGCCGCTCGGCAGTTCGCATGTCTACAAGGGTAACACAATCCAGGATGCAGTTTGGAAGAGAGCTATGTGTCCCTAGTGAGCTGTTGTTTGACCAACCGACAGACGAGGAAGCTGCCTGCTGCCTTTGATTATGCCAACTAATTACATAACAGACTTGTTGGAATTCGTGATTTTGCTCTACAGCACCTCACAATAAATAGTGACGTGGTGAAGACGCGGTATGACAGGAGAATATCGGGTGAGGTATTTCAAGAAGGACAACTTGTGTGGCTTTACAACCCGCAGAGACGAAAAAGGTACAGAAGCTGCATAAATATTAGGAAAGTCCCAAAAGGATTCTAAAGTAGATAAATTATGTGTTCTTTGGGATTTGTCATCAAGTCTCCCAGGCTAAGCCGAAGGTTGTCCATATCGACCGACTGGCACTCTACGAAGGTCCGGAAGTTGCAGAGTTTGTTCTGGATGAACAGACTTAAGATCCGCTGCGTGCCGCCGCGATCTGCCTATCGCAATTCGCTTGCTCCTGACGTACAGCAGATTGAATTTCTGTGGTCATCTTTGAGAATAACGTTTTGGTTCATCGTCCTTGCCTCTCTCGACGAGGGTCAGGGAGGGGGAGTTTCCAGATCGGGCCAGCGAAACTATTTAAGCGTTGGTGGGGTTCAGTTTTACAGTGGGACAGTTTTAAGAGTTTGAGAGTTTTGAAGAATGTGCGACATTAAGCGACAGGTGTGCAAAATCAACAAAGCAACGCGCCAGCAGAGCGTGAAGTGGCGGCGAGAGAGACCAGCGGGGATATCGGCGCATTGGAGAGTGAGACTGTCGGGCGCGACTACTGAACTGGACGCATGGGTGTAAGACATATGGTATGATGTCTACAGACAGACTGAACATGTGTTAATAAAGAGTGTGGATTAAGTGACTGCAACCAATATAAAGATATTGAGAAAGACTTTTAGTAAAATTGAGATAGATATTAAATATTGCGCTTACTGAGAATGATAAGAGTAATAGTGGAGAAAAATAATTTAATGTGTGAATAAATTAAAAAATAAGTTTTGTTCTTTATTTTTGTTAAGACCTCCATCTCTCACGAACTCAAATACGTTCCTCTGACATCTTGTAACACGTATGTGAACAATAAACTTCCGTTAAAACGTCCGTGAATACGTATACAGAAATATTTAAGACTTCACAAAGGCATTCAATTTAATATTTAAAAATGGCAATTTAAAATATTCTGAAAATATAGAATATGATTTGTTCTAGTCTAACGCTCTCGAAGGCGTGTAACGATATCCTGGCGTAAGCACCCATGGTAAACAAATTATTAAATAAAAAATTCCTACTAGGACTTAAAAAACAATTTGTGAACGAATATGACTAAAAACTTACAAGAATAGTATTTTGCGTAAATTTTTTTCGATATAATTACGTTTTAGTTTAGTGACATACATCAACTTTATAGTAATCTGTAAACGGAACTATTGAGAAAAAACGGAAGCATTTCTTAGATGATTTGTTGCATAAGGTAACTTCTATAAAAAATAAAAAATAAAATCTACAAATCTTACCATAAACTGAACCAATCTTGGAAGTAATTATGAAGATTTTAATGCAGATAATCGGGCGAAATATCTGTAGTGAATGTGATATAATGAAACTACAATGCCACGCATTAATAAACAAGTTAATACACACATATATCATCGCCATTTATTATACAATTAACTTGTAATTGATTATGAAACAAATCACAGCATAAGTTTAACGTATAAAATAATCAGTAATAGTTTTCAATCAGTAGGTGCTTTTCTTGTAATAAAAATTTCAAGTGCACTCTGGGAAATCAACCGGACAGACACTGAAGTCACTGTCTCCACTAAACAAATTCTGACACACTAGTTGATGGAGGGTTGTCACCGGCTGAAGAAGAAGGTCCGGGAGGGGGGATGTATCTTAAACCTGAGAGGCCAGGACTAGCAAAAATATTTGCAGCTGACCATTCCAGCATTTCTGACACTGAAGGAGATGGGCTATTAGAATCACTTGACACTTCTCTAATACTTTTCTAATAATTGTTAGCATCGCGAAGAAACTGTAATTATTCATTCGTGGGAAACTACCAACGTGTTGGCAGCTCTTCTGTTTTAGTTGTTCCTATCGGAATCTTTGGTAGTCCAAGCTTTATCATACAGTGACTGTACTTAAAATGTATTTTGGGGGCGTTTCTCTGCTCGAATGAATGTGATTGAATCCACTATAATTTTTCATCACTTTAACAACAATTTAATTAGCGATGTGTTAATGTGTTAGAAAATTGTGTAGTATGATTAATAAATTCCATATAAATCTCTTTTAATTTGGATTTAAATCGCCACAAAAAGTAAACTATTATAAAAAAATGTATTGTAATTGGTTATTTACAGGAAGTTCACAGATATGCACAACATTTTCAGCCGTAATTTCTGAGAAACATTCCAACTATTAGTGAAAAATTAAATGATGCCACAGTTTTATCAGAATAAAAAGCGAAACGAAAATACAATATGGGCAGTCACCGCCTGTAAATACAAACCAACAGACTTATCACAGAACTGAATATATATGCTATGGAGTACAATTTTCTATACTATGGAGTACAATTATCTACACTGTAATACAGTACAGTTTACAATGTAATCACTATAATATTAATGAAAACAACCACCAATAAAATACACAGTACAAATATGCTGTTTACCCCATATTTGCATAGCAATCCAAGACATATGTTTCATTAACAGACATTTACACTATATACGTTTTTTCTTTTGGCTATTGGAAACTGTTGTGTGTATAGTTAAAAAATAATACTGCAAACAAACACAGCTGTACATTGTCTTGACTTAAGTAATTCTTAACCCAAAAAAATTAATAACATGACAGTCTCGAAAACAACTTTATGAAAGTTATTTTTCCTCTGTTTTTATTCGCTGTTCTTGANAAAATTAATAACATGACAGTCTCGAAAACAACTTTATGAAAGTTATTTTTCCTCTGTTTTTATTCGCTGTTCTTGAACTTCTCTTATGTAGTTGGGATTACGTGCCTTCAAACCTTGTATAATGAGGGGATCTGCTATTTCTGGAAGCATGCATTCCTCATAAAATTGTTTCAGTTTCGGAAGCATGCAGTTCTTCCACATTTCTGTATCCACCAAATCCGTTCAACGTGAGAATCATTGTATGCATAAACAACAAAGTCACAGTATTTTTGTTTCAGATATTTAGTTACCTCTGTACCTGAAAAAGGTAATTGTGATTTCTTTTTAGTTGCAGAATTCCATAATTTTCCTTTAAACATGTACTTTTATTTTTGGNGCAGTTCTTCCACATTTCTGTATCCACCAAATCCGTTCAACGTGAGAATCATTGTATGCATAAACAACAAAGTCACTGTATTTTTGTTTCAGATATTTAGTTACCTCTGTACCAGAAAAAGGTAATTGTGATTTCTTTTTAGTTGCAGAATTCCATAATTTTCCTTTAAACATGTACTTTTATTTTTGGCGATGAATTCTTTCAGTTTGTAGTCCCCAGCTGAAAATAAACATTTAATTTCCAGCAATCCATCTTCGCCCACTAATCCGCCGGGAGACGCTCCGAGAAACGGGTATTGTGGATGTACAAAAAAAACAGCATTCATCTATTTGTACATTTTTTATCTTGGAATACAGTTCTTTTGCCACTTTTTCGTTCATTCTTCCAAAATGCATGGCCTTTGAATTTATCTCTCTGTGATACAAAATTGACTTCAATAAGACATGGCAGGAAGTGTGTGCTTTCCGTTTACACACAGGGCCGAAATTTGATGATGTGAGCCAGTTTAAACGCGCATCCCTCGATCTGATGTTCTCATGTTGACCAACAGTATTTCTTTCCAGTTCACGGATCGTTTGAGGTGTTACTGTAACGCTTGACGGGTACAGGGGATAGGCATTGCGCTGTATACACACCATGAGAAGTATCCTCGGGACAGTCCCGCTATATAAGGGCACACAGGGAAAAACCGAAGTTGAGAGAAACAGGATAGTCCCTAGAATTAGCTGAAATAAGCTCTCTGCGAAGGAATCAGGGGGTGCCCCTGACGAGAATTTGTGCCAACACAGCTCCCAGGATCCCCAAAAACGTCCTACCACACCCTCCCTCCACCCCAGTTGGAGTGCGCAAGCCGCTGACGAGACACGAAATCCTACACAAAAAACGTGCGAGGTACAAAGGGGATTTCCCGATTTATCTCTAGAGAAACTGCTGACAGCTAACTTGAATATAGGGGGATACGGGTTAAATTCAGGCGCAGCCAAGGTTCGGGACAGTTGTAATCAGTTGTTCACGATGTGTTGTTCAGCTGTGATGCGAGGCGGAGGAGGCAGTTAGTGCTAGAGGGAGTCGTATAACCAGGCCGGAGTTCGGACCCGGCCCAGGCAGTAATGTACAATCAGTTGTTCGCAGTCAGTTGTTCGGGAGCAATTATCGCCAGCCGAGACAGGAGTTGTTCGGCAGCACAGCCGCGAGACGAGATAGATGCAGCCGAAACGGTAGGCGAATCAGACACGGGAGTAATCAGTCATGTGACGAGAACAGTGCCGATAATATGAGTAAATTCCTGGAAACGAGTGGCAGCCCCATTCCGAGAGGCACCGGATGGCGACGAGGCAAGCAGTCAGTCAGTCAGTGAGTCAATAGTGACATCACTGGGGAGGGAACCCAGGAACAGCCGAAATCCATGTGTAAATTCCCGAGACAAACCCAGTAGAAGCGCCGAGAACTTATGAGTTCCTTTCCGAAAACATAGTGGCAGTTTCCGAGGTGGGGATGTCAGAAACGCGGGCCGGACCGTTGCGGACGTCGCTGCAGCCGAGGAGACACGCTCTTCTACAAATAATGCCAGCCA
This sequence comes from Clitarchus hookeri, assembly GCA_002778355.1. Classification (NCBI taxonomy): domain Eukaryota; kingdom Metazoa; phylum Arthropoda; class Insecta; order Phasmatodea; family Phasmatidae; genus Clitarchus; species Clitarchus hookeri. Next base: position 978,327 of record NQII01000179.1, on the reverse strand, counting down.
AGGTCGGCGAGGAAGTACAAAGTCCCGGAAACCCATCGCGGACTTCCGAGAGAGTCAGCCCAAGCCGCAGGAAGAAGCCATCTGAAATAGGGCCACCCAACTCACCATGCCTCAGCTACCAACGAAGACAACTCACCAAAAGCCGTAGTCACAGATAAGTAGAGAAATGTCTCCCTTCAACAACCTTCCCCGACTCATAGTATTCAGCCCACCAGCCCTTCAGGCCTACGACTTGCAGGGGGATTCAGTCTCGTCAGTGTGTGTAAATAACTGTGTGACCTTCAGACCAATAAAATACTGGTGTTTTAAATAACGGAGAATACGAGTATTTGTTTACCCCTAACGCAACAACCACAGGTGCCCTTAGTCTGCACAAAAGTAATTTTACTATATAAACTACTAGCCACCAACCTGCATAACTCAGGTGGCCTAGTAGCGGAAAGTTAACTGTATCACTGTTCGAGTCTTCTAAAATTAATTTCATTTTCTTATCCAGTTCTTCAGGACTTAACGTGTCTTCCTCTGCAGCACTTGGACCATACTCCAGCATTGTCAACTCTTATTTTCTTTGAAGGCCCTTCTCCATACTGAAGACAACGAGCTGAACGGCGTTTTTCTCTTCTTTCAAAAGAACATTTGAAATGCTTTCCTGTAACTAGGCCAAATTTGTTCTTCCACGGACTAAAATGCCAGCGAGGACCACAGACGTGCGCCAACCCAGCACACATGCAGCGTGCAAAGTAAGAGCCTCTTTTAGCAAAGATTACTCTTTTTCCACCTGCAAATTTAGCTACCATACTCGTGTACCGTTCAGCCTGATTTGTAGTTTTATTCATGACGAACCTGTCAGCTTTCATGACCATTGTATCGAGTGCGTTCTGAATAGCTTCCATTATCCCTGACTCTTTCATTAATGGCACAAAATTTTCGTAAGTTGTACCTTTCTTTTTACAGTACTGTTCGCGGCAGTTTTAGTGGCAGCCGAGTACATGATAAGGGCCATTTATAATGTCCTGCTTTCAGTTGACCGCTCTACTTTCAGTTGACTTCCCAGCACTTTTAATTGCTTTTGTGGCACCAAATTTCAGCCTTACTATCAATGATTCAAGCAAACGTCGCGCAAGAAGTGGAAATGACAAATTGTTTGAGATCTTGTGTAAATGGTTCAATAGTTTTTAACGGTATGATTTGCTTACTCAACTTTGACGACTTGTCTTCCGTACGGAACTCTCAGCTTGATCTTCGAATAAACACTTGAGTCCCCATCACCAATATAGAATTTGTATTTCAACCACCCATACTATGCGATGCTCATGCAGAAGCCTTCTATGATTATGAGCTGTTCCATGCCAGTAGTGGGTCCACTGTAGTTCTTAAAACAAACATGTTCCTTGGCTTTTTATTAGTTCTTGCAGATTCACACATGGAAAAAAAATTTCCTTTCACTCCCAGGTACAGCAGTTGGTTCGTCTCAGATCAAATGATATAAGCTTTCAGAAGAAAGTACACTTATTGTAATTTATATATACACATATATTAAACACGTATAAATTAACAAAAATTTGATGAACTGATCTGAATTTTTGATATATTTAATAGTAAAACTTATATAAGACAATTAATAGAGATATGATTTTTAAAGCAAAATTACCAAAGTGCTTCTTATATTTCAACTATGCATCTTCANTAAGACAATTAATAGAGATATGATTTTTAAAGCAAAATTACCAAAGTGCTTCTTATATTTCAACTATGCATCTTCACATATAAAGTGTAGTTAATGGCTGTCAAATGTGTAAGTTAGACAGAAGGGTAAACTGAAATGATCACTACTTTGACGGTGAGATACAGTGAATTTCCATTATACATGCATAACAATGTGGCAGCCATATGTAGAAGCACTTTCGTCGATTCTATAATTATTTTTATAGAACGGGTTTTATTGAAAAGAATACACATCACACATTATGTGCTATACTAGTGTTACTGGAATCAGTATAATGCAGATTACCTATTTTACGGATTTTTGAATGATTTCAGAAACAAATACATAGTGCCTTTAAGTACAGTCAAGAAATATTTGAGCAAAAATAATTAAACAAAAAAATATGTTTATTTTGTTGGTTGCGTGTTGTATAACGGACTTTTTTTCAGTTATTTTTTGCAATCAATACTTTTGCGTGCCATGAAACATCAATAGCCAATAAAACTAATTAACATAATTTTTTCGTACTTCAAAATTTCAGATTTACGGATGTTGTTAATTCTTACTGTTGTTTTAGAAGAAATCTTTAGAAGAATTATGTTTGTTTGACAAATAAGGACGGATAAACTAAAATTAAACATAACTAAATAAAAAAAAGTATAATAGTTTACCCAAACTCACCACTCCACTCGTTGAATTGTAACTGTGTCCGTAGGTCCTCTTGTTCCATCCACCATCTCATATGACACTAATATATGGTATTCCATTTTCTACATTTCCTTTTACAATTGCAATTTCTTTTTCTTTCTTTCCATTTTCTATCATTTTCTTGGAGAGTTGTTGGTGGCAAAACTGAATAAAAAAAGGAAAAGAGAGTTAATATTTGATATTATCGAATACACTAATTGAGGAATTAAGCAATNGCAAAACTGAATAAAAAAAGGAAAAGAGAGTTAATATTTGATATTATCGAATACACTAATTGAGGAATTAAGCAATATATCAGTCAACGGACTCGTCTCCTTTCTGAAATACTTTTTATCTTCAACGGAATTGCGATTATTGAGAAAATGCAATCTTAACTTATTTTNTCTATCAGTCAACGGGCTCGTCTCCTTTCTGAAATACTTTTTATCTTCAACGGAATTGCGATTATTGAGAAAATGCAATCTTAACTTATTTTCTCTGTATATTATGTTGAATTTTTAATTTACTTCCATGTGCACAAAGCCCATGCAATTACATATGTTCAGAATCTATCGTTAAAATAATGTTTTCACTTAGTAGTTTGATACTCTGTCGGGCAATGTCTGACTTGTTCACTTTTGCCAGTTTAATGACAATGTGAAATTTATAAATATGGCAGGTTTAATAACGTCATTATTATTGTATTTCCTGAGAATAATTTATCTTTACCGTTACCTCTTAAACAGATCTTGGCTGGTGGCGAGATTTTATTTCAGTATGACGTAAAATAGCACTAACGGCACGAAAACAGAAATGAAATCTAAGAATTCCATATAACATCCGTTAGAAATAATTGAATCTACTTACTTGTCCCATAGAAGTTTCGCGTCTGTGAAATGTTTCTCGTGCCATCATGGGAATGTTGAGCACTGACGTAAGTTCCTCAACTTGTGAGTATCCAATACCCACAGAAACATCACCTCACACCACAGCATCATTTACTTCTTGCGAGCTGTCAGATGTCACGTACTTAGGTAAGTCACAGTTGTCACAAAAGAAAACTAAAGTAAAGAATAATCCACTGTGTGTTTCTTTTTCTAGTTTATATGAGCCCAGCGTGCAAAATCGAGGATGTTCTCCCAATCTTATAAGCTGCTTATTCAAATGTGCAATATCAACAATTCGACGGCCGTTAATAAAGCTTTCAGTTTTTTCTGTTTCCAGAATTAAAGGAGGAAGATCTGTAGCATCGACACCAGAAGGTAATACATTTTATTCTAAATTTCTGGGGGAAAAACAAACAAAAAATTGTATTAATAGAACATCTGATTACATCATTGTATAATTTAGAAGTAGTATTATTTTGCACTATATAATTTATTTATCAAAATGTGTTCTGGTATGGCGTTTAAGCCTGTAAATTGTATTGCGTGCTAGCAACCAAATGCAGCTAAACTACCAGTGAATTCATTTCCCAGGGTTGAAAACCGGTATTACCGAATCTTTGGAAAAAGAATAATTTACGTATCTGTTTATTTACAGGAGGATAACTAAAATGGTCAGAACGTAGGAATGCCGGTATTTCAACAAGTTGTTCCATTTTGCATGGCGGAACGGGGTTGCCTCCTCGTTTTTCTGTTTTAACGTAACATGGGCGCCGGCAGCAGGGTGCAAGGGGGTGCGCTTGCATCCCCCTGTCAGGAAAGAAAATACATAGAAAAAATTACTTTTTTTTTTATTAAGTTACTGTTTGAATAAAAACTGAAGGCGTCTAGGTTGCTGTCCAAATTTGTTCATCACCTTGTCAGTAAATTCAGTATCCTCCTCTACTCTTTTCCTGTGAACACTGAGCATGCACAGGCCGCTTAGCCTCGCGTCTCCCATCGTTGAGCGATTCCACGTCTTGACACGTCGTAACGTGCTAAATGTACGTTCAATGCTACATGTTGTTGCTGGAATAGTTAAAACAATTTTGATTGCCTCACATACCGCTGGGTAAAACTGAGTGGCTTGAGCAATTACATCTGCATATTCAACAACAGATTCATTAAAAACCGCATTATTTGCTTTATTTGTGTTCATCATCTCGTACCATGTGGTAGCATCGGCAATAGAATTACGTAGAAGACCTCCATAGAGGTTCTGTATATCTTCTGCTATCGCTAAAAATTCTGATTTGTATAGTTTTCTCATATTTTCTGGGTGAAGCTGCATAAGCGAAAATTCTTTCTTGTGTGTTGAAGAAAATCGATTTTTTAGTGAAGAAATAATATAATCTAAGTATGGGATGAATATAGATATTCTGAAAAATTCTTCACACTTTCAGATGGTTGATTGGATCTGTAAGTCTGTTTTGCCACTACTCGAGGACGCTTAAATTCAACATCCAGTTTTTTGCAAATTTTTTGAGCTTTCTCGAAAATGACCGCAAACTCCATAGAGGCATTATCGCGGTGAGATTGAAGCACATCAGTTAATTTATTTACGTTATCGTGTATTGCCTTTATATTCATATTTACTTCTTGTACTTGATTGCACACGGGTTCAAGTTTGGCAGAATAGGCAGCAATTACTAAAAGTGTCACCATGTATGTTAGAGTACTTGCAGTCGTGTAGAGCTGATACCCTTTGATTTTCGTTGTAGAGTTCAGCGCGTCCTGCGAAAGTTCTTCTAAAACTTGTACAATCATCAGAAAGTTTTCAGAAAATTTTCTGATACTTTCGTACTTTGCTGTCCAACGCGTTTCACAAAATAGAGGTATATTTGGAATTTTATTCCGCCGCAACGTACTCTCTCTAAAAAAATTTATAATGTCCTTTGTAGTCCCAGCAGTATTTCTCACTTCACTGACAGTATTCAGGTCATTAATGACAAGATTCAATACATGGCTTTCACAGTGNAATGTATAATGTCCTGTGTAGCCCCAGCAGTATTTCTCACTTCACTGACAGTATTCAGGTAATTAATGACAATATTCAATACATGGCTTGCACAGTAGAAAAATAGGGTTAAAGGATATTTATCACTAATAATTTTCTGAACACCACCTATGTGATCTGCCATTGCAGCACAGCCGTCGTATCCTTGGCCAACAAGTTTATTTAAATCAAAATTACAATCTTGCAGGAAGCAAATAATAGTTTCCGAAATGGTTTTTGCGTTCAATTCTTTTACCCGTACATATCCGAGGAATTCTTCACAAATTATTGGTTTTTTTATCATTTTTATCATGACGTAGATAGCGAACACCAATCGATAATTGCTCTGTGCCACTAATATCAGCAGTCTCATCAGCCAAAACCGGAAAAGCCGAAGCATGTTTCACCTTCTCAATTATTTTGCTTTTCAGAACATCGGAACAAATTTCAATCAATTCGTTTTGAATTTGATGCGTTATGTATAAGGAATTTTTTTGCTCCTGATTCTAAAGGATTCTTCAAAATCTCTTCTCCCGAGTCAACTCGAAAATGTAGCAGGTCTGTAAAAACAAAACCCTCGTCCACTTTCCCACGAAGTTGAAGGTCATGTCGCCCGCAAAATAAAATTGTTGATACTATAGATCGAAGTTTTAAACGATTTTCTTCAACTTCCTTGTGATATGCCGTATTTAAAGATTCATGAACGCTTAGTCCCCTTCTAACCATGATCTTTTCAAATGTATTTGACGAAGCCAGTGCATCACAATGCCACTTATTTGTCGCATGAGACTGTGCAGCTTCATGAAACTTTTGATATTTGAGGCAAGGAGAAACTGTAAACTGTCCTTGTAGACCGCGCTGCACTGGAGGCCGAAATAAAACACATATCCTACACAGAGGTCTCTTTGCTATAGCTGAGTAGGCTAACCACGGATATGTTGTAAGCCATTCATGTCGGAAAGCNGTTGTAAGCCATTCATGTCAGAAAGCACGTTTAGCATCAAGGTTAACGTCATTTTTATAATTGTACGTTTTACTAGGGTTCCAAGGATGTCTTAGTAATTTCAAACGTAGATCATCATTGACTTGATAACCGAGGTCCAAACACAACCCAATATCCAATAATGTTGTGCTTCTGCTAGAAAAATCGAGCTATGCATCTGCTTGTAAACCTTTACGCGCAGAGTTGGTACCTTTAAGCAAAAAGGATTCTTATATAATAAATAAACTAATCAATTAACGCTTTCAGAAAAAAAAAATCAAAAATATTTCATGAAATGATATGATGTATACTTTAACCATATTTGTGATAACAAATCAGTTAACATTTAAGTAGTGATTTTAAAAGTTTTTATTAATTTATAAAGCTTTCAATTTGTAATGTATATTTTTATAACTTCTATACATAATCATNATTTTTATACATAATTATTCTAAAGAAAGTAATACAAGCGTTTAAATGATGAATGATAAGTTGCAAATTTAGTTGAAACTTTTGTTTACTATGTTTTATGGGTACTGGTTACTATTTTTTTTCTTTCAGTGTAGTAGAACAAAAATGTGAAGTATTTTCTATTATTATTTCGTTGTTTTTTAGTATTATTTTCCTCTGTATGTGGATAATAAACAATATATTAAATGATTTGGGTAGAAACACCAACACAACATACCTGGACTATCTAGTCTGTCTGTATCCGGCCTGAATGTCTTAATATGAGGTGAATCGCCTTCATCAGAATGATGATTACGTTTTTTACACAAAAAAGTCTTATGTCACTCATAACTTGAACAAAAATTAATAAGCTACACAACAAATACCTAAAAAGGACTATAAATAGAGTCGCTGTTTAAGCNTACCTAAAAAGGACTATAAATAGAGTCGCTGTTTAAGCAGATTTATTACAGACAACTCATTTGTGCACTATCGACAACTACAATTATTAATAGGTACAGGTTTTTAAGGCCCGAAGGCCAGCGCACCCTCCAAACCTCCCGCACTGTAACTATACTCCGAAGAGTAAAACAGTGCGCTGCACTTTTTCCTGTCCATTTCTTAAAGGGCATTCACTTCCTTGATACCTGTAACCGGTAAAATTAACCGATTTTCTCACTTAAAAACCTGTCCTCCTCACCAATCAGGGCTCCTCCAGGTGTTGGGTGTCCCGTTATGGATCATCAGAAATTTGTTGGTACCATTTATCGAATTCTTCTAAACGTTTCCCAATTCGTGTAGCGAATTCATTCCATATTTTGTGGAGATCTTTATTAACCATAACATCTTCTGATCTCCAGTGAATGCCCTTTATTCGAGTTTGTTCCTCAAGCCAAACTCGCAAATCCTCTGTCTTGAGACAGTCATTAAGCACATGGTGTGCTGTGTCGTCCACACCACATACATCACACAACGGAGATTGCACTAGTCGCATGCTGCTCAACTTCGCCTTGAAGTTGCCATGTCCTGTGGCTAATTGCATGCTGTAGTGGTTCACAGTGATCCACTTACAGCTCATTCTGGCTTCGATGTTCGGTAGCAACTCATAGGTTTGCCGTCCTTTCACCGAGTTGGTCCAGGT
>NQII01000179.1:858368-970235 GCA_002778355.1 Clitarchus hookeri | reverse complement strand
CTGCCCACACCTTAGGACATTAGACTCCATAGTCTATTCGTGAGAGTTCCACAGACAGGGCTCTCTGGTATGCAGGGCAGTCTCGTGAATCCACTCTGTGGTCGTGCTGCTGTCCCTTTTTCCGACAATTGGCACATATCTCAGCGAAATTGGCTTCTTGTTTCTTAGGGCAGTTATTATATACGTGGCCCTGGTCACCACAGCTTGAGCAAGTGGGCTGTGCCTCTCTGCATCTGCCAGCAATGTGCCCCCATTGTTGGCATTTATAACATCGCGACAGCGATATGTAATCTTTAATCCTGCAACTCTCATAGCCCACATACACCCTTTCTTTTTCAATCGGCGCATTTCTCGACCGTGGATCACATTGCAACACCACATTCACCCTGTCAGTGTCCCGTCTCCCGATTCTGTGACTCACTGTCACGGCCTTTGTAAAACTTTGTAAGTTATGGCCACCACATGTTCCATCGAAATTTTGCCTGAAGATGGTTTCAGGTAGTCCAGTTCCATCCTCATTGCGAGGAACGTCATATATGACGATTTTAGGCCCATGTCTTTTTGGTGCCTCTAGCTTGAGGCCCAATGCCTGGATTTTTGTTGCATTACTAAACATTTCCAGGGTCTTATCGTCTCCTGCTTCAACCATAATGCCACCACCCCTTATGCCTCGCATGTTGCGAATTTGCAGTCCCTCTGCCTTTGGATTGAATCCGCTCTTTATCTTGTCTCTTGTCTCAGTACTGGTACTTCCTTCAGTTTCTGGGTACAAAAGGACCACCTTTTTTGCTGGTTTCAGTTTCAATTCCTCTGCTCCAGCTGCTTGAGCATAACTTTTTATACCCGGGACTGCGGGTTTTTCTGGCTTGAGGTTCTCTTGCCTCGGGGGGGTCTTTTCCAGTTGTTGAAGCCTTCCAATCAATTTGCAGTTCTCCATTAAAACTTCATCTACGTTACTCTGAAGCTGACTTAGCCTTGGGATTAACCAGTTGGCCTGAGTAGAGTTTATTTTGGAGCTCTTATTCAGGATCCACTCCATCATACTGGTAACCATTTCTTTCGTGTTCTCGTGTATCTCCTGTACATAAGACTCTTTATTGGCCAATGAGTCGCTCCCAGTGTCCTCCAGCTGAAACCTTAGCTTTTTCTTAGTTTTTGTGGCTTCTTGGCTTGAGACTCCAGGTGTATCCATTTCTGCGACTTGCCTGGCTAATTTGGGAACCACTTCCAGAATTTCCGTTTCCGGAAAGATCAGCCTTGTACTCTTGAGAGGTTTGCCTTTTCTGCCAACAAGGGTGAATTCCTGTACTTTCCTTGTGGCACGCTTCAGATTTGATTCTTCTTCAGAGGATGAAAGTTCCCCTGAGCCTTCAGATCCTTCAATTTCCTGTGTTTCCGTTATCTCCTCCTCTTCCGATTTCTCCATTCTGTCTTCATCATAGACCTCCTGTATCCATGAATCCACTATACTCGGATTTACACCTTCAATATTCTTCCAAATCTTCCGGTAAGTTCTCTTCTTCCCGGAAGACATGGTGCATCTTGCCCAGTTGAACTGGGGGTCCTTGAGGCGCATAATGGCTGCATCTGTTACTTCTTTTGCGATAAACTCGCCCTTTAGGTAGCTGGACAGGCTCTTCCTTTTTTCCTTTAACGTCCTAGGTTTTGCAGGAGTCGTGAGACCAAGTACTTCCATCATTACTGGGTTTTGGGACCTCCGTGGGCTCCCCGAAGTCGCCATAGTGTTTCCGCGGCAGCGGAACCCACACTATGGTTTCTTCACTCTTCTCGCTTGTTACACGAGTTCTTGTGAGCTTAACTTAATAATATATATATAATATTAATAGGTACAATTAGAACAGCGCGAACTGACGCGGTCGCAGGCGGGAAATCCCCCGCATCCGTCGCGCGGCAGAGGGGATTCCCCGAGCAATAATGCCAACCATCGACTACAGAGATTAAGTATGTTTTCGATGAGCGAAATATATTAAATCAAATACCCGCGCGATTTGAATTTGACATTACATGTATCTACATAATATACATGTATAATTCTATATTTTATATTAGTTAATAGTATAATGTGTAGATGCAGATGCACCTCCCTGAAAGTGATCCTGGCGGCGCCCATTTTTTTAAATATCTGATACATGCGCCTCACGACTTCTCAATTTTAAAAACTGGATTTATTTTATATTTCATAAGTAGCAGTTTCACCAAACACGGCGGGACCGTCAAAAAGAAAATTTCAAATATGAAAGAAATGTGCGTATTGTTTTAGCATGTAGTTTTGTAGCAAATCCGTAAATATTTGAACTATTAGCCACACGGACCACTATGCGTAGCCCTTTAGCGTGTCACGCCAAACAGAAATATTTTTGTGCTGGCGGTTGGACGCAAAACGATTAATGTTGTATACAAAGAAATTTTCTAAACTACTATCATATAATATTGTTATATTAGTGATGTATGAATGTGGATAAAACGAAGGAGGTAGATATATCAGGATCGTTGTAAGTGGTGGTCCATAATCTCTGCCTGGGAAACAGGTGTTACGAGTAAGTATATACATTATATATGATAGTAGTTTACTAATTTACTGTCATATAATATTGTAATTGTCTTTTCCCAATTTATTTATTAGTGTATCCCTGTAAAAACTCAACTGTACCCGGGCGAAGCTGGGCCGGGTCCCTACTACGCAATACAACACAATTTACTTTAGGCTCTTTGAAGGATCACTTTCGCGTGTGTTACGGCGGTGTGCATGAGAGATAACGGCTGATAAACGGTGCGACTATATACAGCACTGTGCTGACCGCGAAAAATAAGGCGTGATGAGTGAAGGTCAGTGGACGTGGGTGGTAAGCTAATACAGTAGCACAAAGTGACATCCTGGGCATCGAAATCGAAACTTTACCGGTCAGTTATTACATCTGTAAGCTATTCCAACAATCTTGCAAGGTATGAGTGACTATCTGTAGCAGAAAACAACATAGCTCCGGCTGTAACCACTTGTTATACACGAGGCGGAACTATATGGCTATACTCGTTTACAACGGGACTAAATTATGGATAATATATCAAATACATACATTGCACGTGTATGAAAACATGGCTTACCTTTCTGCCAAAATTTTGGACCTTCGTGCCTTAGCCATGCGTCTCAGCATGGACTTCCTTCGTGCCAGAAATAACGCATTGGTATTTTTCTTCCTGGGCATTTCTATTCCTGGAGCTCATCACTTCTCACCGCAAGAAGAATAAAAGCACTGAACAGAGCGACAATATCGCAGGCGGAAAACTAGCAACGCTGTGCCCAAAGGCGCGCTTTCACGTGCAAGTTCGGCGCATTTGAGCCATCTCGGAGCCGGGAACGATAGTTTAAAATGCTTCATGCAATTTAGCTCTTTTTGTAGTAAAGTTATGTCTATGGCACCACGGATTTTTTTAATCGTCATGATTTAACGTACACGACAGTAAGAGTAAAACTTGTGTATGTCTTATAGCCTGTACTACAGAACAGGTTTTAAATGTTACTAAATTTTTAAATTATAAAAAAAGTATGTTGTTTATAAAAAAAATGGCATTTTACCCCTGTACTAATATTTCTGTTGTAAAACTGAAGCGAATGAGACCCCTGCGAATATTGCACGTTGAAAACCGTGGAAGATGGAGGAAGTTAATTTTAACCTTTGATTCTATATCTTAGTCGCATGGCCGGGTACGGCCTTAAAAGTGGTATTTTTTGGGGGATTCTGGTTGTTAGGTTGTGGGTGTGGAGCTGTTTAACGGGTCCACGACTTCGGGTGTTGGACATGTTAGATGTACGGGACCTGAACTTGACTCGGGGTGATGTTAACTTTGATTCCGAGAAGACCTTGGAATTACTTTGAGACAAAAAACTAGAAAAATATTGACACAAACTACAAAAACTAACATTTTTTAGAATACAAAAAGTTAATAAATAAATTAAAAATTATATATAAAAAATACTTGATAAATAATTAACAACACCAATTGCATAAAAAAATTTAAGAAAAGGAATTTCAAAAAATAAATACATAAATGTCTTAATAATTATGATATTATAATAATATGACAAATACTTGCACGTTTGAGATTCGGGGTACGATTTTTCTAAAATGGTGAACTAAATGATGGTGGAGCACACCCTCCCAGTACGTCTAATCATATTGGATTCGTTTTTCTACCGCCTCTATTTTCACGGTCACTTTCCGTGTAGTTTACCCACTGTTTCACTGTTCATTTTGGAACAAGTACTTTTCAAGTACTTTCTTTCCTGATTGTTATGACTTTTCTGCCATTTTACGACAGGAAAAAAAACCTGTATAAATTGGGTTATTTCGGTATATCAGTAGACAAAGACCGGTCTCGGCAACTGTACGAAAAAATCAGTAGGGTTGGCAACACTAACGAGATCCGTGCCGTCATATACAGCCGGCCGGAGCGTAGAGGGAAAATGAGGTAGAGTGCGCACCCAAGGTGCAAAGTAGCCACTCAGCGTTCCAACATTGGAGTGCTTTTCCGCCAATATGACTACCACAAACCATGGATAGTATTTGAGCTTAAAACACTGTTTATTTAAACAAGTAATTTCATATGTTTTCATACTTCCTCTAACAAAATTTTAATGCAATGGATTAAACTGAAATTGGTAAAAGTATTGTGTTCATATAAAAGGTATTGCTTTTTAGAAATTAAGATATAACCACACACGTTTATCACTGTTGACCATGGAACTTTGACATATGTATTGATTGTGTTTAGTTGAATGTTGGATACATGCCCAGAAGACGATAATCAGTCTAACTCATCTTTAGTCTAAAAACCAAACCACAAGGCTAGCAGTCAGCAGAAGTCGCACAGAGAAAGGAATAAACAAAGAGATCAGTTGTGCCAACCCTCTCCATAATACACGGTGTTGCAGTCATTCAGAGTTAACTCTGCATACCGTAGCGCCGCACACATTGCGCAATTTTAATGAATAGTATTATGTTAAATAAGTATAGGTGGAATTTTATCATTTAATCATTATTCTTACATTTTCATAATTTATTTACGTAATTTTTTAAATATTTTTCAAAAATGATTCTAGTAAATCGTACTACGTCCAAAACTCACTGTTAATATATCATTCATGGAGAATCCCGCAGTCTTACAGCACAAATGAAAACCGTACATCTCAAAATCACCTATTCTACTCCCCTAACAAACATTTCATCCAGTCCTAATTAGATAATAGCGGTAAGAAACTAATTATGTATAACGGAACATCTACACTCTAAGTCCGAATCAGTAACATCAATGAGTGAAATAACGTTTACTGAAATACAGTTGATAAGCTACTGCTGACCGCCGAAACAAGAAAATTAACTGGGAACAAGTTATTTGTAGCAGTGGAATTCTTGACATTCAGTGGTAAATCACAAAAAAAAAATCAGTGAAATTTAACCACTATATTAATTAGCTATCTGGCACTGATTATAAGTTGTTCAATTCTCACAGATTTCACTAATTTGGCTAAATTCTCACAGTTTCAAGTTTCGAGTGTATGTGTCGGTTTAAGTGGACACATGGGAAATTACCTATTTAAACCTTGTGTAAGAATGCCTCGCACGTAGTGATAAGTAAATGCGGTAGCCAAACATTTTGATCTCATTTAATGAGCATTCATGACTCTTATAATTTTGCGACTTTAACAAAACATCGAACATAGTTAAATTGCTGTTCAAAATGGGAAACTTTTAACTGACAAGTACGAGAAATTAGTATTAGAGTTAGGTTCATTAAGAACATTGTTCAATTTGAATTCTTTGTAGCACCAAGTATTACCCCAAAAAATCTACATAGGCTGAACTTATTCAAATGAAAGTTGTTCTAGAACTACTGGGCATAGTTTTGTAGATAAAAATTATTCCTGCTACACTTTTGTTTCTACATAAGATGATATGGCGTTTACGATGTTTCCAGCATCGACGACATCCGTGCTGCAGGATCTTGGTCCGTCTATGCAGCTGCTGCACTCTGCTCTGCCAAGTTGTCTTCCACCATGGTAAGATCGAAGAAGTCGTCCTTTGGGAAATATTCTGCGTGCACTTATTTCAATAACTCATCTGCTGGATTGTAATTCGAAGGGCGTTCGAAGTATCTGATGTTGGATCGCATGGTTGAGTAACTAGTTGACCTGGTTGTTCTGTCTGCTTCTGGCGGCTTTCGGCTGCTAACTCTGTACCTGCTGAACGATTTTATTGATGTTGCGAATCGTTACTCAGTTGTATCTTGTTTGTGTCCTTTACATAAAATTTCTGACCTTCTATTAGGACAAAGAGCAGCCCTAGAAAAGGACACTAGTCTTGATGACCCATTATAACCCATGTTCTGCAGCATCGAAGGCAGAGTTTCTATTCCTTCTGTTCGCTTACAAAATCGATGATGTCTCGTTCCCACTGCCACAAGTCTACGTTTTAACATATACAGTGCAGTTTTACAATCAAATATCTGCATTTGAAGCACTTTAAATGTATTTGTCGGCTTCTTTCCAAACTTTCTTCGTATCGCATTAATAAAACATTATTTATTTTGTTTTTTTTTTTACAGAAAATGTGCTATTGTGATAAGCAGTGTAACAACTTTTGAAGTGTTGTCGCGGATTACGTTTTTTTTAAGCCGTCCTTGTTCTATATCCTTAACCCATTTGGTCCCACATAAATTTTTGAGTTCAAGTGTTGCAATCAAATAATTTTTGTTATGCGCTGTGCTGTACTCGAGTTCAGCATTTTTCTTACAAACAGGGAAAAACGTGCTACGTACTCGATGATATTGACTTTAACCATTCATGTCAAAGAGAAGTAGAAAATTCCACGTGTCATATTAACCATAAGCAAGAAAACTGGGCATTTAATCTTCTCTCTATGCCGTACTGGTCATTAATAACACTCATGTGCAACATATGCGCGATCGTGGACACGACTGAACGGGTTAGCGTTAGATGTCATTCAGCCATCAAAGAAATCTGTCACTTCCCCTTAGTTGCTTTTAGTATGATCTTGGTACACGAGGACTACATCTCAAAAATTAACTGCCGGAAGCCATGCAAGGTGCTGGAGTGGTGCCCTACCATCAAAACAGCAATGCATATCACAATACCTGCTTGACGTACTGATTAACTTACAGCCGTGAAATGTGCATTTTAAAGAACCGTACACAGAACAGGTGGCCAAGTGCGAGATTCATTTACTTTGCAGTTTTAAGTATTCTGTTATAACCCTTTCAACTTCAGTGGTACAACATACAGGTTGTTTCACGAGTGGTTACCTACACACAAAGGGCTTATTCCTTCGATCATTTGTAGCAAAATAATATGTATTATAAAATTAATGTAGGCGCTATTCCCAATATTTTCAGAGAAATTCAAAAAATTTCAAAGGAAAATTAAATAAGTATAACCGTTTCAGAAGTACAAAATTTAATTTTTATCAGACTTTATTATTTACATTTGAGCATAGTACACAATTATTTCATTTCACAACCAAAGGCTACAACTAAAATTATATCGCAGGAACGCGCCGTGTGCACGCGGTACACAGTGAAATAGAGAGTCGCGCTTCACGATAGTCAAGGTCACGCGCTGTTTAAAGCAGTAGTCAAATGAGCAGCAACATGCTACAAACTGTTCACTGTAATGTTTCGATTTTTTTAATTACTCTGTATATATTGCGAATAGCACGCACAACTAAATGACATAATTTGCTCAAAATTACTTAAGTAATAAGCCTTGTAAACGGCGATAACTCCTCGCGAATCATCATGTATAGTGCAATACGCAGGATTTGGATTTAATGATATATGTACACAGTAGACAGCAGAAACAGCGTCCAACAAGGCAAGTCCCTCAAATGTGTGAGACGTCATTCGTTGTTGAAACTATATTTGGCAAAATCACAAATAGCTCCTACCAACAACATCAATAACAAAACACATTTTTATTAGTACCAAACGTGTGACAGATGGTTATACTGATACTTAAACAGTTCCAGGCAAAACATTTATTTTATGCAACGCTTTAAATTGTGTATTTGTATGTTGGTGAAAGGGTTAACAATAATCAAACTAACATCCTGTGTGTTAAGAGTCTTATTCACGTGACGCTTGTTTAAATCAAGGAAAATGAAGTTCTTCAGAACTTCTGTAGTAACAGCTTGGCTACACTTTCTCATCTTTAGTTCTATAATATCCTCCCCCCCCCCTCATTTTCAAGTAGTATTTTCTAGCCTGTGGTATAAGTGCCATCAGTAGACACCTTTCTTCTTTCATCTTACAGAGCAGTAACTATAGTGAGTAAACCGGAATGCTCAGGACTAAGCATGTTCTAAAAAAAACAAATTGAAATGGCCTATATTTTTCAATATTCTTCGTTTGTCAAGAAGACCACAAATATGTAGTTGGTTACTGAAATATCGACTTTTTGTAAGTGAATAACGAGCAATAGCATCTGCATTGTAAGACCACCCCCTTGAGTTTTTTTTTTTTTTCAAATGGTAACTAGGTTAATTTCAAGAGGTTCTATTCAGTTAGCACAGTCCCCCCAAAAAGTATTGGCACACCCACGTTTTAGATGCTGGTTATGAAGAAACTCACACATTTCAGTAAACAACACCTGTAATTGCTGACGTGCATGACATGAAATATATTTCTGCAGATTGCCTGTCTATTACTAGTAAGTACATTATAAAAAAGAAACACCTCTTTTTTGAAAAACGAAAAGTATTTTCACAGAGAGCTGTTCCTTTGCATCACGGCTAAGGTGTGTTACACGCAACGCCATCTATAGTTCATTCAGAGTTACATCGCACTTTTCTGGAACCCTGCTACGGCTCTACTTCCAGGATATTCCACCGCCTCACACCAGCAAAGCTTAAACGATTCTTAGAAAATGACACCAACGGGACAACGCACGACATTCGTGAGCACTCGGTGTAGTAATATTTTGCACAAGAACTATTTCTTACTACCCATTACCAGCACACTCATTTTCTCACTATTTTTAATTAAAAATTAAATAGTGTTATTTGTATGTAAAATATAAATAAAATTTTGATTTAACCAGAAATGGTAGTTTTATGCCAACGAAATTGTAAGACGCTTGTGATGCATGCTATATTTATAAAACAACTGAACACATCCTACTTGGCGTGATTTTTCAAGGGTTTGATTCAAAAGGCGTGATTAAACTGTGAATATACTATAACGCAGTACCCACGCGTGGTTGTTCATATATCATTCACTCGTTTCATACAGTGTTACACGGCAGTAGTCACTGTGAGACCCGAAGCAGAAGGAACATTCAGTGGCTTTACTCGAAAAAGCAGTGTTATACATTTCACAAGGGAAAAGCTATCGCAGTATTGAGAATGAACTTTCTGTCAGTGCCGGAATTCATTATCAAATACAAGGAGACTGGTGCAACGGAAAATAAACGTCGATGCGGGCCTCCAAGTGTACTTAGAACCCGAGAACGTAGATGAATTGTTAATCTTGCACAGAAAGAACTCTTTAAAAGTGTGGCATCAATTTCTTTACACATCCAGAAAACGTCCAACAAGAAAGCGAAAACAGACAGTACCAAATGTTAATGGCAGATCTCCCAGGAAGAAACTATACATTCCAGAAAGTAAACGTAAGAAACGCTTGCATTTTAATTACCGAAGAAATACGTCAACAAGCTAACAGAGATTTGGAACATTGTCACATTTTCAGATGATTCTAAGTTCACTTTGTTCGGATCTGTGGAAATGAAAGTGTGGCTCAAGTCTAACACAGAACTTTTAGTCCAAACATATTCTTCCAGCCGTTAAACACGAAGGACATGCTGTAATGATTTGGAGATGTATGGCGACTTCTGAAGCTATAAATCGATCTGCAATCCAAGAAAATAGCCCATATGACATAAGTCGAGGCGTTGTGCGGTAATTTACACAATAATGTGCAGAAATTGGGTCTTTCATTTCCAACATGTCAATGACAAAACGCGTCGCCGTGGAAACCCGACTAGTTACTATACAAATCTCCATAAATAGTTCGTCATTTCCACACAGTCCTGGTTTGAACACAATTGAGCATCTGTGAGCGCATCTCAACGTGAAAATCAAAAACAAAAATTAGTGGCCCAAAAAAAAAAATCCAATTTGATAGAGTACTCCTAGAGTAATAGTTTAAAAATCACTCAACACTGACACAGAATTTGATCAACTGCATGTCATGGCGTATATGCACACTTGACTATTAAAATGTGCACACTAGCGAAGGGTGGTGTTGTGCTATGCAAGCCAATAAGTTTTTACTGTCATGTACAGGCAGTCTGTGCATAAATATATTTTATGTTATATAAGTTAGCAATTACAGGTTTGTTTTATTTACTGAAATATACAGTTTTCTTCATGACCAGCCTNGTGGCTCAAGTCTAACACAGAACTTTTAGTCCAAACATATTCTTCCAGCCGTTAAACACGAAGGACATGCTGTAATTATTTGGAGATGTATGGCGACTTCTGGAGCTATAAATCGACCTGCAATCCAAGAAAATAGCCCATATGACATAAGTCGAGGCGTTGTGCGGTAATTTACACAATAATGTGCAGAAATTGGGTCTTTCATTTCCAACATGTCAATGACACAAAACGCGTCGCCGTGGAAACCCGACTAGTTACTATACAAATCTCCATAAATAGTTCGTCATTTCCACACAGTCCTGGTTTGAACACAATTGAGCATCTGTGAGCGCATCTCAACGTGAAAATCAAAAACAAAAATTAGTGGCCCAAAAAAAAAAATCCAATTTGATAGAGTACTCCTAGAGTAATAGTTTAAAAATCACTCAACACTGACACAGAATTTGATCAACTGCATGTCATGGCGTATATGCACACTTGACTATTAAAATGTGCACACTAGCGAAGGGTGGTGTTGTGCTATGCAAGCCAATAAGATTTTACTGTCATGTAAGGCAGTCTGTGCATAAATATCTTTTATGTTATATAAGTTAGCAATTACAGGTTTGTTTTATTTACTGAAATATACAGTTTTCTTCATGACCAGCCTCTAAATTGTGGGTGTGCCAATACTTTTGGGGCTGTAGTTGTTGAGTACGAAAAGTTATAAGAACACATGTTGGCTATTTAAAGTGAGAAAACCAAAAATTAGTGTAAACATGATGCGCTCTGCTGACGCATCTTCCACATTTATTTTGCACCGCTGCAACGGAACAGCCATTTAAGATAGAGGAATTTGTGCTTCTGAATTTAAAAATTCATAATAATGTTGGAAATTTTTTTATTAAATATGACAAGCAGTCAGAGAGTATTTGAAATTTATTTAAGACAACTCTATTTACCATTACTCAAATTGAGATGACAGGTGCACATTTTGTCGCTGGCATAAATGGGTTTTGCGGGACAAAAGAAACAACTACGGGAAAACTGCACATTGGCCATAATTTTCCCAATGTTTGAGGCAAAAGGAACAAAGTAATTAATGTAAATTTTTATAGGCTGTTCGCAGTAAAGTGAGCACTTTTGAACGGATGGTTAATTACTTCTTTCAGAAAATCTGCATCCATAAGAAACTTGTTAATGTGAGTAATAAACATATTGTATACATTCTATCATACTTAAAACCAGAAGTCCGAGGTCACAATGAAATATATTTATTGGTTATTAAGTCTGATGAGATTACATCATTAAGTGCTCTCTTCACCGTNTTAAAACCAGAAATCCGAGGTCACAATGAAATATATTTATTGGTTATTAAGTCTGATGAGATTACATCATTAAGTGCTCTCTTCACCGTGAACGATATATAGAATGTTAACCCTTTCACTCATCGTGGTCTATGTATTATACGTTGCACAGGAATTGTATTTAATGAATTTTACTGTACATAGCAGGAAACAGCGCCAGTGAGGTAAGTCACTCGCATAGTAGGAGACATCATCGTGGTTCAGACTATATTATTTAGTTACATATTAG
Source organism: Clitarchus hookeri (assembly GCA_002778355.1). Taxonomy (NCBI): domain Eukaryota; kingdom Metazoa; phylum Arthropoda; class Insecta; order Phasmatodea; family Phasmatidae; genus Clitarchus; species Clitarchus hookeri. The sequence goes on along the minus strand of NQII01000179.1, from coordinate 958,188 downwards.
CTGCTGCCAATAACATCAAAGAGAAATAAATTTTTTTTCGACAAAGCGTTATACTGACAATAGGACAGCTCCCAACAACAAAATATTTTCGTTACAACGTCCAAAACCACATTTTGGTATTTGCCTGCAAGAGTTAAACAGCAGGGTATCAACTGCAGTATGCCATTATCATCATCACTTATGAATCCTACACTATCGGAAAAATAATTCCTTGAAATTACGGAAAAGTACTAGTAAATATTATTCAGAAACATTATTTTATTCATATTATTTATTAAAACATTAATTTATTCACGATTCCTTCACGCTTGTTTTAATAAAACCTTTAAAAAATCTCTTAATTTATGACGTGTTTGTTTCCTGAATATTTAATGTATCACAAGCGTTTTATACGTATGTTAACTGAAAAGTAATGTATTTTTTGTTAAATAGACATATTTACTTATATTTTAACTATACATTATAATATTTCATTTACAATTAATATGAATAAAAACAGTGAGAAAATAGGTATGTTGGTAACACCTAGTAAGAAATAGTTCTTATGCGAAATATTTTTTACAATGAGTGGGCACGAATGCGGTGCCTTGTCCAGTTGGTGTAATTTTCTAGACAAAGTAAAGTTTTGTTTGCATAAGGTGGAATAATATTCTGGAAGTAGAACTTAAGCAGTGCTTCATAAAAGTTGGAAGTATCCGTGAATGGACTATAGCGCACTGAAGGAACCAGCGGGCGAGAGGCTTGCGCCAGCATGTGTGACGTCAGCGGGGTCAACTCACCTTGCTCGACGTCTACTCCTTTCGGTCGCCTCATCGCGGGACGAGCAAATTGAATCTTATCGTGAGATGAATTATAAATCGACGTTTCCGGTGCTGGTATGTTCTCGAACATTTGTGATGCAGGAGGGAGCAGAGTGGCGCAGAAGACAGCCTGGTGTGGCGGCAACCAGCTGCTCCAAGGGTCCTCGCAGGAAGACCCCGAGGGCGACCGCACTGAGCTCCACACAAGGCGACCAAAATATCATCTCACTCATCAACACAAAAACCCACTGATATAATGTAATTTCAATTAATCTCTCGGTTAAGGGAAGAAAACTGACAATGTTTAATCAAAACCTATGTTAATTTCTGACATATTTGAAATAGTTTCCCCTTCATCACAAATATAGGAGTGTAAGTCGAAGCAGTGCCAGAAACAAGCGTCTAGGAAAAAGAGTTCGCCAGCAAAGAAAACTGTGTGTATAATTTGCTGTGAAACTTTCGAAGAAAACTAGAATCAGTTCAAAATACGTGAGGGCCTGCCACGTGAGGAATGTGCTGGAGTTGAACCAGATTATGTATCCTTTTACTGTGATATGTGCATAATGATGAAATGATGTGTCCGGAGTGACCCGATGTGTATCATCATAATATGAAAACTTAAGTACTATAGTAATGTTAATTAACAGTTACGTAAGTGAATATTTTTGCATTGACAATGTATCCACGCATTATATTTAAAGGATTTAGCTAACGATTTGTTTCTCTAAACATATATAGTAAATTTTGAGATTTATGCAATCATGCTTAAGGCTGTTGCCTGGTTGAGAATTTGGTATAGGGATATTACATGTTAATGAAATTCTTTCTTTTTTCAGTTCCTGTCAAAGACATATATATACACACCACCCGGAACTTTTTGAGCATACAAATACGTGTTTCTTTACTATCTAAGCCTTTTGTAACATTAATGTATAGCCTGTTTCCTGGAAAAATCAGAAAACTTAATAATTTATTAGGAAACAGCTGGAAAAAGGTTATATTTGCCCGGATACAGAGATCGAAAGTGTCATTTCTCACACTAAAGTTTTTGTTTCAAGTTTATATCTTCAAAATTGGCTTTAAAAAAAACTAATTTCCCTATGCCAAATTCTCAACCAGGCAACAGCTCTAATTGCCCGCAGCTACTCACCTCTCCCCTACTGCAGAAAATATAANCGCAGCTACTCACCTCTCCCCTACTGCAGAAAATATAAATTCCTGGCAACAGCGGCGAAGAACGTTGCGTGTACCATCGACATTGTTCGTTCCCGAAATCCGAAGCTATAAGAAATACGAAGAGGTTCCGTATGTTGTGTGCACGGAGCTCGGTTCCGTTTTCCGTTTTTACGGATCGCATTTTTGTTTATTAACTGTGTATTTCCTCAACGTTTTACGTGTATATTTGATAATTTTTAACAGTATATCAGGCAGGATTTTTTTTTTCTATTATATACCTGAAGTCATTTCCTGTTAGCTCGACAGTGTTCGGTGGGTTTACTGGAGACTTGTTAAAGGAGGTGTGAAGTGGAGGGGGAAGGTATAGGAATGACGTCGGACAGTCTTTGCGAAGACGCGGCAGTTCTCTCGGCGGCTGGAGGTGCCCCGCTCCACCCACGGCTGGCATATTCCTCTCTCCGGCGAGGAGGAGCGCCGATGTATTGCAGGACCTGCTAAGACCCGCGCCGAGCAGCAGTTTGCATAATGCCCTTCTCATTAACCGCCTCCCCGCCATGAATTATTAATGCTCTATCGATTGGAATGAGTCCAGAAGGGCGGGCCTGTCGAGGCCCGCGAATCACCTGCGTTAGCCAACCACGACGCTTGTCCGCGTACGATTCACACTGCGCTTATTATAAAGATTCGCAGGTATGGCCTAGGGTTGTGTCATATCCATTTTCCAGTATCGTTTTGAAATATGGTGGCTATATCTTTCTCTGTACGATATCTCTCTTCCAGAAAATATTGAAAATCTATGATGGTGTACAGCAAATGTGAAGTGAAGTGAAGAGATTTGGACGGCTCTTAACAGTGAGGTCTTGAGAACCGATGAGTGTGATTGAGGTATGGAGTAGCGCCGGAATGAAAGGGAGGGCGAAATTGGAGATCCCGAGAAAACCCGCCGACAAGCGGCATCATCCGACACGATTCCCACATGCAAAAATCCGGTGAGGCGGCCAGGGATTGAACCAAGTTTGCCTTGGTCGGAGGCGAGCAGGCTAACCACGGTCCCGTGTACAGAAAACAATCGCTTGTATTGATACCGCAAAATCGCTCATAGAGATATAAATGATATTGACTTCGCAAATGTTGGTCATATTAATATCGCATATATCGGTCATACTGATATCACAAAAAGAGGCCATAGTGGGGGGAAGGCAAATTGAGGAAATCCCCCACCCCCCAATTTACAGCATGGCCGCAAAAAAACTGCAATAACTTAATGTACGAATTCATTAAATGTTCGACTGTAAACAATCTTGGGAAAACTGGGAAATTAATAATGCGTAAGTGTTGATAACTTTAAGTCTGCTATCTACCACATTTTTTTCGTGGTTGACAGGTGTTTTTTATTTCTCAATTTCCATATCGGTGGATATATTTATTATTAGAAATTCGGATGTCACAAATGAAATCTCGCATTATATTAATAGTTGGAGTATTTATCCAGTAAACGGATAGATGGCAAAATGCTTTTTCTGTCCCAAGATTAGCACTGCAATGATTGTAGTTTCCTCTTCAAATATAAATGTTAAATAATTGGGTAAATACAGTCATTAGCCTCAACGAAAGTAGAAGAAACTCAGTATCTAAGTTGAGATAAATTTCTTTGTGTTTAGAATATTGTGTCTACAATGTATAATATAAGAAAGTTATTTTTAATTAATACTAACAAAACGATACCACACACAATACAAAATGTATTGGCGTTTTAGATGCCTCAAGAGCACAGCACTACTGTGATATCAACGAAAATGGCGGGTATAACGAGATCACAAGTTACATTGAATGTTAACAGTAAAACGTGAATTTTTTACTATATATATTTATATATATATGGCCAAGAGAAAGGAATTTTTGAGCCTCTAGTTTAATTGCATGAAATAATAGGTTCGTCAGGGATTTTATATACTTATTTGTTGAATGTTTGGAAAATATTAAGATCGAATTTGGTGGGGTGTGATATTGTTAAGTAAAGTTGAAATGAAACTAATAAGGCTCTGCAGTGAGTAACTATGTCAGTGAATAACATATTAAAAAGTGCATGTTTCTTTGGTATATGTAGGTATATGCAACTCGGTAATAATTAAAAATCGCATATTTTCGAAAAATTATAAAAAGATTTGAGAACTGCATTTTTGGCCTTACAATGTATGATGAAGCATTACTACATATATGCGTTTTAGTGTTACATTCTTTTTTCCACTTTAACAAACGACAGTTGATAAATCACTTTTAAGTCAGCTGGGATAGTAGGATAACCAATTATTTTTTCACTTTTTACTCGTTAACCATCGAGATCTTTAGGTTTTGTAAGTTCATTAAAGTTAAAATTTCATTTTATTATTGCATTTTTCTATTTCAGCATTTTCCTGTGTCTCGTAATCCTTCACACTTTCTTTTTTAGGACATCAATTGAATATAACATCTCCTTGCAGACCCGTTTCCATACATGTTCTCCAATTTTTCTGGGGGAAAAAAAAGTAGATTTCACTTCCCCCTGCCAATGACAATACAATTGTTTACAGTAATCAAGTTTGGCCTTAGACATCTACATCCAGGTTCTTCCAGAGACATCTAGCTGCCTGTTCACCAAAGTGATTAATATAGTCACATGGAACTCGTACTGTAGATATCTGTTAACAAGGAAATAATAAATAAATGTCTTTGCTCACTGTGCATCAGATAATATAGTGTAGATTGTTCCAGTACTTTTTTCAGTATGTAGGCTACATTTTGCTTAAGATATTCATCAATATCACAAATGTAAGTAGCAATTAGGAATCCAATTATGCCTAAATATTCGTCGGTTCTTTTTAGAAATATATGTCTTGTATGATTATCATTAGCCAATTCTCAATTGGTCAGTTCGACCAAAGCTTATCTTACATTCTTGGAATAACTTTAATATTTAATATTTTTATTCGATAAAACTGAAGTATTTGTATTGAATATTTGGATAAGTTTAAATGAAACTGACACGCATACATGTATGTAAATATAATAAATAATTTCCATTAAAATACGATCGGAGAAGGAAAAAAGGAAATGTTCTACATTGAATGTAGGTATAGGAGTGACAAGCGTAAGATGATTAGGGTGTTATAATGTATGTACATGCTAGGGGATTTTCTATTCTCCCTCTTCTTAGGTATTGAGACAAGAGCTATTTCCCCCCTCCCCATCCGCCAGAATGCCTGATCTGTATCCATCCCTGTATGCTATTGATGTGTGTCGTATTTAGAAGTAAGTTTAGGAAAGTTTTTAAATAATGCTAGCCATCCCGTAAGTAGTCTCCTGTCAAAAAACGAAGGTGTTAAAAATTACAATATAAAAATGTTATGTACGAAACTTCAAATATACAGAATGTCCCAAATAAACGCATTCTGCTCACATTGTAAGCAGTGCAAAGAAAAAGAATATGTACGGACATGAGGGCGAGCATGAGAGTGCCGAATTTGGATGGCATCTTACAGCGGATAGAATGTAGATACCGTGCCATCGTAAGCAATGCAGTTGCCAGTGTGTGTAACTGCTGGCTGTCACAGAAAGAGTTGAGGACGTGCCATCGTAAGCAATGCAGTTGCCAGTGTGTGTAACTGCTGGCTGTCACAGAAAGAGTTGAGGACGTGCCATCGTAAGCAATGCAGTTGCCAGTGTGTGTAACTGCTGGCTGTCACAGAAAGAGTTGAGGACGTGCCATACGGAAATGAGTCGTGAACGTGTGTGAGGGTAGTATTGTACACAGAGNAGTCACAGAAAGAGTTGAGGACGTGCCATACGGAAATGAGTCGTGAACGTGTGTGAGGGTAGTATTGTACACAGAGGTGACAAAAGGCATGGGATAGCAATATGCAAATATACAGATGGCAGTAGTATCGCGTACAAAATCTATAAATTGGCAGTGCATTGGTAGGGCTTTCATTTGTAGTCAAATGATTCATGTGAAAAGATTTCTGACGTGATTATGGCCGCACGGCGGGAATTAACAGACTTTGAACGCGGAATGGTAGTTGGAGCTGGCCGCATAAGACATTCCATTTCGGAAATGGTTAGGGAATTCAATATTCCGAGATCCACAGTGTCAAGAGTATGCCGAGAATACCTAATTTCAGGCATAACATCCCACCATGGACAACGCAGTGGCCGACCGCCTGCACTTAATGACCGAGACCAACGACGTGTGTGCAGAATGGTCAGTGTTAACAGACAAGCAACACTGCGTGAAATAACCGCAGCAATCAATGTGGGACGTACGATGGACGTGTCTGTTAGGACAGTGCGGCAAACTTTGGCTGTACTGGGCTATGCCAGCAGAAGACCGACACGAGTGCCTTTAGTAACAGCACAACATCGGCTGCAGCGCCTCTCCTAGGCTCGTGACCATATCGGTTGGATCCTAGATGACTGAAGAACCGTGGCTTGGTCAGATGAGTCCCGATTTCAGTTGGTAAGAGCTGATGGTAGGGTTCGAGTGTGGCGCAGACCCCACGAATCCATGGACCCAAGTTGTCAACAAGGAACTGTGCAAGCTGGTGGTGGCTCCATAATGGTGTGGGCTGTTTTTACATGGAATGAACTGGGTCCTCTGGTCCAACTGACCCGATAATATACTGTAAAGGGTTATGTTCAGCTACTTGGAGACCACTTGCAGCCATTCATGGACTTCATGTACCCAAACAACGATGGAATTTTTATGGATGACAATGCGTCATGTCACCGGGCCACAAGTGTTCGCGATTGGTTTGAAGAACATTCTGGACAATTACAGCGAATGATTTGGCCACCAAGATCGCCCGACATGAATCCCATCGAATATTTATGGGACATAATTGAGAAGTCAGTTCGTGCACAAACTCCTGCACCGGCAACACTTTCACAAATATGTCCATCTATAGAGGCAGCATGGCTCAATATTTCTGCAGGGGACTTTGAACGACTTGTTGAGTCCATGCCACGTCGAATTGCAAAAGGAGGTCCGACACGATATTAGGAGGTATCCCATGACTTCTGTCGCCTCAGTGTAAATAGAGCGGTATTCGTGTGCAGAGAAATTTAACATTGTATTAATTTACTAACACACTATTTGTAATCGTGTAATGGTGATGCGTTTTGGCCTAGAAACACTTCTAAACCAACGCCTCATCAACGTAAACACATTCAAGACTCTTTGTCAGAGTTTGAGCGAGATAAATCTGACCACTACGCCACCACGACTCCCGTGTAACACTGTCTAATGTAAACTGTGTGTAGGCTACTTGAGACGTTGTGGCTGAGGACCGGCTATTTTCTTCGTGAGACCTCAGTCGCCGTTTTAGCTGCATTACGCGCAATCAGTCGGCGGGCATAGTGGAGCCTGGAGAAACTGAATGTACTGCGGCCACGCACGAGAGAGAGGTGAGTCACCCGTTACACGCGTGCTGTGGCGTCAACTACACTGCTAAGTTTAATTGACCGATGTGCAAACTAGCATACGAAAATATATAGTACAGAGCAAAAAACAGCTTACCTGGCAACAGTTCACCACACGCCGCTGATGACCACTGTCTACGTAAGGCTTACTGCCGCGCGCCCAGAGGGTAGCAGAGGAAAATATGAAGTGGGTGCGGAGCATAAGTGGAATAAAAATTTGAGAATGGGAGGGAGGATTTCTGGAAACTACAGAAAATTTCGCCCAGAAAGAACCTCCCTGCCGGGGTTTGCCTTTAAAGTAGGGGCGATTTTATTGTCTCTGTTCATTGGTTTCATGCCATTGCGGCTTCAAACAGACCAAAATATAGTTCAGTTTGGCAGGTACAGATTTAAACAATAATAAATAAACGCTGTTTGGTACAAAAATTACGAAATTAAAACACTCTTATTCGCAGCACTTAACAGTTACCTGTTCAGACTTGTTGCTTCGGAACAGTAATAAAGGATGGTGGAGACGGTTGCAGAAATGCTGATAGATTTTGCGATAACTAGTCAGAATGTCACTGAATGATCAAAATGTCATTGTGTTAGGTTTAGTACCTCTAACAATGTTAAGTTAAACAACATTCATGTGTCTATGTAATCTGTTATGGGTTTGTCTCCGCGTCTGGGAGGCCGGTTTACCACGCCAGCCTCATCGCTCAGACATACATATAATGCGTTTTATTCTGTTCGTGCTTTGTATTATTATTTCTCAGTACACTTTTTATCTTTTTGTTAATATAGTACTTTATTTAATTGTTGTCTTTTCTATTTACAGCGTACTTGTTTTGTGTATTTTCAGTCCCAGTATTCACGAACTTTGTAACTAACTAATGAATTCTTTTGAAACAAAAACAGCCGTAACCTTATTTATTTTCAAAGCATTATGAAACTAATTATTCAGTCAGAATTATCAGTGATGGCGATGGCTACATCGCAGCGTAGCTCACATAATAGCTAAGTGTATGGGTTATTCACGGCAAAGTGAGCACTTTTGAAAGCCCTCTCATTTGGAATAAAAGGCAATAAATATATTTTATTGTATCCTTACACGTTAACATTCCGGTCCCGTGGAATATGCTTGTACACACTGTGTTTATAACTTGCATGGCAATATTTATTTAAAAGGTACTGAAAGGAAAAGTAACTAGGGTCTCGGAAGTACTTACTTTACTGTGAACAGACTATACCTAAATATGTGTAATGGCGCGGCGGTGCCTTTGATGTGGGCGTACCCATTCGCTGATTGGCTGTGTGAGGCTCTGGAATGTGCTTGTGTCTGACTGGCGACTACGTAGAACAATCTATAGTCTATTCGCGGTTTCTTCACCCTTTTTGAATCAAACCTTTGAAAGATACCGCTATGTACGTCATGTTTAGTTATTTTCAAAATATGTCATGTTACACAAGCATTTTATACCTCTGCTAACATAAAATTATCTTATTCGTTAAATTGAAGTTTTACCAGTAATTTATCAATAAATTATAATAATTAATTTAATTTAAAATAAAAATGAAGTAAAACAGTGAGCAAACATGTGTGTTGGTAGCGCCTAGTGAGAAATAGTTCTCATGCAAAATATCATTACAACTGAGTGTGCAAGAATTCTGTGCGTTGTCCTTTGGTGTAATGTTCTAGACTTAAATAAGCTTAGTTTGAATAAGGCGGAGGAATATCCTGGAATTAGAACTTTAGCAGGGCTTCAGAAAAGTGCGAAGTAACCGCGAATGGATTATAGTCGTCAGTGCCACTAGAAAGGAAAGGAAATCGTCCCTATATGGATCGTTCCCTATGCTCAGTCACATTAAGTGTTATTCCACCTTATATTTTAAGTGTAGAAATTAGTCTCCGATTGGCCTCCCTAAATTTAAAACTAATGGAGATTTCTGCTTCATAACGATAGATTTTAAGGAGTTTTATTTATGTGAAAAATCCACGCATTCCTGCAATGAGAATATATCTACGGAACTGAAAACCTACAGATACGACTATTTTTTAATTTATCAGGCAGTGACGCATATCGAACGTAATTGTAATTCGTATGCAGCATAACTAGTTACTTTGCAATAACTAGATAGTAATAGATTGAATTAATTTTGTTTACCAATATAAATTTTAATTGTTCTCAAATAAAATTAAAAATTATATAAATGTATATATTTTAATTTACAGAATATACGAAGCTTTATAAGATATCCAAAATAAAGATATAATGGTGTTCTACTACAACGATAAATATTTTAAACCGTAACAATAATAATTCAACTGCAAAGTATATTCAACAAATCGATGATCTCGTTAAACTTATTGCATACTTGAAACTGTCGTGTGTTTAGATGCTGAGTTACTCGATAAAGATATAAAATTGCCAGCTGGCAATAAGTAACCCGGCACTGGTTGGGCAACGGTGTTTCGGCATGTTTCTGGCCAGTGCTGCCATGTTGCTGGTGTTTTCGGCTGGAGTTGGCGGTGCAAGCGACCGTTTAAACTATGTATATATTACAGCACTTCCCACAATTGGACGACTTGGAACCTAACATGGGTAAAAATATATGGTCCATTTTTAACTCGGTTATTGTAAAATAAGCCCCTCTAAGTGATACCTGCCTGTAAATTTTATAACAGTATACAGCATATGATACCTATAATGTAAACAATTAACTGGGTCGTTTATATACCATTATTGGTAAAATAATTGTGAAAAACATTTCTATATTTGACGAACTTGTTAAGTGGTCTAGCGTAAATTGGTGGTGACTAAAAATACTTTTTTTTAAAAACATTAAAAAATGTCAATACGGTATTAATTAATATGTGTGAGTATTTCACGGTGTGTGTTTGCAGACGCATGACCAAACTTAATAATGTAAAATCCTAGGTGTGGCAGAAATATAGACAATGCGGATATAGAAGCTAATGAGGGATTTTAGAAAGCCGCAAACAATCGTTAGCAATACGTAGCGTGCTGTAACCAGTTCTGGTGGAACATGTCACAGTATTTTCATCAGCGGTATGGTCTAGTGCTATTAAAGTATCCTCGAAAATGTCATCCTATAATAAACTGTAGTATACTACTCGTAAAGCGGAGTTGCGATTTATTAGTATATTTTAGTAATAGTCTACATTTGGCAGTATCGATCTTATTCGAGTATCGGTCAACTGAGCACTGACTGCCACTATCGGTAGAAGGTATTTTACTGTTTGACTGACTATAAGGAAATTCAGGTACCCGGGTTAAACTGTTCGTCCTCGGCTCAAAGTCCTCCAATGATTGCGATGAGTGACAAATAAACAATGAGCAAATCACAAAACCAAGAGAAAAGTAAATATCTTTGAAGTCTGAGTTTGTATCAAAACTCAACGCGAAATCACTAGATCCTACATATAAGAAGAAAATTTAGTTAATCCAGTTGATATGAGTCACCTTGTAAAACATAAAAAAACTGCCGGAATGAAATTAATACCGTTTGCCACCTACAACACGAGACGCCTATAACACTTTTTCCGCTACAAAATTTTGAAGTAATGTACCATATCCCCCTTCCCTTGACGCTGTTCACTGATAGTACAGTGAGTGGAACTCGAAATAAGCGTTTGGCACGGCGGCCACAGCGCTCACCTCCCACCAAGGCGAACCGGGTTCGATTCCCTGTGGGGTCACTCACGGATTTTCACATGTGGGAATCGTACCGGACGATGGGGCTAGTCGGCGGGTTTTCTCGGGGATCTGCCGTTTCCCCCGCCCTTGCATTCTGGCGCTGCTCAATACTCACCTCGCTTCACCCACTTTGCCTTTCAAAACCTCGTTGTTAAAGGACGCCCAAAACTTCTCCGCTCCACTTCACTCCACGGAAGATCGCATAGTGTCCCATCAACTTGCTAGTTCGCTGGGGCGGACAAATTTTTGTTTTGTTATCAGAACCAACAAGCTTTGTGTTCTGCTATAGCAATATGAATCACTCGTAACCCTAGAAAAGTAGAGCGGTTTACGAATTGCTTACCCACAAGAAATATAATTGCGAAATATAATAGTAAATTCACAGAAGCGAAATGGCGTGGCTGTTCCTTTGATGTAGGAGCGCCCACTTGCTAACTGGCTGTGCGACGCTTCGGAATAGGCCTTGTGTCTGATTGGCTATTGTGTGCTGCAAAAGGCCCCCAGTCGGCTGGGCTGCTGACTGGTAAGTTAGTTACCAGTCGCTGGTTGGCTACAATCCATTCGCGGTTACTTCACACTTTCCTGAAGCCCCGCTAAAGTTCTACTTCAAGGATATTCCTCCACCTCGTGCAAACTAAGCTTAACTAAGTCTAGAAACATACACCAAAGGACAACGCACCGAATTCTTGCGCACTGTGTACTGTGTGGTTGAGCATTCATTCTCACAGTGCACAACACAATAAAAAAAACCTTCCTGCGTGTTATGTACAAAATTGTGTTCGCTTTTGAAGGGATTAACTAATTTGTCACATATATATATACATGTGACAAAATAGTTAATCCCTTCAAAAGCCAACACAATTATATATATGTATGGGAAAGGTGCCATCAAAGGACCAGAGCTGCCATTGGACGATTTCGATATTTCAGGGACTATATACAGCGCATGCTCGTGGAACGAAGTAAAGTATAAGCGACCGTGCCGCTACCTGTTAGAGAAGTTTCAGACTTGTAGTAGGTCGGATTTACACAGGATGGAATCTGATACGTTTATTCTACACTTGTTGTTAATTTTACATCCTACTAATATTATTAATGTGAAAGTCTGTGTGTGTGTGCGTGTGTGTGTGTTTGTTACCACTCAGCTCCATAACGGCTGAACGCATTTTGATGAAATTTGGTATATAGGTACTTTACGTCCTGGAATAGGACACAGAATACTTTTTATTCCGGAAAATTGTACGATTCCTGTGGAATAACAACAAAACGTAGTTATGCAACAGCTGGGAACTTGACCGAAGTATTATTTTCCTCTGGTGTCAGAGTTTATCAGGCTGCCCAAGGACCTCTAAAATTGCTTAACGACTGCTATCAATCGATAACAACCGGGACCGAATATTTAACGTGCCCTCCGAAGCCTGGAAGCGCTCAGATGTTATGCCACTAAACGGTCACCCATCCAAATGGTTGGCGTTGGGAACGTTGCGTAACTTTAGTGATCGATTAAGATCCCTCAGCAAAGCTCAAAAAGTAGTACCTAGGAATTTCTTATTTCTAAAGCTGCAACATGATGAAACTCACGTTCTGATTTTCATACATCGACGCTGGAAAGCAGAAATGTGGTAACTACGCGATAGTTGCTCCGATACACTCCAAAAACAATACCCTACTTCTTGGCTATCGGGTAAAAAATATTTCCTTCCTTTTGGTTTGCCGTAATCAGATAAAAACCTTGGCCAACATAGCATAATTTTATTTTTCTGTTTTCACATAAATGAATTGTCTTTTCCCAATTTATTTATTAGTTTATCACTGTAAAACTCAATTGTACCCGGGCGAAGCCGGGCCGGTTCGCTAGTTGTCTATAAAGGCTTGTGCGCTACAAGTCATTTATTACAGAGTTTTAATTGGTAGGGTATGGTTTCTCGAAGCTTATTTCTTGTTTAACAGGTAGCTGTATTGCCAAATTATGTATTGATTTTTGAAGTTATACTTATTTTGGCGCGTTAAGGGTAAACGTTTAGTGTGCAACGGAAGTTGCGCGCGCACAGTGTAACAAAATTCAACAGTGAACGTGGTAAGGGTATGACCCAACACGCATGCGCGTATCGTCTAACTATATACAAACGCAAGGTACACAACATAGCACGGGGTTATATTTAAAACTGACAGAAAATCAGTTCATGTAATAAGCAAATTGAAAAACATTTCATTTATATTAGTAATGCATTGTGAATATATATATATCTTATTAATTAATTTTGCTTACATTGTGCCGTGAAAAATTTGTTAGTGACAAAAATTGTATAATAAAATTTTGAAAGTGTTTTCAAGTATTTGAGGTAAATTTTAGTAAGTATTTAATAATTTTCTTTAATCAAACCTTTATTAATTGTATTTAATGTCTTTCTTCGGTCATTTTATCGTTTTCGTACTTAAAATTATTTGTATATGTAATAAAATTGTATTTTATTCACGCCAAAGAAGTATAATTTATAACGCGCGTACTTAAGTACACGCACCCATGTTTTTACACAGCACTGCAGCGCGCTAAAAAAAAATGGCGTAAGCGTTATGGTTGGACAAGCAGTCAGTGCCATGGTCCATCCATGGCATACTGGTCCATCCATGACATCACAATGCGGCAGTATACCTATCGTTAATATTACACGACGTACTTCTGCAATGGAAGCTGGGACAGTTTTATTTATACGGATGTGTTTTCAACCTATTAAAATGATAAAATGAAAACATCAAAGAATTTTATTTCAAAGTACTCAGCAACCAGAGCTTAGTCTTAGGCAACCCGGATCTACATGTGTGGCACGTGCATCAGGACTCAATAAAGACAGAGCAAGCGAATTCTATTATCTTCTCGAGAAAGTGGCAAAAGAGAACAACATTGATGCTACTAGTATATTCAAACTAGACTATACAGTGCTGAACACTGTCCAGAAAAAACTAGGAAGATAATTTCTGAAAGGAAAATCTCGAGTGGGAGCAATCTCTAGCGGAGAACGTGTAACAAACACAGCTGCGGTATGCTGCTTCAGTGCTTCAGATCTCTACATCCCTCCAATGTTGATATCAAAACGGGGAAGGGCATGTGAAGATTTATGAGATGGAGCTATATCTGGCACTGTTTTTAAATTCAATCGTGAAAGCAGTAATATAATCGAAGCTTTATTTGTAAATATTTTGCAGAATTTCATTAAGCGTGTTAAACCATGGATGCAAGAAAAAGTTATTCCTCATAGCTCGTGATAATGGTATGTTAATATTTCTATACCAGATTACACCACACACCGGTACCAGCCATTAGGTGTCACCTTCTTCAAGCCCTTGAATACCTACTACACAGATTAACTCGAAACGTGGCTTCGGGCAAATCCAAGTTGGCGTGTCACTCAGTCAAAAGTCTCTATGTTATATGGTGTTGCTTATGGAATAAATACTTAAGTGCGCGCGGCAGTGATCGCTTTTAGAGCTACAGGAGTATGTCCAGTAAACAGAGACGTATTTGAGGAACAATTTTTGTTGCTTCTTTCACGCCACCTCTCTTTTTTCCCCCCGATGCAAATTCCCTGTCATTCGCTCAGCGTGTGACACATACCTACACAGATAAAAATACGGAGTCCCAGTCAAGTACGAGAAGAAACCAAGTGTTTCCCGCCCAGCGAGAAGACTGAGAAATAAGTGCTCACTCACCAAGCACCAAGCCTGATTCATCGTCTCCGTTTGTGTCAGTGAAACAAATATTTCCACTTCCAAAGGCATATGCCGTTGCTTTTCCCAGCAAGAATACTACAAACACAAATAGCGGTTGTACTTATGTCGTCCTTCCACAAAGCAGCACGCGAAGCATCCGAAATGCCAATCAAACATCGTGCTGCTAAACCAAGCCGTGGACACCCACGCACTAAAAAATGAAGGGGAACCGTACAATGGAAGAATCTAGGTTTTCTTATATCTGTGAAACAGAAAAGAAAGAAGACATGATACGGTGTATGTCATGCAAAAAGTGGTTTCATGTAGATTGTGTTAGCGTGGAAAAGGAAAAGAAAGGGTTCTTCTGCAACACCTACTAATCATTTATATTTTTCAAATATTTTTGTCATTCCATTATTAACGCCGGTTTTTTATTAAGAAAATTTTGACATTACAGCTACAAGATGTTACTGACAATAAGTATTTAAATAGAAGAAAGTGAAAGTTGAAGAAATCTAAAGCTATGTTATTGCAGTATATTTTAATTGTACTTAATTTTTAAGTATAAAACATATATTTATCGTTTAAAATGTTAATTTTATCAATTTATAACATTTAAAAGGTAAATGCAGTAGATATTAAGAGAAGCCCATTGATGCAACTTACATAGTCCATACGTGGAATCCAATACCTATGAATGGACCACCTGCACTTTTTTTTAAATTATTTTGTCGCGAAAAACATTAATTATATATCCATTAAAAGTTCTAAATAGTGGAGTGATATTACATGAGTGCACACTAATTTTTTCAATGATGTGTGCATAATGTATTATACTATAATACAACATATTATCAGGTTAATTGATGTCACCTTTCCCACACACACGCACACACACACACATACGTTTTAGTTTTCTCACCTATATATATATATATATATATATATATATATATATATATGTATATGTATATCAATGTTTATACAGTACATTCACCGTTACTTCACACTTTTTTAAACAAACCTTCGAAAATAACCCCAGTATAACATGACTGCCTGTGTTTTAAACAAATCATATAAAACAAACAAGGATTCTTATTTTGACTAAACGAAGTTTTCACTTCTTTATTGTCTCTTAATTATAATGTTTGTTATGTAATCAATATGAGATTAAAAAAACGGCGATAGCAGGGCTGTGTTGGCAACGGCTAGTAAGAAATAGTTTACACGAAAAATAATTTTTAATTGAATTCTTATACGCTATTTGTAAAGTAAACATCTGTTATTGAATTATTCGTATTTCAAGTAGCACTGATAGAAACATATTTCATTGTTGCATATTAAAAATATTTTTCTTTTTGTTGTCTGATCGGCTAAAAATACGTTACGTAGGCTTTGTTCTCTTCGCGTGTTTTTTTTTCACGTAGGAAATAAGTGGAGCTTGTGTTTTTGTTCTGAACTTGCATTTTTCTCCACATCTATTAAGTTTCTCAGCGCTTGCAGAAGGCGAATGACAATATTTTGTTTCCGATTTTATCATATTTACGTTTATGCAATAAGTAATGTTGTATGAATTTGTGATCCAGAATTAAAACGTGTTTTTAAATTAAAATACTAATTAAATTGATATTATTGCGGGGTGGCTACAACTTCGAAGTTGGCAAAATTGACGACATGAATAACTGCTCGATGAAGTATTAATTTTTTCTTCCAGTAAAAAAATATTAACAGTTATCAAAATGAAGTGGAGTTCTAGTGAAATAGCCCACGGGCGTCACTGGCAGTGGGGGTGAGGGGAGGATATGGGGACGCATCCCCACCTCCCTTGATAATTCTCCAACTGGTAACATATTTTCCTTGTGAAGTGCTAGATAGTTTTAATATAATATAAAATCATTTTATACAAAACTACTTTAGGGAAAATTTATTTTGGAAATATAATATCAGAAATAAAACATTACTGTTTTGCTACAAAACTTAACTGTGTTAAGGTCGTAATAACAACAACATGATACGTACATTGGCCTCCTCGACGAGCGACTGACAGCACGGTACAATTCCTGCCAACTAAAATAATCTAAAAATATTATAAAAATATTTTCCCACTGGCTATTTTGTGAGCACAAACACTCATAAGATTAAAGCTGCAAAACAAGCACTTACTATGTGAAATTTGACCTGTTTCTATATTCTATCAATTATTTATGTCTTGATATATGTACGTTTTTTTGTAGATTAACGAGAGCTTGTTTTCTCATACAAAACTAATTCTAAAATCTTCACAAAACAATGAATTCAATCACAAATAAAAAAGTAATCAAATTACAAAATACGGAAGCAAAAATAAAGCCTTCACAGCCTTCTAACAGCGGTGGACAGGAGACGCTCAATACAAATTTACAAGCTTTCGTCGGGAGGATAAAATTCAGTTGTTCATGTAACGGGCAAACGGAAGGATGAGACAGCGAGCAAATCTGAATCAATGGGACGCAATTTATGGACGGAATCAGGCACTTAATAAATGGAACGGGCAGCAAAGTATTGCCATGAAAAAATATTGAGTTCTAATTATTTGAATATTATAAGTACTTAAATAAAACTTTACTTTTAGGTGTTTAGGGTAATACGTGAAAGTAGATATAAAGCTTATGCTGCAATGGGTTACTGCTGATACCCTGCTGATGCCGCCTGTTAGTGCCGCGCGTTGCTCCTTGCATGCTGCAATGGGTTGATGCTGACTGCTGATACCCTGCTGATGCCGCCTGTATTGCCGCGCATTGCTCCTTGCTTGCTGCAATGGGTTGATGCTGACTGCTGATACCCTGCTGATGCCGCCTGTAGTGCCGCGCGTTGCTCCTTGCATGCTGCAATGGGTTGATGCTGACTGCTGATACCCTGCTGATGCCGCCTGTATTGCCGCGCGTTGCTCCTTGCATGCTGCAATGGGTTGATGCTGACTGCTGATACCCTGCTGATGCCGCCTGTATTGCCGCGCGTTGCTCCTTGCATGCTGCAATGGGTTGATGCTGACTGCTGATACCCTGCTGATGCCGCCTGTATTGCCGCGCGTTGCTCCTTGCATGCTGCAATGGGTTGATGCTGACTGCTGATACCCTGCTGATGCCGCCTGTATTGCCGCGCGTTGCTCCTTGCATGCTGCAATGGGTTGATGCTGACTGCTGATACCCTGCTGATGCCGCCTGTATTGCCGCGCGTTGCTCCTTGCATGCTGCAATGGGTTGATGCTGACTGCTGATACCCTGCTGATGCCGCCTGTATTGCCGCGCGTTGCTCCTTGCATGCTGCAATGGGTTGATGCTGACTGCTGATACCCTGCTGATGCCGCCTGTATTGCCGCGCGTTGCTCCTTGCATGCTGCAATGGGTTGATGCTGACTGCTGATACCCTGCTGATGCCGCCTGTATTGCCGCGCGTTGCTCCTTGCATGCTGCAATGGGTTGATGCTGACTGCTGATACCCTGCTGATGCCGCCTGTATTGCCGCGCGTTGCTCCTTGCATGCTGCAATGGGTTGATGCTGACTGCTGATACCCTGCTGATGCCGCCTGTATTGCCGCGCGTTGTTCCTTGCGTGCTGCAAGAATGTTCGTCCTCTGCTGACAAGCGTAGTTCCAGTGACGCGCTATAGGTAACGTGACCATTTATTTTTTTCCCTCAGAAAAGGACGCCATTTAAAAAAAATTATTTATATACATATTGTTTTCAAAATAAATATAAATAATGTTTATTGTTCAAAGATTAAAATATGAACTAATCTTGTGCAGTCTGGTGGGTTGATTTCTTATAATTTTTAGGATGAGCAAACTTGCTTTAACATATCAGGTTTATTTTTTATGTAGGAATGGAACTGTTGGCATGACTTGTTTATGTTACCCTTCGTTATCAGAATGGCTTTTAACACTGGGACTCCTAATTGTGTTTTTTCACTCGTCCATATTTTATTCATATAGGAAAACACTATTTCAAATGGAGGGTTACTGCCAGGCAGACATAAAATGTACTGGATTATTATACGAAAATTCGCATAATTGATATTATTTGTTTGAAAGTGTTTGAATATTTCAACCCAACGATGTTCAGCAGCAATATTATCAGCGTTCCATTCTGTTACTTTCTCAGCTGTAATACAATTGGAAATCAACGAAAACTTGTCAAACACTCATGTATCTTGACTGCTACTGAGAAATCCCTTCTCTATAAGCAAATCCATCACACTTTGAATCTGCTCCCACATGGGGACCGTGGTCAGGTTCACCCATTCAAACACTTCTAATTCTGTGTTGAACTGACACCACTGCTCCAAGTATTCTTTACTTGTCTTGTAAAATTCTGCTGCCGCTGTTTTCACACCTTCCTCACTGACAACACCAGTTTCTTGTAATTTCAAAAATATACTACGGGCAGCGTGGGGAAGAAAGAATGAATTTTGTTTCAGTGTCGAATTGTCTTCGAGCCGATTAATTTCCTTCGCGGTCTCTATTGCAGACACGGTTTGTCCCTCGATCTTTAACACAGCTTGATGAAAAGTAGCTGCCTGTGCATGCATAAAAAATAACCACAATTCAGAGCTTTCATTCTGAAAAAATGCTTTTAATATATTTGGGCATTTATCGATGCTCAGAAAATAGTTTTTTTATAGGCTGAAACATTTTTAAAACTCTCTCCTGCGCGTGCATTAAAGCAAGCCATCTAGTTTTGCTGTAGCCTAGAAGTTTCTGATATTCTGTGTCAGCTGCATTACAGAATTCTTCAAGAGCATCAACGCGAACGCTATAAATGTAAAAAAAAAATCAATAAATGTTTACAATAATACATTCAAAATCAACAGGAAGACAATCTGCAGCTGTTTTAATCGCATTGTGGATTATGTGAGCTCCACATCCAATTCCTATGAGTTTCCTTCCAAGAGACTGGTTCAATTTGGCGTAAACATTATTAACTCCTTTTCTATTTTGTCCTCCAAAATTACAGTTTGTGTTGTCTCCACAAAATGCCACAATTTTTGGTTTTAGTTCATTTTTTGTTATTACTTGCGTCAAATAATCTACAATAATATCCGATGTTTCTCCTGGTTGCTCTTCAAATTCTAAAATCTTGACTTGTACTCCTTCGTGTGGTAAAAAATAGCGGACTAAGATCGGAAATAATTTCGTGGAGCCATGATTTGAAGCATCTGTTAATAAAGTTATACAATTAGCTTCACGCAGGTGCTCCTTTAACTCACGTGTTGCCATAGGTGCCAACACATTCACAACAATAGCCTCAGATTTCGTACGAGCGCACCTAAATTTTTGTTCTAAACATGTCTGTATTAGGTGAGAAGCACAATCATTCGAGCGAAAGCTATGATTTTCTTGCACAGTTTGAAAAGCCCAAGCACCTTCTGCCGCGGCAACTTCAAGGTCTTTGGAAGACTGTGAATCGGTTTTCTTAAAGAAATTAAGCATCGATGAACTTGATGCGGCTGCATAATCGGATAATCTGTGTTTTTTCTGAAAGTAAATGTTTCTCAGTATCACTAGCACCACCATGTGCAACACTAAAATCCGTACGACACTTTTCACATGTGACGTCTGTGGGAAGAATTTATTTTTTATAAACGGATACTTGGTTTGCAAATTAATATAAAAAGTGCACTTGCGTTTAGGCATTTTAAAATTGCTATAATCACATAAAATGCAAAGATATGTCTCGCAGCGATTGCGTAATGATAAGTCAAATACTAATCAGTAACTTACTGACAGTAGAAACATTCACTGATTCGCCCCCCGCCCGTCCCTTCCATCCCTTACATCGCCCTCCACCCGCTCCATTCCTCGCGCATGCGCAATACGGACTTGCAACACGGCGCGGCGCGGGCGACAAGACTAATTACCATCTACTTTTGTTTCGTCAAAGCGGGACATTTTCACGAATTGTGGGGACAGTGGGACACATAGCTTCAAAGCGGGACTGTCCCGCTCAAAGCGGGACATATGGTCACGTTAGCTATAGGTGGCCGGGCAATCAATTTATTTTACGTTCGCTCGTTTTTTTACGCAAATTATATCTATGAATGGCGTTTTTGCCGTCTAAGTAAGCCATGCATTATTTTTATTACGTCCAGTATTACAATATTAAAAGATACAAACAAAATACTCGCTCCCCGCCTTTATTTGCGCCTACGCAGCTTGAACCTGCATTTAATTGGCTCGTTCATCGTGACGTATTTAATCATAGC
This sequence comes from Clitarchus hookeri, assembly GCA_002778355.1. Taxonomy (NCBI): domain Eukaryota; kingdom Metazoa; phylum Arthropoda; class Insecta; order Phasmatodea; family Phasmatidae; genus Clitarchus; species Clitarchus hookeri. Next base: position 937,109 of record NQII01000179.1, on the reverse strand, counting down.
CAATCACGTGCACCCTGTTGATCAGCTGCTCACCAGCTGTCGACCCTGTGTGAAAAATTTGCTAACTTGGTTAGCAGTGCACTGCATTGCATGCCATCAGCCCAATGTAGCAGAGCCTTAATACAGAAACCTTCTAATGATTTACTTGAATAATTTTGTCATTGTCGTGGCAGAGTACAAAACACTCTTTTAACAAGCATGTGGCGTTGGTAAAACTATTTGTCAGATAATTTATAAATAATGCTTCTTGAACTGTATTAAATCTAAATTTTGTTATAAACTAATGAGTACCAATCCAATAACAAATAAATAGGGTGATGCACAATTAACAAACGAAATCATTAATTAAAGTAAAGAAAGTAAAGTGAAAGTATAATAAAATGATGTAGAACTTAATAGATTACCAGCTTGATATTAAATAAACTTAATAGCTGCACGGATTTTTTCTTAAAATTTATTAGTGCTTAATAAATATAGAAAAAATGTTTAAATCAATGTTTTTCATAAGTGAAACGCCAGTTAAACATAAAAAACAATAAATATATAAAGCCAATTTTCTTATTTCGAAAATAATTTATTTTTAGTTTTTAGGTTGCCTGCAAAATGTCCGCATGACTATGACATTCCCAAAGAAAAATAATTATCTTTAGTAATAAAATAAGTAGAAGTAACACAAGAAGGAATGTTTTTGGGTCATCTTGGGAGTAAATAAACTTAATTTTTTTTCAATATTAAAGGCAATAAATACTTAAATACTGGATATTATCAACTATAAAGTAAATGTAATGGCATTTGTAAGAAATACTAGCATTTTAATGTAGCTATATACTATTTGTTTTTGAACTTTTAATGAGTAAGAGGAAATGCTGGGAATCCCGCCATAATAATTGCAATAATTCAAGGATGTAAAATTATCATTTGTCTGATATATATTAGTTTTTATGAAACAACTAAATTACGCAAATCTGACATAAGTTATATGACACTGCAGTCATCCAGAAAACAGTTGAGATGATGGTGCATTGGAAGGGAGGGGGATTATTAACTGAGTTTAGATTAACTTGTAATGTGATTATTTGTATGTACAACAAATGCAAAATTAGTGTGTACTATTATGAAATTTGCAGACATGTTGGTTGTAACAACGTAAAATTATTTAAATTACAAATGGAAAAAATTAGTATGCATTAGGTTTGTACACAATTTAAATGTCCGTAAAGAACATTACATGTAACGCACATAAAGAAAATGTTCGCAATTTATGCATGTATGCATTTAAGTTTGTACGTAGTATATACTACGTATGTACCTTATGTACGTATTTACTGTATATTTTTTTTAATTAAATACGTATATCTATATATTTTATTCACTCCCTTTCCCTCCTCTATTTCCAAAAGTTTTTTTGGTCTGCCATAGGCAAACACCCTATCCCCCCTCCCCCATAATCAGATGCTGGTGACGCTAATGAAATAGCCTTTCCGGATTCCTCACTTCGGTTACGTGTGGGAAGGCGAATTCTGGACGTACGAAGTTTGTTTCTAACCGTGAACGATGTTTATACCTGGTAATTATTTAAAGACCACATCTGGTTATATATCACAGCTTTGTAACTTTCATCTAGGTGTTTGAAATACTTTTACATAACTTACTTAGACGTTTCAATGATTCGAATATTTGCCAAAGTCCAAATAAATTTATACAAAGTACTAAAAACAAGCCAGGAAGAAAAAAATTTTAACAATGCACGTTGAAGCAATATGAGGGAAATAAAAGTTAAGCTATTAGTGTGCGTGCATGAGTGCCACGAGATTGTTGACAATGTCAGCCACCATCTTGTTTATCACCACTAAAGTTACGCAGTAAAATAAGAAACACGAGCTGTGTGCTTAAGTTTCCTCTTTTTTTTTGTGTTTTTTTAATATATATTTTAGTTAAGCCCGTCCTTTCATCGAAGACAGTTAATAGCTTTAAAACAATTAATTACATCACAACTATTATTACAACAAATAACTAAACAAATAACAGGATAAATACTTTTTATTTATTATTTATGGATTAAGCAACATTTCCACATTACCCAATATATGCATGTTACCACTAGTACCAACTAACTTCCGATAAAGGCAAATTTCATCACCAATCTCGAACTTGATCTTTTTCCGAGAAAAAGTACGGGTGTACTAATTACAGAAGTATGATTAGCAACACCTTCATGCACAGAAACAGTTTTCCAACAAATTATGTCTCGCGGATCCAATTCAGATAAATCCTTAAATGTCAGATATTTTGAACTATGGGCCTTCCGAAACAAACAAAATTCCAAAAGTCCACTACCAGCTTTAGCTGTTATGCCTTGAAGACTGAAACGATAAAAAAAGAAAGAAGAGTATAACTCTCCTCAACACTAACTACTTTACGACACTATGAAGAATATTCTCTATCAACATCAATATCTACCGTCAAATTATTACGATAAACCTTTAGAGGATAATACGTAGAAACACTGTATTGACTACGAAGCATAATGTGATGCGTCTTCTCTAATGACACAGAGTTAAGTGACTTTTGATACACTTGCACTGAACTTATATAACAAACAAATTCCATAGATAAGTACGAATAAAAAGTAAAAAGAATACAGCAAACTGCTTAAATTACCATTGACAAGATACATTCAATAAGACAAACATCTACATTAAGATTACTACATAAAAATTTCTAGTCCATAACCTTGAAATTCTAACACTCGGCCTCATAAACTGGAGGGTGGCGTCTGTAAAACTAGGACGTGGTCCGGCGGCGTCCATGTCACTTTGAGATTATGTTACCCAACTCAAAACTTAAAAAATCCATAACTATATAACTATTGGACAGATATACAAAATTCAAACACCATCATATTGCAAATGCATAGAAAAATACGTGCATAACAATTATATTACATAAATGACAAATTATTTTAACATCAGAAGTTACTAATAAGAGCCTAGAGTTCCGTGAATACAAGATTCTAAAAATGAATATTATAGAAACCTGATGTCTCTGCACCACCGGTAAAGGTTATGACAAGGACAGTTGGAAGAGAAGACAGCAACGACCATCAATCGGATAACAGAATGGGCAATGACAACCACAGTCAGATTTTATAGTGAGTTTCTCCAATATGTCAGAGAGTTTAAGTAATTGGGAGTCATGCTGGACGACAAAATGAGCTTTTTTGGGCATGTGTAATATATTGCCCGTAAATCTGTGGTGGTATTCCACAAATTAAAATCAATTGACAACACAGAATGGGGCCTAAATTTTCCTACTTTAAGGAAAGTTTATAAGGCTGTGTTTGAGGGAATTGTGCCATATGGAGCTGTGATGTGGCACACCAGAAAATATTTGGTGTTGCACAAAAGAAAGCTCATTAGTGCTCAGAGGGCGGTACTGCTGGCAGTCTTGAAGGCCTATGAAAAGTGTCAAATGAGGCACTTTCCATACTGGACTTGCTTGTAAGGGAAAGAGGGCTTGTTTCTGAAAGAACAAGAATGGGAAGACTCTCAAGAGAGGAAAGGAAGGAAAGGAAGGAAATCAGGCGGGACACTGTGGTGATATTGTGAGAAAGATGGGATAACATCAATAAAGAAATAGTGACCCATGAACTCTTGCCAGATCTAACAGAAAGAATGAAAAGAAAATGGTTAACTATGAACCATTGCAGTGTGCAGCTGTACACTGATAATATAAATTTTAAGGCCAAGTTGCACAGTCTTGGGTTGGTCATCCCCCCCCCTCCTTATGCGATGTATGTGGAATGGCTGATACATTGCAACATGTATTAATGGAGTGCATCAAGAGTGGCGATATAAGAATGTGGCTACAGGGGGTGATCGATTGGAGATGACTGCATATGGATTTGGGAATAATAATGGTCGATGAAGATCTAAACCAGTTATTGAACAACTTTGCTACAAAAGTAGGCTGGAAGAATATGACCAGTGGCAGCAAGCAAATTCTGATGACCTATGATGTGGTACTTGGATAAAGGCTTCAATATATGAAGTAGGAGTCTCACTTATTGGAGAGAAGGACAGGTTTTACTGAGAAAATAGAAGAAAGACGTGTAATCGAAACAAGAAAGAAAATACACTCGGAGACCAGAAAAGGAGAAAGTGCCATACACTGTCTTACTCATCTAAGTACAGTTGTAGTGCGGGAGGATGGAGGGTGTGCCGGCCTTTGGGCCGTAAAACCTATCAGTACATCACGCCCACCGTGTTAATGGGCGTGATGTACACAACGCTCTTGACATGGCCACACAGGTAAAAGTCTAATAGTGTCAAGTCCAGCGATCGTGAGGGCCATGCAATGGGACCTCCCCACCCAACCCACCATTCACCATTAGGTGTTAGTTAAATGCTCCCGTACAGCATATGAGAAATAGGCTGGAACGCTGTCGTGCTGAAACCACATGTACTGTCGTACATCAAAAGACACATCTTCTAACAACTCGGGGAGTGTTTCTTGCAGGAAGGTGCGGTAAATGCCCATTTAAGAGCGGTGGCAGAATATATGGGCCAATCAGCTGGTTATGCACAATATTTCACTCACACATTCACGTGACATGGTTGTTGATGTGTCCATCTGATAGTGGCGTGTGGATTTTCGTCGCTCCACACTTGGCTGTTGCGAAAACTAAACCCGTCGCCTCGTGTGAAGGAAGCTTCACCGCAGAAGAGAATATTCCTGCCAAAGCTGGAATCTTCGCTGATGCGTGCGAGGAACCATTCACAAAACTCGACCTATGGAGGAAAGTCTGCCGTACCCATATCCTGCACTTTTGTGGGTAGTAGGGGTGTAATTGTTGATCGTGACGAACTGTCCAAATACTCCAGTTGCTAACGACCCTATTGTACGGGTACTGGTGGATGGCTGGTCTGCCACCTGCTGGAACATGTCTTCAAAACTTGGGGTGTGAATCGTCTTCGCACACCAGCGTCTGCTCTCTTGACTTGCACTAAGCCTGTTTCAAGCAAAAGCCGAAAAACACTCACAAAGGTTCGCGGGTTTTGTAGAAGCCTGTCCGGGTATCGGTCATGGCAACACCTTGTCGCCACAGAAGCACTGCCTTGCGCCTCACCGTAAGCGAATACCATGTCCGCATACTCCGCTCACGTAAACTCCAGTGCCCTTTGGTACCGCCATGATTACATTCGCTCGTCCGAAACAATAACCAGTAACAACTGCGGGAACTCGCTACTCGCTGTAGTGACAAGCACTGCCGCACGTCCCTCGTCTTGGATTACGTCAGCGCCGTCCGTTTGCTGCAAGGGCCCGCGCCCCCTGGAGACGTTTTCGACCACACGTTTATATATATATATATATTTATATATAATGATCGTCCTGGCGTGGCCTACCATCCCTTAAAACTAACGTATCGAATTCCCAAACAGCCTGTATACTGCAGTTATGTAACTGCAACTGAGTAAATGTTAAGTCCTCCTGCAGACTTTTAATGTCTTGCTGAAGTGCAATGATTCCCCAAATCACTAACCTCAATTATTATCAAGAGGTGAAATTACATTTCGTCCCACAACACTGTTTAATAAACAAGTGTTTTGAGATGTTTGCATACTTCCTCTGACCAATTTGTAATGCATTTTGATTACATTCAAATTGGTAAAAGTATTTTATTCATATAACAGTGATTGTCATGTAAAAACTAAGATATAAACAAACACGTCCATCACTGTACCATGTGACTTCGACAGTTGTGTTTCTTTGGGGTAGGTCAATGTTGGGTGCATGCCCAGATGACGAATAAGTGGTGTATCTCATCTTCAGTCTATACACAAATGTATTTAAGAATGCAAAATCTTTGCACTTTTAGCTTCTTTTCAAATTCGGCTTTGCAAATTTAAACATTGGTGGAACATAATAAGAAACGAAATGTGAAAATGCGAAATGAATTCACACAGTATGCTGGTGGAATAGGCCCCAGAAATGGCAGTCAGACACACCGCAATGTAACGACGAAAGCGTACGACTGCTCGCGGCAAACTAATGCATATCCTGTTTCCGGCGTGCACGGGCAGGTCCTGCCGGATGGCACTGGTAAGCGAGTCCTGCACCGTGCTGGCGAGGAAAGAAACTGAAACACATGTCGAGGAAGCAACTCCCCGTCACAGTGATTCACGTGCATTAGGTAATTATCACGAAATTAGGATAATAACGATGCAGATGAGCGCGATTAACATGTAAATGATTGTCATTAGCATGGAAATAGGGCCTCGCGCGAGAGTGACAGGACGATGTTGTAGGGGGACAAGGGTCAGTGGTCCAGCCAGGGGTCAGAAAGGGACGATCGCGACACAAGAACGCCTCGGCAGAACATGTTGTAAGTATACACAACTACAAGCTGTTGGGGCCACGGGGCTGAGTGGTGAGACTGCTCGCCACCCACCAAGGCGTGCCAGGTTCAATACCCGGTCGGTATTGAACCTTTCTCGAGTAAAACTTACATGTTTTATTTCACAAAGAAGTGTTACTGCCTGCCAGGTAGGCAACGAGTAAGTCTATCTACGCGCCGCGCCGTAATGGGGCGTGGACAATACGTACAGGTGGTTTGTGGCGGAACTGAATCGTAACTTGTTTCGACTAATGGGGTTTCAAAGAGGCGCGGAATACTCTCATTATCAGTAGTGTAGTTCCCCTCCCTAACAGAGCAGATGACTGTAGAATAAAAACCCACACTTCACTGCACGTTGAATGCATTATAATACAAATTGACACAGCGAAGTATACGAACTCAGAAATGACAGACATAGTTCTGCTGTATGGTGAAGTTAAGGTGGCTGCTCGAGTAGGCCGCCGAACGGTGTGCAGAGTTCCAGCAGAAAACGTATGACAATATCGTCCTACGTGTCTTGAGTGAGGTCTGCTTGCGAATTGCATTTAAGAAACGTTACGTGTCTGTATACGTTTTTCAGTTTCTCCATTTCTGTCTAAAGCATATTTTTGTGTAGTGAAAATGACTCAAACGGGTGTTTTTACGGTCATTTTTAGGTATGAACATTCCGGTGCCAAACATTAAAAAATTAATAAGGACGTGTATCAAACCTCTATTTTTATTATTATATAATAAAATGGTAGGGTAGCTGCTGAAAGTCTCATAGAAGCGCGCTATCGGTGTCAAAACTGCACGCCAGTTCAGTACTTTGCGCGTAGAGGCGATGAAATAAATGATGCACATGTCTCGGTCGCACGCTTTTACGCCTCAGACGTACAAAATTCCTTCAACCAGGCGGCCACTGTGAAGGCAATGCATGAGATGCTGTACGATTGTATCACGAGTCGTTTCTAGCGCGGTGGCAACCTCATCACGAGACCTTCACAACTGTCCCTCGGAGACTGCGTGAAACAGGAACATTTGAGGCACGAGATGGGTCTGGTCACCCGAGGAATGGCCGTACCCCAAATGAGGAAGAAGAAGTACTAAATTTTGTGAAGAAAAACCCGTCAATAAGCACCCGCGCCATTGCGCACGGAATGGGCGTGCCTCATTCCACGGTATGGCGTTTTATGCACGAGCAGCTGCTGCGTACCTCCCACGTGCGAAAGTTGCAGGCATTGGGATCAGCGGATTTCGCTCCTCGGCATGATTTTTTGCAGAGGTTTCTGCAGCAGTGCACAGTAGTTCCTCATTTTACTTTAATTGTATTTTTTACTGATGAAGCGACATTCACAAGAGACAGTTATTTTAACAGTAGGAACAGTCACACGTGACCCGTAACCAATCCTCATGCAACCGCCATCACAGCCAACCAGCACGTATTTTCTGTGAACATCTGGGTGGGTATTGTTGGTATTAATCTCATTGGGCCGTACTTTATGCCGCAACGAATGAGTGGCCACATGTACTGCCAGTTCCTGCAATTTGCATTGCCGGGTTTCCTCGAGGATGTGCCGCTGGCGGTCCGGCAACGTATGTGGCTTCAACACGACGCTGTCCCTCTACATTCCACAAGAGCTATACGTGATCACCTCAACATGGTCTCTCCAGCGCGGTGGATTGGAAGAGGTGGGCCTGTTGCGTGTCCAGCACTCTCTCCTCACATTAATCCGCTAGACTTTTTCCTATGGCAGGGGGGAGGGTTCATCAAGGATCTGGTCTATGACACGCCCATTGAGTCAGAGGAAGATCTTTTAGCCAGGACTACGGCTGCCTGTCACAAGGTTCAAGTTAAACAAAGTTTTTTTTTTCGAAAGGGTACGCCACTCTTCCATACGCGGAATTAATTGCAATGAAGTTGGCGACCGCCATTTTTAACACATGTGAGGTTGCTTATGATGGTACGACATTAAACTAGTAGTGCAATGACATAAATTTCTTTCTGATTTATTTACTCCTAACAGTGAGAAAGTCCCACCGAACTGTAATTTGTACAACTCAGTGGCGCGGCGTGCAGACAGCCATTACTGGCTGTCTACCTGTCAGACAGTAACACTGCTGTGTGAAATAAAACGTCATTTTTACTCGAAAAGGGCGAGCGTTAGACCATTTTTGCAAGAGACATTAATGTTGCTCATTTTGCCGGCATTGCATAATCGCTATTCTAAAATAGGGAATTGTTCTTGTAACATATATTTTTTTTGCAAAATAAGTGGCAAAACCCCCTCTAAACATGATGGGTGTGGGTTACTTGTACACGACATCCACTTTATTAATGACTAGCGAACCGGCCCGGCTTCGCCCGGGTACAATTGAGTTTTACAGTGATACAATAATTAAAAAATTGGAAAAAGACAATTCCTTTAGGTTAATACACAAAAATTTAATTATGCTTTGTTGGCCTAGGTTTTTATCTGATTACGGCAATCCAAAAGGAAGGAAATATTTTTTACCTGACAGCCAAGAAGTAGGGTATTTATTTTTAGAGCGTATCTGTGCAACTATCGCGTAGTTACCACATTTCCGCTTTCCAGAGTTGATGTATGAAAATCAAAACGTGAGTTTCATCATGTTGTAGCTTTAGAAATAAGTGTATGTAGTTACTACTTTTTGCGCTTGGCTCAGGGATCTTAATCGATCACCAAAGTTAAGCAACGTTCCCAGCGGCACAAATTTGGATGGGTCACCGTTTAGTGGCATAACATATGACCGCTTCCTGGCTTCGGAGGGCACGTTAAATATTCGGTCCCGGTTGTTATCGATTGATAGCAGTCGTTAAACCATTTCAGAGTTTCTTGGGCGGCCTGATAAACTCTGACACCAGAGGAAAAAAATGTTTCGTTCAAGTTCCCAGTCGATGCAGGATTACGTTTAGTTGTTATTCAACAGGAACCGTACAATTTTCCGGGATAAAAAGTATCGCATGTCCTATTTCAGGACCTAAAGTACCTGCATACCAAATTTCATCAAAATCCGGTCAGCCGTTATGGAGCTGAGTGGTAACAAACATACACACAAACTTTCGCATTTGTAATATAGGTAGGATTACGGTTTAAATAATTAGTAGCCATTACTTTGTTTCTGTCCCGCAAACAGTTTCCTAAATATGAAAATAAATAATAATTTCTTCTCAAATTTTGGAGGCGTTTACCGCTCTTGCTATTTGACCTGGACTATGGGTTACCTATATGGTCCTTCTATTTCCACCTCAAGAATAATCTATCAAAGTTTGTCCGTATGTTTTAGATACATGTTGTATAGTTTTTGAAGAACAGTGTAACAAAAAACGGCTGCTGTGCTGGGATAACTTCTCGAGAGAACAAATAATTAATTTAACGTGGCGGAAGCGTCGACATTCACAAATGAACTGCATATCACTTGCTACGTATTATCCACTATTGGATGCAATTAGAAGGGACATTTCCTCGGGAAAATATTGTATCATTCTCTTCAGTTTGTCTNAATTTTTTTTTTTTTTTTTTTTTTTTTTTTTATTTTTTTTTTTTTTTTTTAGTAATCTTTGCTTATATAAAGGTATCCAGCATTTAAAAAGTTTTATTTTGAAAAAATTATGAATTTTAACCCTTTCGGTCCCCAAATAATTTCCGAGCTTAAGTGTTCCAATCGTTTAATTTTATGAAGTGCGCTGTACTTGCATCAAGTGAGTTTCTTGCAACCAGTGAACGACGTACTGCGTTTTTGCTGATATCAGTATTAACCATTCACATACGAGAGGGGTAGAAACTTGAACAAATCGACTTTCTTACAAGGACGACGCTAAAACACCGGCCACTTATTACTTGTTGTGTACTGTGCCGACCATAAATATTCTTAAAATGCAGCATGTCCTCGGTCTTGGACACAGGGACTGAACGGGTTAATAAGCATCACACTTCTCACATAGTTTATTATTCTTGAAATAAAAAACGAAGAATAAAATGAGATTTGTTATGTCTGAATAATTTGAAGTATATAGTGGTTTTAATGACTACTAAGACTCTAGTTGTTTCCTAGTTCTCCTAGTTCTTTGTCATCGTGTTCTGTGAGCATTATTTTGTGTAATGTTCTATTCTCATTTAATTTTTACTAATGTTGTGCGATGTACACAAAACATGTTTATACTCTCGTAGCATCAAACAACACTATTTCCACGTAATTTAAAGAATCATAACATATATTATACAAATTTGAGTTGTAAAATTATATCAATATTAGCACTACCTATCTATTAAATTGCATTTTTTTCTGTAATTTCTGAAAAAATAGTATTATTACATAATTTATTATCAACTTTATAAAATCAAAGCCTCGAAGTATTTGGGTCTTTAAATAACAGCATTGTGTTTAGTTCAAAACTAGAAAAATGCATTATCTGATCAAAAGTATCCAGACAACCCTCTGTAAACGTAAATTCGCACATATATGTCACTACGACCACTATAAAAGGAGGCATAGGGCTCAATTTTGGTCAATGCTATGCAATAACGGCATAAAGGGTAAAACAAGGTATCTCAGTGGCTTAGAACTTGGTGTAGTTATTGGTTGCCACATCAGTAAGTAATTCATCAGGGCCATTTTCGCCCTTATCAAGTTGCCCAAGACGAGCGTCGGGGATGTCATTGTGAAGTGGAAACGGGAAGGTTTTCGCAACGTTTCAAAAAGTCCTTGCTTAAAACTGGAAATATATTTACATAAAAATTGGCTGACCACATAATTGCTGCCCTATTTTGCCAGACCGTGAATTTCCGCGGGCTTTTCACCTTGTATAACATTATGGAATGTTTGTAACTGAGCATCCGTAATGGAATAAGCAGCTCAGCTTGTTTTTCCGGGGAGCGGGGCTAATCTAGCCCAGCTTTGTGTTACCAACCAGAACCATAGCAGACCCAATATGCGGCTTCGCCTGCTAGTAAACACTGTAGCGGCCGATTGATTAACTAGACGGCAACTCTCCATAGGATACAGTCTAAGGCAATGGCCAGGGAGCTTGTTCTAAGTTTCGTCGTTAACTGCCGACGTCGTCTAGAACCTATCTCCCAGCCCACGGAAATAATCGGCTGCTTGAAGACGGTATTCAGAGCTGTTCGTCGTTTAGCACGGGGGTATATTCGGGCATCTTTGGATTACTGACTTTCCCCACTCCAAGGTAGACGAGCCTTAGTGTCTCTCCACATGGTTGACAACGTAAAACAACATGTTACTACAATTACTAGGTTTAAAATGGCACAAATTTTATGAAAAATATTACTTGAAGACACCAATAGTAAACTTTATATTTTGTTGCTCGTAAAATATAGTATATAATTACAAATATGTATTTTATAAGAAAATAATAATATGCAGTTTTCTTTAATTTTATGGTGAGTATGAGAAATTGTAGTTGGTGGCCATGTTGAACTGTATTTTTTTCCTTCACAATATATACAGGAGATGGACAAAATATTTTGAACACCTGACATATACACAATATTTCTTTATTAATGTGATGGGCCACCATTTGCTTTTAGAACAGCTGTAATTCTTCGCTGAATAGATTCGTAGAGTGTCTGAATAGTTTCCAACGGAATGTTGTTCCATTCTTGTACCAAAACATCTGTCAATTGCTTCAATGATGTTGGAGATGGAAAATGCTCCCCACTCTCTGCTCTAAAACTCTCCATAACGGTTCAATTATGTTGAGGTCTGGCGATTGTTTGATGATATTCTAATACTCCTCAAATCAAGACTGAACCTTTTTGGCTGTGTGTATGGGCGCATTATCACCTTGGAATATGGCAGTGTTTGGCAGCAATATGCTAACCATAGTAAGAACTTCATCATTGAGGATGTCAAGATATTCATTCGCAATAATCTGGCCAGTGATGTGAATAAGAGGACCAACTGAATACCACCATATAGCCGCCCAAATCATTACGGAATCTCCCCCATGCTTGACTGTAGGAAGCAGGCAGTCCTGATTGTAGGCTTATTTTGGGGTTCTCCATACATAAACCCGGCCGTTTGTAGGAAACAATGTAAACTATGATTCATCGGACCATACCACATTCTTCCAATCATCAAGTGTCCAGGTTTTATGATCGTAGCACCACTTCTTTCGCAGTTTAGCGTTGGCTTCCGTTATAAAGAGTTTCGCAATTGCAGCCCTTCCATGAATGTTAGCTTTGTGGAGCTCCCGCCGTACTGTTTTTGTCGAAGCAGTATTACTCAAGTGAGTATTGAATTCTGCTGTCACTTTTGCCGCGGTAGTTTTATGTTGTCTGGCCACAACTATTTTTAATGTATGTTGGTCTCTGTCAGTTAACTTTGGGTTTCACACACTATTCCTCTTCGCCGTTGATATTTTACCATGTTTTGTGTATGCTGTCATTACCGTGGATACTGTCGCTCGTGAAACGTTAAACAATTCAGCTGTTTTCGTCACAGACGCTCCCGCTAACCGAGCACCAACGATTTCCATCTTTCGAAGTCTGAGAGATCACACATTTCACCGATTTCTGGTTTTAACCGTCGCAGAACAAAGGGTATAATACACTGAAATATAACCTACAAAACTTGGCATTTAAACTGGGCAATACATACGCGTCGCATTATTTACACGGAAGCAGTGTTGCCAACATGCAACAAAATGTACTATATTGCATGGTGTTCATATTATTTTGTCCATTCCCTGTACATGTTTACGTGTTAATGGACGTGACCCGGGTGTTTTGCAAACTACTTGTGTTTATGGAAAAGAAAATATTTCGGAAAGGTTAAATGAATTAAAATTAGCAGCTATCAATTATATATTTCACTTAATACGGCCTGAATAACAAATAAAGGTACACATTTTTAATCGATTATATTAATGTTACAAACCTTTATGTCCACCTATGTGTACCGTAGAGCCATGAAAGGTGATAATTTTCAATAAATATAAAATAAGTAGCATTGACTGAATCACTGATGTCATATAATTTTTTCCTTTGGTTGTTAAATTATAACAGCATTGCTAAACTCTGACCTCTTACGTATTAAATTTGGTGTGAATTAAATTACATCCCCTCCCTTCTTGTCACATTTGAAACCTATGGTTTTTAAAACACTTGTAACATTCAAACGCAGAAAATAATTATTTTATACAGAGGGAGCATATTTAGTTACGCCTACGTAGATTTTGACTGTTTTTGTGTTATTCATTTTGGCTTCAAAGTTAGTTTTAAAAATTATCAAATGACGCGGAATTTATTAGTCTCTTCTTTCTGGAATCAATGCAAGGAATTGCCACTTTGTTGCAGAATATATTCGTAATATTAAAATTTAATCACATTCTGTTTTACTTAAAGTACATTTGGTCTACTTGTCAAATTTTATCATTTAATTTTGAAATTAACTGAGCTACTCCGGAAACATTACAAACTTTAGTCTATTAGGGACTAAAATACTAATTTACACAGTTTGCCCTTTTAAAAAATGTTGTTACCACACATCAACACATAATTGAATTTCACATAGTTAAACAAAATAAAAATAATAAGCTTTGGGGAGTTTCGATTTCAAAACACAGGAAAATGTTTGTTACGAAGAACGTAACATAACCATTGGGCCACCAAACACACACTGTGTAGGACACTGTGGATATGCTAAGACAATAAAAGTTTATTTACACTTGAGTATTCGTACATTTAAGCACTTGTAATAACATCCCACACGTAAAGTAGTCTGTATTATGTTGTGCACAATGTTTAAGAAAGACTGACGTGTGTGATAAACGTTTGTAATAATTATAACCAAGCTTTCCATGTTTATTCGTATCGTAAAAGTATATGTAGGAAAGTTATAACTCAATATAACACAAACACGTGCTGCACTGACTTCATAGTACACAATATTTATTTACGTATCGTTAAAATGCATGGCCACATTTGATACCGGCCCCCTTCATGTTGGTTTAACTAAGAAATTCTAACCTGCCGACTGTTTGTGAACAGTTGATACGTTCCGACTCCACTCGTGACATCACTCGACCTTCGTTTCAAGCTTAGAATACCGAGCAGTGGTTTGGAGCCGATAGTAGTAAAGAATCTATTTTTTCGTCGGAAGGAGAGAGTTGGAATAACTCCCCAGGACATCTTATTGTTTCTAACAAAAAAAAACAGTTTAGTGGAGAAAGTGAAAAAGTTCATGTGTCTCGAACTTTACCTACACGTATCAGCGAAACAGCCTGATTTTCTGGCAATACAGCGTAGTTATTCGTCAATCAGTGTGTAAAGACGAAAAAAGTAAAGAAGGCGGTTAAACTGAAACTTCTGACAACCCTGATTAGTTTCTTCTATCTGTCCCTTGCATATTATTCGGAGACGTGTGAAAATTGACACTGATATGAGCAAGATGACTCATAACCATGTGTCCGTCAAGTGACACAGTGACACGTTTAAAAACATGTAGTTATTACTGTACGCCCGTTTACACTTTAATATAAGGTAAGGAAATCAATTTATAAATTTTCTTTTTTTAAGTAGGACGTTAAAATATATAGCTTCATTTCACATTATGCTGCTAACATTACTGAAAGCTCTACTCTAGAAGTTTTACTTACATTAAAAATAAATAAGCAGTTACGAATACAGATTTTTGGGATGTGGTAGGTTTTTATAATATTGATAGTTAAAATATCCAAAGAGTAAATGTAGCAACAAAAAGTTTAACATAATTAAATACGAAAATTTAGTGTGAAAACTGTGAGTTTGCATATATGTATCCTCACACAAGTACATATATATGTATGTGAATATACATGTATATATAATGTATGTAAATATGCATACACATACAGGATGGAACTGAACTCTACCGACAGACATGGGCGGTAGAGTTCCTATAATCGATTCCGAAGGGTTTAATCACCCTCGAATGGATATCTGAAGCAGACATTTATCGCTAGTAACACAGCCAGAATGAAAGTTAAATCTCTAAGTTTCTCGATAATGAAGGTGCAAACCATAAAATATTACTTGCCGATATTATATCCGTTCTATAAAGAAGGAGGGGTTGAAACTACATTTATTCGCTGAAAAATGTAACCCTCCGCCATTTTTGGGTTGGTTCCTGTGGATCAATAATCTACCGTACATGGTAAACCAAAAGATCGCCTTGCACTTTTACACTACACGCCCCCGTTTACGATAAAATGATTAATATAACACTGAATATCAGTGTTTACAGAGCAGATTTGCGCCTAATCAATTTTGTGGAGTTACTTGGGTTTGGTGCAATTCGGGGATGAATATTAAATTGGTCGTATTTAGTCCAGTCAAGCAACACAAACATAAACACGCCAAATAACATTTTAAAAAAAACATGGAAATCAGTAAAATAATATTTACGTCTCTCAGTAAAATATTTATGAGCTATTTAAACAGTTGGTAGCACAATGTAATCGATATAATTAGTTTGTTATCGTCACCATGAACTTAAAATAATACAAATGTATTCTGGCATATTTACATGTTGATGTTATTACGTCATAATAAATAGTTTAAAAGGTCAAAAATCTCAGAGTTTTGTGATTTTAAAATTAATGTACCAATTATTTGGATGTGGAATGATATGGTGGCTCCAAGCGCATAGGAGTGACTGTGGGGTTCCTGGAATGTGGGCGCCACATTGGAAAATTCCTATGTTCCCGCAGAATTTCGCATCATCCCTAAAAAATACTCAAAATTCCAAGAATTTCCATTAAAATTTCCCTTTTTTGCCCAAAAAAAGTTTGGTTTTTTTTTCTCTTGGGATTTCCGGATAAAAGTAGAAGCCTCATTTCTGAAAATCATGGCCAACCGAAGTCATCAATTCAGAGGCTTCCATGATCAAGCAGGACAGTGTTAGTCACATTTGTTTTTGTAGTTATAGTGTATGCCGGAATGAAAGTATTTATTTACTATTTGATTTCAAAACAATTCCTTTCGGTAATACAACTAAATGTAAATATATGTGACACTTTCAGTGGGCTCGCAGCAATATTGATTTTTAGGCAATCTGCAATAGTCATCCGATTTCAAAATAGTATTTTTAATTACTATTATAATATTAAAAGCATTAACACCTTTAGTTTTTGCTAGAAACATATTTGCGACGTGTTGGAGAAGGACCAGACTTGTAGAAATTATGTAGAAAATATCTTTGCCATGTGCGTCACTGAGGCAGGTCCAGTCAGGCCCGGCTCGACCTTCGCTTCTCGTTTCGGGATCAAATTTCAACCACTTCAGCAGCATGTTTCCAAGTCCGTTGCATCCAACCTGCTTACGATGTCAATCCACTCTCAGTTTCTGTGCACTTTATTCCAACATATGCCTATTAACCATATCGTCGATGTGCAAACCTAGTCATAGGTATACAAATAAATATTCTATTCAAGTACTAAGTTTCAGTTCATCTTATTTGTCCACATAACATAATTTCCTTTTTACACCATGCTAACCTACAGTACTGAAATGCAATTACATATCTGATGACCGGAGCTGGCAAGTTCCCTGTATAAGGGAAGTAGACATGTTAGGACAGGTACATCAACAAAAACTAAAATATGTATTTTCATTGATATAATATATAATGCTACATACCTCAGACTATAAACGTATTGAAAAACAGAATTTCTATGGTGTCCATATCCTTCATATAATTTCTTTCGTACAACAGGCTCACTTTTCACGTAATGCAGCTCCAAAATGTCTATACTGCAATCTTCCAACCAGAACCCTTGGTCATATACTAATTTTCTTAATTGCAAAGTTTTTCTTCCAAGGCCTCTACATCCACCGGTATACTATCAATAAGGTACGATGGTACATTCGCAGTCTTGTATGCTCGCCAGATCCAAAGACTAAGGCTTTTCGTAGGCACACTCCAACAAGACATATGTTATAGGATATTCTTCAACTTTCTCTGTTAACTGATGTATTATTCTATGCTTAATGTGATCCAGGTATAGACAGGTGTATTTTGTACCCTAAAATTTATTTTCTATCACATAAACTTTTAAAATGCAATTGTATGCTGATTTGTTTAGATACAACCTGTTTGCTGCGGTGGTAACACATGTGGGTACTAGGCCATTTCTTAGCTAAAGTAATGATACCTCTGCAGTTCTTGATATTTCTAGTCAGGTTATCGCCACATTTAAAATGGCGTTTTGCCTTGACGCATTTCAGCAGGACAATGCCTATCTAATTTACACTCGTGCAACCCAACATGCTCTTCAATGTGTTTGTCAACTTCCCTGGCCAGCCCGATCACGAGATCTTTCCCCCATCGATCATGTGCGGGACTGAGTTGGACGTCGTCTGGCCCGTCTTGTCCAGCTGAGCCACCACGTGTAATGTGCGTGGAATTCCATTCCGCAGGACGATATTCGTCACCTGTATGATGGTTTGCATGCAAGAATTTCTGCCTGCATTCCTGCTCGAGGAGGATGCACTCAGTACTGAACGATCTCTTAGCACACCTCTGCATACATTATTTTCCGGCGGATATCCTTGTGCCAGTGACCATATACTATATACTACTAGTACTTTATGTGAATCATATTTCGATCTCTTGCGAAGAGTCTGTCAAGGTTTTCTTTTTCATTTTATAGTAGTGTTTTTGTATAATTTGTCTAGGGATTGTTTGTGTTAACTAAAGTGAATTTATATAAAACATTGAAAAGGGATTTTATCTAATAAGTCCAAGATTATAGTGGCGAGTGAGGGCTTATGTGTTGTAGCGCCACTCAGATAAAATTGTGACGTGCCATTTTGAGTATTGTCTGGGTTAAAAAAAGAAGAATGTACAATTAAAAATAACTTTTGCTAGAATTCTACTAGACAATTGATTCAAATTTCCATTTATTTGTTATGGTTATCATAGTGTGATAGGTGTATTGGTAGTAATGATAAGCAAATATGACGCCTGCAGCGTCCCTATATTTTATTCGTCCGTACCACGCACTAACGAAGCTCACAGGCGAACAACATCAATCATGANGCGTCCCTATATTTTATTCGTCCGTACCACGCTCTAACGAAGCTCGCAGGCGAACGACATCAATCAGGATTTAGGGCCTGGCAGCCGTGACGAAGGGAACGGCGCCAGATCGGCCCTACAAGACGACCATTTGCATGGGAAGGCGGACATGCGGGAGAATAGCGTCACGGTGTGGGATCAGGTGACAGCGGGAAGAACACGAGTGCAGCGGCCAGGGGGAGATCCCGAAGTATTCCCACAACGCCGAACCAAACAACAAACCTCCAGGCAGAATAGAGGGGGGACAGACGCCAGACTCCGCTAGCAGGCAGGAACGGCGAGACATATTTATGACCTCGCCAGGCTGTGTTTTGTCCCAGGCTTTCGACCACAATAAAAACCGAGAGAGCGTTTGGACGAGCGCAACGAGAGGCCCCTTTCAATTATTTCCGCACGGACAGAACGGAGTGCTGAAACTGGTAAACCAGAACAAAACAGCAGACGCTGGACCCAAGTGCGGAGCTGGAGTACATGCCCGTGGTTGATTACTCAGGGGGGCGGTCCGCGGCTACCTGGAGAAGCGGGGACAGTTTAATATGGCAATGAGGGCCTACAAAACCGCAGGAGTCTGAGGAAACAGGGCAGTCGGCCGATGAGATTCCGGGAGGGAGGAGTGATTCCGCAGGAGACGAGCACGGCAGCCAGCCGCCATCAGACGCAGAGTCCTGCGTCGACCCGAGAAGGAGGGACGTCGAGACGAGTCACCGAGGCGCCCGTGACAGGACGAGAGCAGTTCCAGCTCACCGGACCTCATCTGCAGGAACAACTACCAGCACAGCAAGCCAGATAAGTACAGTCATCCAGCGAGTGTGAAGGACCTTTAGTAGTTATCCCGCAGTGTGAAGGATCTTTTAGAATCATCCAACAAGTGCGACGAAGATCCCCCACCCCCCCTTTTACGACGCGAATTGTACGGAGCATACGTAGAAAAGGGAGGGAGTTGTCTCAAGGGTTCATGTATCAATTCACATGTTCATGCAACAATAAAACCTCGATTTGTGAAATATGAATTACCCTATATTCATTCATTAGTGAATTGGACCATTAAACAACAGTGTCGAAGCATTCCTACGCCCGATCACTGAGGACTAGTATTAAGTGTTGGCGCCTCACGCCACAGAACCGATTAAAACACCTACGTCCAAACCTCAGCTTTGGCAGGTGTCAAATAGTTTTAACTTAAATATTTTGTAGTAAATAGGATGCCGAAACCAGAAAGGGTCCATGATTTATGGTGTCATGAGTGCCAATCCACTCCCTTTTGTGAAGGGCCACTTTTGTGACTTTCTTGGGACAGAAAAGAAAAGGAGGCCAGCTTTCGCAGTCGTGTGCGAAGAAAATCTACACGCCCAGAAGGCGAGGAAATCCAGGACCCCTACAGAGAAATAAAGAATTAATTTGATAAATATTAATGTTATAATGGAACTGTTGGATATGTAGGGAGATAGGCATATTAATGTAAATCTGTAGAAATGTAATAAAGGTGAAATTAACAGGGCAACCAAAACCGACGAGGAAGTTCGCTATTGCTCGCACTGGGAGCACCTGTTGGTTTGGCTGAGATGTTTTGCCGCGCTTCGGAGCCGCAGCCTGAGGAATTCGGTTGCATTTCTAACACTCGTCGTCTGAGAGTCGCTCTGCGTGGTCGGGGGCGTCGTGGCACCACCACTTCTCCAGTTGTCCATTTCTCCGATGCCAACTAGGCGACTTCTCCGATTGTTGCCTGTCCGCCCGCGGAGGGGTAGACACTGCCCCTTCTCCGGCACGCTGCCTCTGCTTTACACTTCCTTTCTTAATTTTCGCCGACCAAAAAGAGACAAGGATTTACTGGCTGTATCTGACTGCCCGGCAGGCACACCCTTCCGCAGTAATAACTCCGGCTATCCATGAGGGCGTCTATACATAAACTACATAAGTGCCGTTTAATATACTTTATAAACACACGGCTATTGTAGCAATAGTAATAGTTTGTGATACCACATAAACTAGTATTCTTAACATAGAATACTCACAAACAATACACACTAGAATGCTCTTTTTCTCTTATTAGTCTTGTGCCAAGTATTGCTGTACTCTTTTTCTGTGAAAAATTGTTGCGAAATATATACTACACAAAAGCAAGACACTTTCTTAGCCAATTCACATGATAGTCATTCCTAGTTCATTCCTAGTGTTGCCAACGTGCAATAAAAACTTAAGTAAATATCCTTTCAAAATTTTTCTAGTAATTACAACTATTACAAGTCAATAATGTATCGAGCTCAGTTTATTTGTGATTTTTCTAAACTTAAACGTTATATTATAACTAGTATCCTTCACAGCTATTTTGGTATGTTAATCTTGTTACCGTCTACCTCATAATGTCGTACTCTGCTTACACGGACACAGAATAAAAATTTTTTCTGATCTGCAATGAGTAAGGAACTTGGTATATTTTAAAGCTGTATTTTTCAAAATCTAGTTTTACGATGGTCCTCTAATCCTTTAAGTACATTCTAACAAAATAAAAATCGTTACATTTTACACAAGTATATTTATTTTATGAAATTTGATATTATCCCATTTCCTTATATACAAAACACGAAAATCTGGTACATATGCGACCACATTGCTACCAGATGGCGAAAATGTTTAGTTGCCAAACTGGTAGCACTGGGCTTCCCAAATTCAGTAATATAAAAAATTAGTTTTACGTTAGGTGCACACGATTAAGAATATATGTGAGGAAGTGCTCAATAAAGCTTAAGTGAGCTAATGTTAGTGGAGATTTGTATTTCGGCTGGACATCTCACGGGTTTTTAATTGTAATTAACTCTTGACGTGTAATTCATACATCTATCTAGAGACCTTCATTAATAAATACAGTGTTAAAAGCAAAGGGCGTTACGGTGATCGTGTTATTTGTAATTCGTATTTTGGGAAGATTAAAAGTAGTTTTAAGACATATTTCCAAGCTGTGTTGGGCTTGTATGCTTCAAGTTACGGCATTACATGAAAAATTATGTTTTACCAATGTTCATGAGTCTTCAAATAGTTAAGACACGTTTTAGGAAGGCTTCATTTGAGTTTCTCTCTGGTTAAATAACTTCAAATGAGTTATAGGTCTGTACCTTTGGATTAAATTATAAATTTTTTTAAATAAACGCTGGAAAACCATTTGCCAAGAGTTTGTTTCGGTACCACTGAATGTAAGATACTGTAAATTATAAACTTATTTTCTTGGCATTTTGAATGATAGATTACATATCTTTACGAGTCGGTACTATACTTTAATTTACCATTTCATATGATGTAGGGTTACGAGAACGTTTAATGTTTTCCTCCCGTAATTTTTCTGCGAAACCATGTGAGTTTCCCGAACTTGTAGAAACTTTTTATGAAACAGAACTTTTAGCATCAAAATAAAGAATAAATCGGGGGTTGTATTAGAAACCCATAATGTTTTGAAATATTTCCTATCGCGAAACCTGAGGCTAAACTCGGAACCCCTAGATCATGCTCTACATATGTACAAGTTATATTTTTTCAAAAAAAATAAATTTGTATCAATATTGTGGCCGTATTTGGATTGACCATGTAGTATATTGGTATTTAGTATCGTTCAAATCGGATGCCGTCGATAGTATTTTGTTCAAAGATGGTTGCGATTTGGTAATTTAGTATTTTAGTAAGTTTTTTTTATATACTTAAAACTAAATACTAAAATACCTAATACGTCATCATTTAATTTTAGTCGCGTCACATTTTAGTATACTAAAAGTGCCAATTCGAATACGGCCTAGAAATGACATCTTTGGTGAACCCTATATTTATCCAATGAGACTGTTACTTCCAACATACAAAAGTATTTCTCTATTTTTCTGTGATAGTGCAACTAGAGTTAGAAGCGTGAGTACATATATATATATATATATATATATATATATATATATATATATATACACACAGTGTTGCAAGTGGTTAAGCAAGCACTTTCTAATGCCCTAACAGCAGGAATAATAACAGAAAAATTAAATTTTACTGTGATTTAAGACATTATATTTTATAAATATATAAGGATACCTACTTCGTGTCTCGGGACTGCATGACAGTCCACCAAAACACCCGTGAACGTACTTACATTGTTTAAACGTTTCCCACCATCAGGAAACCAAGCTCTCGCCGCTAGCTAAACGTTATAATTTCTGTAAATAAAATTTAACAATTTTTTTTTTTTTAATTTTAAACCGAATAAAATTTTTTTTAGTGAGCTATCGATATTACCGAGTGTTTTAAAATCCAATTTCTACAAATTATTTTGCCAGAATTTTATTACGGTTTACTTGCCGATTATGAAATGGCGTAAACACATTCACAAATTTAATCTTGCGTGACAGGTAATTGTTTCATAATTACGCACAGGTTGCTAAGTTGTTATTTTTAAGGCAGGGTAATGCAAATAACGGAATTATTATTTTTTTAATATTTACTTTAAACAGTAATACAAAAAAATATTTATTCAAACCTACTGGGGCTGTTACATTATAAATACTTTTTCAGAGACGAGGAAGAATATACAATGGAAACAATTCGCCTGGGAACTTCACATATTCCACCGGAGATGTCACAGATTTATATTTATTGGTATAGTTACTGTGAGCTATTTTTCATAGCCAAAATTGTAACTAAGTCGATACTAGGGTGTATTAAAAGTTTAAACATGAAAAAATTTTCCGAACTACTGGAATCCACGCGCAAAATAGCTGAAACTGATCTTTGGAATGACTGAAATCGTAGTAATTATCTCCGCTACTGCTTTACCTGCTATAACAGTGGTTTCCACTGATTCAAAGTGAATTCCGCTGCTTAATAGCGATCTGGTAGGCATCAGCAGCGCATAACTTGAATTTCCCGTGGGTTATTAAAGTCGCTGGTGCTGCTTTAGGGCGTGTGTTCAGCGGACCTGCTGTTACAGTTGGAGTTTCGCCCATCCCTGAGGACATCATGTTTTTTGCAGCAATATTTTTTGTCTGTTTATGTGTATACATTTTGAAACATTGTAATTTCTGCTTGTTTTTCGATTGAATGACTTACTACCAAGTTGACAATAATGTGTCGCCTAACACAGAGCAGAGTAGAAGAAAGTATACAACTGTTTCCTGAAGGTTGAGCTAACGGTGGAAAAGCTCGAATAACAATTTGTTTTCCAAAATAAAATAAAAGATGGTTTACTTCGTGTGTAATTTCCTCAAGTGCATGTAAAACAGTTTTTGTGTTTTCAAAAAAGTTCGCGGAGTTATTTAATTGGGCAACGATCTTTATCGATGCCGTCCAACAGGGTCGAATCGCCGATTTCAATTGGCCATCCACATGTAATTACAGGCCAGGAAAGAAGGCCGAAGTAAAAAAAAAACTATCGAGCGAAGTTTGCCTCGCGAGGTTCACGTGACGGTGACAAATGGACGACCATTTGGCCAGCCGCGCCTAACTGGTGCCTTGCCGTTGCGAAACTCAACTGCAAGGCCAGCTTGAATTCGACCAGATCACTTACAGATACGTTAATTGCCACTCCTGCGTGAAAGAAAAAGGAACGCTTCGACTGGTAAACGTGTCGAATAATATTACAGACCAGAAAAATTGTGCTAGTTAATTACGCAGTTGGTTGAACTTCGCATCGCTCTGTAAGCTCGAGCCATTCGTTCACTGGGCATTGCTTGTGCTTCAAGAGACCGGAAATATTCGTAAGTGCAGTAACATTTAGGCCAAACTCCGCAGAAATTGGCGTCGGTTCCTTTGACATGGGCGTACCCATTCTCTGATTGGCCGCGCGGGACTCTCGGAACGGGCCCTGTGTCTGATAAGCTATCGCGTATTGCAAAAGATTTTGTGTTGACTGTGATGCCGGGTGGCGAGGAAGCAACCAGGAGCTGATTGGTGAACGGTGAACGGTGACTGACATATTGCTGGCCAGTCATGCTGTAGTTTGATGGAAGAAGCTATTTCGCTTATGTTTATTTAGCTATTCCGTGCACACGACTTTCTGAGATGCCAAGTTTTTGCTGGCCGGAAGTGGAGTGGAGTGGAGAGTTTTAGGCGGCTCTGAATATCGAGGTCTTGAGAACCGGTGAGGGTGAAGCGTGTTGAGTATGGAGCAGTGTTGGAATTCAAGAGCGGGGGAAATTGGAGATCTGCAAGAAAACACGTCGACCAGCGACATCGTCCGGCACGATTCCCACATGCGAAAATCCGAGGGCGACCTTGCCGGGAATCGAACTCGGTTCGCCTTGGGTTAGATTTATGCTCCTGGCAGTTTCAAAAGGAAAATGATTGACGCGTCGTTACCAGTAATTAGGTCAACAGTAAAATAAAATTTGCCCCATGTTATGAAGGATACAAACAGGGCTTTCAAACGATTAGGAACTGTACACGCATTTACAATAACAAAAAAAAAAAAAAATGGGAGTTACGAATCTCACGTTGTTCTTAGGTCCGTCAACAAAGACAATAAAGTCTTTCTAAGACCTTATGGTCTTTGAAAACATGTGAGTTTGGTACACATCTACCGGCAGTCGAGACAAGGTAGGCTTTAATCTTCTTTATCTACCATTACAAGAACACACATTCTGTTTGCTCCTGTTTTTTCACTTACAAACATCGAGATGGTTTTTTTTTTTTTTTTTTTTTTTTACTATTTTTTATTTAACGGATTTTTTTATATTACGATGACATGCAATTTCATATAATTTACTTATGAATTATTTTATCTTTCGATTACTTTCTTCACCGTAGGAGCCAACTGATGGTATACATTACATGTTATATTTATATGCATCGTTATATTACAAAATTAATATAAAATTTCGTTACCGTTATTTGTTAAAGATAAGTCAACAGGATAAATAAAACAAGCACTCCACCACATTTAACCACTCAAAACACTGCAGCTAAAAGCTCACCAAGTACGCTTACTATTTGCACATATTTATTATTAGCTGGTCACCAATCAATAAAGCGACAAGCTGATTGTGTCCGAGTAAAACAAAGAATCCATGCGTAACAGTGTTAAAATCCATCCTATCCATTTACGCAAATATAAAAAGTTAATAGATTACTTTCGAAATGTATTATTGGTGGCCTATTGTGTTTCTACAGGATTTTCTTAAGCAGTAACAAAACATTAAGAAAATGTTCCTTTGACGGAAAAAATATTTTTATTGCGTCATGTCCCGAAATATACACGAGGTTGGTCGTCAGAATGTTAACTGAAAATTGGTAACAGTTCGGCTCAAAAAAGTTGAGTTTTCCCTTCATTGCGAGTGCGTGTACACTGTACATTTTGTATTTGTACGATGAATTCTTCGTATACTAGTAGCTAAAGATGTAACTCTACAAATAAATTACAAATAAATTTCAGCAGGCAAGTGTTGTAGACTTCAAGATTGTTATAAGCACTGAGAAAACAAAAAAAAAGGTTGTATGTTTTCTAAAACAATGTGTTGTTAATATATTACATTTCAGCTGGAGAGTTACAATAACATCGTTGGCAACTGGTTTACAACGCCACACACGTCCTTGACTTAACCGGTATCCGAACACTGAGCTTAGTGGTTACAGACGCTCGAGGCATCCTCGGTCGTGGGGCTTGCTCACAGGATAATTGAGAAATTTGACTTCAAAGTCTGCGTTTGACGTACTTGTAGCAGCACGTGACTTCGGCAGCAGGGACATGAACCCATACTTTAATGCCTCACGAATACGTGGGAAACTTACATCGGTAGCAAACAACGCCTATATAAATAATTCCACATTCTACTGGATTATTTAATCACCTATTTAAATTACTTCACGGTTAGGTGCCATAAAAAGATCTGCTATGACCTTGCGAACAATTATAAATATTCATTTGAGCGTACGGGCGCAGTTCTGGATATTCGGCTGCCAGGCTGATTAATAGCTCACTATTCCCATCTTAAGGTAACAGCCCGAAAGTAATTTAGCATCTGCTGATAAATGGCAAACTGAATGCCGTAATTACTTCCGTTTCTCAATACACTTCAGCTTCTATGCATTAATTACCATATGTAAATAAGCCTCTCATAAAAACATCGAATAATTTCTCCTTCCAACTTGTAATTAAACAAAATAAGGGTAAATGAAGCAGAACTGAAAACCGTTCCAAAAAACCAACGTTCTAGAACGTGAGCTTGGTTTTGATATTTAACAGGCAAAATAAATCATAAGAACTTAATAATTAACTAGGAGGAAACTTGCTCTGTGACGAGCTCAAATAAAAGGCTAAGAGATTCTTTAAGTAAAAAAATGGTTGCCTGTAAAGTCGGTTTTACGGGCGAAGATTTTACGTGACAACGTAGTGCTGCGCGCGCGGCAGACCGATCATAGTTGAGTGGGAGAGAGACGCAAGGCATTCGGCGGGCCTCTCTCTCGTTCGGTGACTCATCGTAACGTTACCGAGCGTTACACTTTTTCATAAGTGACTCCCAGCCGCAACCTAATTTAAGACGTTGTCACGTCAAAAAAAAAATCAGCAAAGCATGTGTTTTAAAAATACATTAAAAACAGTATTGCTTATGTCAGAACAACAGTGCAACAACACTCCTGTAGGCAAAGCAATTTCCAGCATACCTTACAAACGGGATGGACAAGATAATATGAACACCTGATGTATACAAAATATTTATTTATTTATTTATAAGGTGTTGGGCCACCATTTACTTTTAGAACTGCTGCAATTCTTCGCGGAATAGATTCTTATAATGTCTGAATAGTTTCCAACGGAACGTTGTCCCATTCTTGTACCAAAACATCCGCCAATTGCTTCAATGATGTTGGAGATGGAAACTTTTCCTTACTTTCTGCTCTAAAATTCCCCATAACAGTTCAATTATGTTGAGGTCTGGCGATTGTTTGATGATATTCTGATGCTCCTCAAACCAAGACTGAACCTTTTTGGCTGTGTGTATAGGCGCAGTATCATCTTGGAATATGGCAGTGTTTGGCAGCAATATGCTAGTCATAGTAAGAACTTCATCATTGAGGATGTTGAGATATTCATCCGCAGTAATCCGGCCAGTGATGTGAATGAGAGGACCAACTGAATACCACCATATAGCCGCCCAAATCATTACGGAATCTCCCCCATGCTTGACTGTAGGAAGCAGGCAGTCCGGATCGTAGGCTTCTTTTGGGGTTCTCCATACATAAACCCGGCCGTTTGTAGGAAACAATGTAAACGATGATTCATTGGACCATACCACATTCTTCAAATCATCAAGTGTCCAGGTTTTATGATCGTGGCACCACTTCTTTCGCAGCTTAGTGTTGGCTTCCGTTATAAAGGGTTTCGCAATTGCAGCCCTTCCATGAATGTTAGCTTTGTGCAGCTCCCGCCGTACTGTTTTTGTCGAAACAGTATTACTCAAGCGAGTGTTGAGTTCTGCTGTCACTTTTGCCGCGGTAGTTTTATGTTGTCTGGCCACAATTATTTTTAATGTTCCTTGGTCTCTGTCAGTTAACTTTGGGTTTCGCCCACTATTCCTCTTCGCCGATGATGTTTTACCATGTTTTGTGTATGATGTCATTACTGTGGATACTCTCACTCGTGAAACGTTAAACAATTCAGCTGTTTTCGTCACAGACGCTCCCGCTAAATGAGCACCAACGATTTGCCCTCTTCCGAAGTCTGAGAGATCACACATTCCACCGATCGCTTGTTTTAACCGTCGCAGAACAAAGCGTATAATAAACTGAAATATAACCTACAAAACTTGGCATGTAAATTATGCAATACATACGCGTCGCATTATTTACACGGAAGCAGTGTTGCCAACATGAAACAAAATGTACTATATTGCGTGGTGTTCATATTATTTTGTCCATCCCCTGTATGTTCACCAGTAGAATTAAAATACATATACGCTGTGACAACACATTCTTCTTTCTACCTGGTCTCATATTGTACATCCGTTGCCTACTATCTTCCAAAAAAAGGCTTTTATTTACTTCTGGTCGGGTTTTGCAGGATTCGATGGTTTTCTGCTGGTTTATTGCCTCAGAGTTCCCGAGTCCTGTCAAATAAACTGTAATCCGACAGCAAAGATAGCGTAAAACGTACAAGTGTTTGAATTTTACCCTTTTGTCATATCAGGCTGCACATTTTTCCATTCCCCATAAACGCTATGCACAGATGAACCCAAGGCGTTATTCAAAACCACCACCTTCCAGTTGGCCATCGAGATCACTGACTCCTTCCACGAAGGGCACTTCGGGAATAGTCGTGATGTTTACTAAGCGATTGCAAGCACGTCTGCTGGATATGCATGCGGTATTCAGGGCAATTAAATATAGAGAGACGATATCATTTCACGCTATATTTTGCCATCAGGATTCATTCTGCAATCCTGTGCAAACTCGAGATCTAGTTTACAGTTCATACATTGTTACTTCCAACTGTTCTGAAGCCCCACTTAGGGTCTACTTCCAGGATATTTCTACGCCTCATGCAAACAAAAGCTTAACCAAGTCTTGAGAAAATTACACCAAAGAGACAGCGCACTGCATTCGTGTCCACTTAGTGTAATACTATTTTGCATAAGACATATTTATTACTAGGCATTACCAACACACGTATTTTCTCACTGTTTCAATTCACATTAACTATAAATAAAATATAAATAAAATATTGATACAACCAAAAATAAGGCACAAGTAAAAACTCTTGTGATGCATAATATAATTAGGAAACAACCAAACACATCATATATGGTGTGATTTTTCAAATGTTTGATTTAAATACAAAGGTGAGAAACCGCGAATAGACAATAACACTTGCTTCAGACGTTATTTCCTTAGACTCAGAAATTCGCTGGACTTTTTCCATTGCCGTAGCTGATTGTATTGCCCAGCCAATATGGAATATTCCGCAATACGCGGTGGCCAATGATACGCAAGGCCCGTTCCAGAGCCTGGCGCGGCCAAGCGACGAATGAGTACGATTACATCGAAGGAACTCCAACAGCCTACCTCACTTATAACTACTTACTTATTCCGTTGTCAAATACAGTTCTTTCGTACTTTCACACGCCAACGACTATTGTATCTTGAGACAGGTACAACAGTCTGTAAAGGTTGCTGCAATTTATATCGCAGGTCTCCAAAATAACGTCTCTAATATACTCGTGTCTTCAAAGTATATGCTTTTTAATTTTGTTTGTTAACACGTTGGGAAAAACGTTTAGTATTTCCTTACAAGAAAACGCGCATTTCAGACAATCTGCAGCGAACGCCTTATATAAATCTTTACGACTTTCTCAAATCACAAGCAGTTGTGATGGACTGGGGTAATTGCAACCTATTCTTCAAATACGTGGGCATTTTAAGTTACTTTTGCAGATAAATCTCGATTTATTGGACGCGCGGTGGAAGACTGTCTATCAAAAACAAAACTAAAAGAAAATTATGAATCACGATCTACCTGTACTAGAATAAAAGTTCGGCCCACTAGCGTTGCAGCACTGGACATAAAACGGGCGGCTATAGTATGAAAGTGACTATGGCATCTGCACTGAAGGTCTCTGAAAACAAGAAATTTAGCTGTCCTATGCACATAGAAATGTTAATGTACTTATTACTGAGTAAAATGGAGAACCATATTATCTTTCAGTTATAAAATAATTAGTAACTGTATCTGCTAAATCATTAGATGAGATTTTAGCTAAGGTGTCAGTTTTATTTACACAAAAAGATTCCCCTGATAATTTGGTAGCTACCGAATGATTCGTAGAGAAGGGCGGGGTCGCATACGTAATATAAAATTGTTACACTTTAATGCATGCATATGAAGTTCAAATGAGCTCGAGCTCATTACTTTATCCGTACTTTTATATCATTTCGTATGCCTTATTTCTTTATGTGAGTCACAGTAATCACTTGCGTTGCAAGAAAAAAATTGTTAAAACTATACGGTTGTTCGTGCCTTTTGTGTAAATCCTTTTTAAAGGTTGAGATACATTGTGTTTATACCAACATAAATTATGCTCTAAATCGAAAAATTCTAACAGGTGTTATAAAGTTCAACACTCCACTTTTAATGTTTGGGGGTGGACTTCGCAGGGAAAGCGATCGTTTTTAAAATCTGTAAACCACTTTAATGTAAAAGGCTGTTCACGGTAAAGTGAGCATTTCCGGAACACACATTTGAAAAAAAAAAAAAAAATTCTGTCTAACTTTTTATAGTCTATTCGCAGTTTCTTCACACTTTTTGAGCCGAACCTTTGAAAAATCACCCCATGCATGACGTGTTTGGTTATTTTCTAAATATATCTGGAGCGTTTTATACTTGTCTTAACATAAAAGTGCCTTATTTTAGTTAACTTAAACAATTATTTTTAATTAATTTTTACATTATAATATTTCATTTATAATTAATATAGTTAAAAGCAGAGAGAAAATAGGTGTGTTGGTAATACCTAGTACGAAATAGTTCTTATGCAAAATATCATTACAATGAATGTGCACGAATGCGGTGCGTCGTCCCTTTAGTGTAATTTTCTACTCTCGGTCAAACTTTGTTTGTATGAGGCGGAGGAATACCCTGTAAGTAGAACTTTAGCAGGGCTTCAGAAAAGTTGGAAGTAACCGTGAATAAACTATATATGCTATTGTACACACTAGGCCACATGTTCTTAGTCAGGTTGGTAGCGAATTAATAAAAATAGTTCTTAAGACTTGACGTTGAATTGCGTGTGTAATGTTTAAATTTTGGACAATCAAGTTAGTTATCGTTCAACACACAATAGAGTATAAATATGCATATTAGTAACACATTTACGTTCCTAACAATTCCACTGTTGCTCTTGGATGGTGCATGAATAAAGTGATTAGGCCTATACCAATGTTAATTTTACATATGACATATGGACAAAAAAATAACAGGAAAAGTAGATCTTAAGCACGGAATTTGAAAGTGCTCATTTTACTGTGAAAATCCTATAACTAACTAATCCAAAACGTCTGCAATGTTAATTTTATTTGGGGTTTTGGGAACGATCGAAGAAGTTCCTGAAGAGCCGAAGATGGAATTTTATAGAAATGTATGTACGTGCATGTGTATGTGTGTGTATGCTGCTATCCAACTTTTCGTGTGACTATTAAAACTGACAACATGCCAGATGGTCAATCATCAAAATCAGAACCGCTATCGATATCAAGGGCCCTTTCATACAATGGATCATCAGGCCCAGTGAGCAAGTAAGGAGAAAGAGTTGACACTTCCAGCTTAGGCCTTTATTCTTATTTGCTAACTAGATTTTGGGCTGTAAACAATTATTTGCTGCCAACCACACAGCCTAAAATCTATTAGATAATCATTCACTGAACTGTTATTAAAATTTTTAGCACTCAAAGAAAATTATTTGCAGGAAAATATATTTATGTATTTCATGGCTAATTCTTTTATGTAATACAACATTTTCTTTTAAATTTTCAAAAGAAATTTTGTTTTGTCCCTGTAGGGTGGCATTGATGGCTACATGATTATGTATGCATGATTTTTAAACATTTGCAAAAGATGCATACATTGTAAGCTGATATTAACGTGTGAAATGTATGTGAGAAAAATTTAAGTTGAACATTGCAGAAGTCGCGAGTTTGTAATAGTATTTCCTGGAGACGTTTAAGATTTTCGCAATTAATTTGAGGTTAGAACTTTTACAACGAAGTACTCAAAATATTATCATACGTGTTATTTTCGTACATATAAGTGTGAATACATGTTAAACACGTAAACATGTGTATTTATTGTACAGAAAACACATCAAAAAAACTTTTAACAGCCTTATTTAACGTTTTTTAAAATTATTATGAAGAAACACGAAACTTACCCAATAGACAGTTTCAAATAACAGGGGTGCCACCAAAACGGATTTAGTGCCTCACCAAGCTTTATAAATTGAAAATAGTTTACAGTATTACTTTTCATGAAAAATATGTGTACGAATATACACAAATATGACTGGAATCATAAACATGTGTTACTTTGCGCAAGATTCAATTCACTCGATAAATTATCCAAGTTTGTATGTATCTTCAATGTTGGTGTACACGTAATCGTCAAAGCTTTATAAGAACTTGTAGTCCCTATCCAGTGACTCATCCCTGATCAGGTCTATCTTCAGCAGGAGACGCTAATGGGCAATCCATACCAGACGGGCCAGCCACGGCGAACACTGATGATGGTAGTCCCTCAAAAATGTCTGATATGGAAATAGAAGAATTCGAAATTTCGGAGGAAATACTAATGACGTCTGGTTCATCAGATTTCTCCCCTTTTACAGCAGGTCTCCTTTAGGATTCCCAATAGGGACGCGTGGCCTCAACTACTGTCACTCGATTAAGAAACCAATCTCTGTTCAGTGGTGGGTCATTGGATACAAAGAATGTTACTAAAACTAGTCTTTCAAAATAATCGATTTCACTAGCAAATATAATTTTTCTTATGTTAAAATATATTTTATTAAAACCAACATAATTAATCAATTCTCATCATGGAAAAAAAATTAAATTAAGCAACACACGTTAATTGCATAACAGTTTGTTTTCTCAGTGGTTTCAAATGTTATTATTTCATGTAACAAACACGTAGATCCTATCCCCTTCATCCATACGAATTTGCGTCTTACAAAAAAAAACCACAAGAGCTTTTTTTCATTTGCTGTGCAAGCAACATTGAAAGTTCTGTATGCAATAATATGATTTGGCTGGGCCGTCTGGTATAGGTTGCACATTAGCGTCTCCTTCTGCTGAAGATAGGCCTGATGCTCCAGTGTCTTAAAGGGCTCTTGATATCAGTAGCGATTCTGATTTGAAGATTAGCCATCTGACATGTTGTTTGGTTTTAAATAGTCTCTTGTAAAGCTGAATATCGGTGCGACATGTGTTGGTGTAGCTAATTAGGTTAGTGTTAAAAATAATTAGAAATTTGTATCGAAATATACTTAATGTAAATGTGTATTATGTTTAAATTGTTATATGTTTACCACAAAGTAAAAATAAATGTTGTTAACAATATATTATGAAAAAAGAAGTGAATGTATGTTGAAGTCATTCATTTCCTAAAATATAGTTTGTTATGCTGTGGTGTCACCGGTTTTACTGACATTTAATATATTTCATCTAATCAAACTAAAATAACTCCACCTTACCTAACCTAACCTAACCTAACCTGTATATATACATATATATATATATATATATATATATATATAGGTTAGGTCAAGTTAGGTTAGGTAAGGTGGAGTTATATATATATACATACGTTTACACTCCTATATACGTTTACCCACATCGCAGTTTACAACATACAGGAATCAATAATGATCAATTGTTACTAGCTATGATGATGTGTAATTTTTTGAACAGTTCGTCGAGGTGGCCGGAACTTAGTGTGACAGCGCTTTGACCACATGTTGCACGGGCATTCAGCCATGTTTTCACCGCTGCACCCTGTCCCCGGACTAACACCAGCGAACGCAGTCAAACAGCCGGATGGAAGCATCCAGGCCCCCTCGCAGCTCCCACGTCAACACATCAATCGAAAATTAACTCCCCCAGGAGGTCGGTTATCGTCTTTCTTTAATAACGGGGTTTGTTCCATTCCCCTCTGGCAGCATTTGTGATCGAAAGAAAAAGCTTGGTACCACAACATTCCTACCCCTCGGCTAACCCGCCCCTCACAACACGCCTTTCACCGTGTCTTTCTTGATCAATGACGAATTACTTTCTCTCGCCGTCTCTCTCGCGCGCGTTCTTCCTCCCTCCAGAGTTAGCCTCCATCCATCTTTTCAGCGCTCTGCAAAGCGTCTTTATGAAGTACACACTTGTACATCCCCACCCCATGACGCCCCACCACTCATTTTCATTCTAACCCCCTAAGGGTCGGTTTCTCTTAGCCATTGTTTTATCCGCACTTACCCGCCCGAGGGGGTTCCCCTGCTTTATTTTTTTTTTTTGTGAGCGCGCTTTTTTCGAGCTGGGAAGGGTGTGGGAAGGGCGAGGAAAGAAGTGCTCGCCCTCGCGAGCAGGCCCGGAGGGTGTAACACGGTCAAGCACGCCGCTGGAAACAATGAGGCCGGCTGCAGTGGAGAGCTGTGTTTCTCCCCGCCACATCCCCGGGGCCGGTGGGGCCTCTTGTCACCGTCGCCAACCTCCATGACGCCAGCCGTCACTAGGCGAGCCTCACTCTATGTAGGCCTAGTCTATTCGCAGTTTCTTCGCACTCTTTGAATCAAAACTTTGAGTGGTGTGGAGTGGAGAAGTTTTGGGTGGTTCTTAATAACGAGGTATTGAGAGCCAGTGAGGGTGAAGCGAGATGAGTACGGAGCGGCGTCGGAACGCAAGGGCGGGGGAAACGAGAGATCCCGAGAAAAGCCGCCCACCAGCGGTATCATCCGGCACGATTCCCACGTGCGAATATCTGGGGTCGACCCCGCCGGGAATCGAACTCGGTTCCGCTTTGGTGGGAGGTGAGTAGTCTCAACCACTCAACCACCGTGGTCCACCGAACCTTTGTAAAAATACCCCATTTAAACGTGTTTGGTTGCTTCCTAAATATGTAATTTAACTAAAGCGTTTTATAATTGTATTAACATAAAAGTACCTTATTTTTGGTAAAATTTCACTTGTACCTGTATTTTATCAATTCATTACAATATGTAATTTATAACTTATATGACTCAAGACCGGGAGAAAATAGGTGTGTTGGTAATGCTTGGTAAAAAAATTAAAACTTATGCAAAATATAATTTCACAGAGTGCGCACGAATGTGGTGCGTTGGCCCTCTGGTGAAATTGCCTAAGTTTTGTTTGCACGAGGTGGAGGAATGTTCTGGAGGTAGAACTTGAGTAGGACTTGGGAAAAGTTGGGAGTAACCGCGAACGGACTGTACCCCGCGCTATGCGAGCCGCGCGCGCCGCCGACGATACTCTACGCCGAGACGACTCGCGCCTATACAGCACCTCGACTCAGGATACTTACGAATGCAGAGTTTCAATAGCTGCTTATT
Organism: Clitarchus hookeri; assembly: GCA_002778355.1. Lineage (NCBI taxonomy): Eukaryota > Metazoa > Arthropoda > Insecta > Phasmatodea > Phasmatidae > Clitarchus > Clitarchus hookeri. Next base: position 901,574 of record NQII01000179.1, on the reverse strand, counting down.
CCGTGAACTACAGCCGCACACACCAGCAAAATGACTTCACTGGCCAGCAACGTGTGGAGAAGCCCTTCCTTCGCCAATCAGCACCTGTTAACCTACTAGCTAGTCAGAAACTCAGCCATTAGGAAACGTTACGTAGAAAGTGGTAGACAACCAGACACAAAGCCCGTTCCCAAAATTTCGCTCGGCCAATCGGAGAGTTGTTACGCCCATATCAGAGGAACCGCCTCGTCATTTCGCTCTTGTGCAATTATCTACTCGACATTACTACTCGGTCAAATGATCTCCCTTAATATGTACTTCCACTTGGTTGTAGTTTGTGCTTGTTTTATGTATTAATTTGATAGAACAATAAGCGTTTATTGAAGTCCTCTCGTCACGCTCTCGTGTGCTCATAGTCTGTGATTGTCTGGGAGTCCCACTAATCAGAGAACAGTCTTGTCCCGGACCACGATTTAAGTATACAAAACCCGCTCGCGATACGAACATTTTTCTCTTCTCTCTCAGTTTTTCGATCTCGCTAGCTTCCGCTTAACTTTTGCGACAACACATACACCTATGGTTGCACGGTGCCGTAGAACTGTGAGACACGCCTAAACATAAATATATTGTTATTTTCCGTTTTTCTACATAGTTTGATTTTTTTTGCCCAGCACAACATTTAAGCCTTTCTGCCGCAGAACCTTGCCAAACATCGTACACGTGCTCTTATCGACTCATGTCCCTTTGGTTCACACATTTGTTCAATCTGTCACCACCTTGCCCTTTACTTACGTCCTGGTTCCCCTTTTACTTTTTCCTTTGTGGTTTTTAATTGCTTTTCTTGTTTCTTAACGCATTTCTTTTCTTGTCCTTCCATGGTTCCTCGCTACTTATGTTATTTTTATTATTTACTTCATTTTAGGGGTTTTGGATATTGTCACCTAATTTTCACTAAATTTTGTTTGTTCCGAATGATCTTCTCTGCGTTTTTCCCCGCAACATTCACTTCAACAGAAGAGAGTTTTTTGTTTGCTGGAATTTTTATGTTATAGAGTACCTTATGTTTTGTTTTTCTTTCACTTTGATGTACCTTTCATTGCAATAAAACATGTTATCAGTCAATCAAAAATAGTTATTTCGCAGCAAGTGAGGGGTGACACTCAAGCGATAGCGAAGCTATTGAGAGGGCACGACGGGCTCCGAGTAGAGGAAATCTACGACCGTCGATCGTCTGCTCGAGAGCGTGTACGAACATCTTCCTCCACAGAAATGTCAGACATATACCCAGGAATCAGCCTCAAACTACACTTCAAGGTTAGCACTGCCACGTACTTACGGTTTGTCTGGCCGCTTGCAGTTGAGCGCTTCATTCCTTCGCGAATTGCCAAACGATGGGGACGGTGTAACCTTGTGCTGTTCACATATCTTCCCGCTCAGTTGGGCATCTTTCGCAGTATGTGGTAAGTATAGTCCGTTCACGATTACTTCCCACTTTTCTGAAGCCCTGCTAAAGTTCTACTTCCAGAATACTCGTTCACCTCAAGCAAACAAAACTTATCTAAGTATACAAAATAACACCACAAGGACAACGCACCGCATTCGTGAGCACATATGAGTTATAAATGTCATATTATAACTTGTAGGAAAAAAAACGTCCTACACAAATGTTCAATTTAATCAAGAATACGGTAGTACTTTTATATTAAAAGGACTATAAAACGCTTGTTAAACATGACATATTTAGGAAACTACCAAACATGGGGTGTTTTTTCAAAGGTTTGATTCAAATAGCGTGAATAAATCGCGAATAGACTGTAGCCAGTCAGATACAAGGCTATTGCCGCCGAGCACGCTAACTTCAAATACATTGACACGGCAATTCACTTCTGTGTACTTGCCTGCTCTGTACTCGAGGCTGTTGCTCTGTTTGTGTGTGTGTGTGTGTGTGTGTGTGCGCGCGCGCACTTTCGGGGTGTAACGCCTCAAATAACCGCTGTTTATTCCCGTCACAGTTATCCCATTTCATGTTTGTAACGTGTATGCTGACGTAATACTAAATTATTTTACTTATTATTTGTTTGTGGCAGATATATTTTAATTGCTCCAGCTCTAATTCATATTATTAATTGCAAGTTATTTTAACATCAGAAAACGTACTTTTACGTAAGTATATTTGTAAGTCTTTCTGTTTTCAGTCACAAAGTTATTGTTAAATAGTGCTACTTTGCATAGAGGAATTTTTTGGTTGGTTGCTATGGTAACGCAAGACGTATGTGTAAAATATGATGTAGCCGTCTCGTATTTGGCGCGATGTTTAAGGGCGTCATTTCAATATGCAGTTTTAAGGCGTTTAGCCATCTTGGTTTTCCCGTCAGGCAGGCGATGACCTATTGGGTCGTCGGCCTAGGTGATATTTTTAATTTCCTGGTTAATTGGCCGAGTCCCGTACCGGAATGCAGTCTGCCGGTAGGGCAAAGACGCGCGGCATATGAAGAAGAATAATTTATTTTTAAAACCAAGTTTGAGCTTCCACGATTGCGTGTGGTGAGGTAAGGACCTTAGCCGCGTACCTAAACATCGAAAGCCTAGTGAGAAATGACTAAGGCCCACGACCAGCGGAACCAGATACAGAAGATCTCAAGATTTTGCTGCAGTAATCAAGATTTATTTTAAGTTAAGTATGATGAATTTTCGACACAAAGACTACGCTATAAAATAATTAATAATTTTTGAGAAATTAATCTGGCTTACGTTACGCCATCTCGGAACGTCAGTTAATTAAATTTTCTCTACCTATATGCCTACGGAGCCCCCGAACTGAGTTCTCATGTTTTCCCAATTGAGTTGGTGTGAGAAAATTATTTATTAATTTAATTTGCACATTTTGAAATAATTTTGAAGAGACTAAATAGACTTTATTACGTTTTGATTTGCTGATAAGAGATACGTACGATAGGGCTTCACTCATAGTTACGGCCACATAAAGTAAAGTACATTTTGAAGGGAAAAAATAGATGCTACAAAATATTTAGTACTTGCACAGATATTCATTTAATTCATAATGTTCCAACGAAATATATATTTTCAATTAAATCACATTTATTTCCACTCAAGTCTCTCTGAGTGTTTTTTTTTTTTATTAGTAGCTAGTGGTATTTTTGATTTGTGTCTTCGTAGTGTCTCTTGCATGTTGTTGGTAGCCTACGGAGATTGGTTGTTGCAAGTGTTCCGGAACTACAAATATCTTTGATAAAATACACAGGTCTGTGATTCAATAAATCAGGTTGGGTTTGTGTGTTACGTTGTATATTATGCATTACACGGGTCACCGAACTGTGTGCTCAGCTGCAGCAGAAAACTTTTTTTTTTTTGCGACTACTCGGCCTTTTTCAATGCTGCCTGCTTACGAGTAGCGTGTACGAGCCGCGTATTCTCTGGATCTATATTGCGCATTTGAAACTCTGAATAAAGCGAGAGCTAAAGTCGTCACTGTGACGCAACTTCTCGCCTTTATGCACAAGTCACTTAACTGTCACGCAACAATGGCATTTTAATTTGAACGTATCATTTTATGGCATAATAATGAGCAAGGCGTCCTCTGCGTCAGTTTTTTACCTCAAAATATCCTTTCTATGATAATTAAATGCATGCATAATTTTTTAAACACTTATTTCATCCAATCTTATCCGCGACAGAGAAACTGACGCGCGTCCTAGTTAGTAAATGTGCTATACCTGGCGTCTGGCGTCGCTTTGAAATTGCCTTGCACGGGTTTTGAAATTAGCCTTTAAAAAATGCCTGTCCTATCAATAATTTATTTTCTTACGACAGGAGCGTATGAACTTCGAATCGCTTGTGGGTCCAATTTCGGAGAAATTTTACGAATCTTATTTTTACTGTCAAGAGACAGAAATTCCAGTATATGTCTAAAAAACACACACATACGCTTGAAATAAGCCAAACTTACACAGACGACTACAGTGTATTGTAATGAACATTTGATATTAATGAAATTGTAGAGCAAGCCGTTTAACCTCGCGTTATTGTACGCTGCGCAAAAAGTCAAGCTGCACCTAATTCAGTATCTTTCTCTTATCGGCGACGGAGTGTGTGATGCCTTAAAGTCAGGTTTGCCCGCTCCTGGCACTCCTTTACCTGAAATGGTTCCAGGTGTGCGGCGCCCCAAGTGACTTACCATATTTCCCATGTGGCTGTGTCGTATTNCCCCACCCCTTGCGGTAATTTTTTGTCACATTAACAAATTAAAACCTTTAATTTAATGGTATGTCAACTTTAGCAAAAACTACAAAACACATGTGGAAATTTATGTTTGTAATCTATAATAATATATGCAGCTTAAAATGATACAGGTATTCACTTACTACATACAGTTTTTCCAAAGAAAATTAAATAAAAATATAATACGCTCTGACATCTGCTCCGAAAGTGAAATCGGTCTGATTAAGACAATTTCCTGCTTCTATGTAAAAGAGTATGTTTCCAAGTAGTATTCGATGACCCGTCAATTCCGGGGGGACGTGGCTGGGTAGTAGGCGATATTACATCTTGCAGTGTACTTGTGATCTAGATGCCATGATATCTAGTAGAACTAGTTTGGGGCCGGAACTGAGCCCCACGGCTCATGCGTGGACATGACAGCCGCGGGCCGTATTTTGGCGTTCACTGTCGTCAGCCGGACCTAAACAAACCAAACTAACGTAGAATTTTTTTGTTTCAATTTTTAATAGCCTAGTCAAATATTTAAATGTCACTTAATAAGCTCAACGAAATCAAATAATTATAATACGAAAATCACTCCGATACAAACCAAAAACAATTGTTCCTAATAAAAAGCGATGCATACATGGTGCATAATTATGATAAACGACAAAATAACAGAGCGAGTAAATAATTTTAACAAATTGGGGAACTAGTGTGTCGTAATGTCTTAAATAAATCAAAGACGTAAAGTTAAAGTTTTATAGAATGGGCTGTGCATTCCCGTAGCCTAACGCCAAGGGCAAGATACAGATAGAAGGGCAACTCAAATTTCAGAAAACGAAGATTTATAATATTTTTCTAATATCTAATAGGTTTGTAATTTTCGACTATGAAAACAGGACGGTCAATAAGCAGATAAATGAAAAATCTAGAAAGTAAAGTAGAGAAGTTTACTATTAGTAACGAGTGTGAAACACCAATATAAGCAACGTAGCTAAAAATAAATATATAATATTAGCTTATACATTGAAATTAACAGCTAGGGTGTTCCAAATGACGTAATATAATTGCAACCATATCCTGAGGATGCATGAAGAAAGAAAACCGAAGATATTACTTCGAAACCGCAGGGAAAATACAGGACCAAGCACACCTGCAAGTCGGGCAATAATTCATTTGCTGAGTCCGAACTGCGCGACAGTTATTGTCAAAGTAGAATTGTTTAAACTCTTGATTAATATAAGTCTTTAAATAAATTCGTACTTTAAAAGTTTATTACATTAATCTGACAGAGTTAAATGTAACGTAATCTGCGTAGGCCCATGTAACAATAAAACAGTTAATATATAATATATATATTTGTGTTAATGCACGGATTGTTGTAAATATGAATAAAAAACGTTATGTCACTGTTTTATTACGCGAGTTTTACAGTGCGTCTGGCAAGCCACGAAATATGACTACATCTCTGTTTTTACAGTCCGCAGCTGAGATTACTTACTAGTGTTCCTTGAATTACTAATGCTGCTGATGAGTCACTAACGAAACGTGTTTTGGCATCAGGGTTGGAGGCTACACTTCCTGATGAGACATTGGTGTTTACGAGGACAGACGGTCTCAACAGTAGCAGACGACCGAAACTGCGGTGGTAAACGATAACTCTATGCAAGAAGCTGTAACATAGCAGTTATTCGCCTAGGATATGATCAGAGAGTAAGTTGAGTTGAGTTGAGAGATTTGGGCGGCTCTTAACAATGAGGTACATATATACTGTGAGCATCTAGTGTCTGACTGCTACTGCGCACAAGACCGTCAACTGGCTTACAGTGCTTTCGCCGTGCTGCGTGTACTTATAGAACTTTTAACGGTGAATATATAATTTCACTGATGGAAAGCGTCTAGCAAAATTCAGCACAGGCTCCCCTCGTAGTTTCGCTCATTTACGGTCAGTGTGTTTTTAAATTCATCAGTATGAAAAATAGGTTTTAACAATGATGTTCGAGAAAACACCTCGCCGCAACTGCATAGGGTCAAGGTTTAAGGTTGCCGCCTGGTTCAAGGAATTTGGCATGTCTGAGGCCTAAAAGCGTGGGAGCGCTAGGGGCGACCGAGACATGCGCATCAACTCTCTCATCGCCTCTACGCGCAAAGCACTGAACTGGCGTGCAGTCTTACCGTCGATAACGCGCCTCATGAGACTTTCAGCGGGGACCCTACAATTTTATGGAGTAATATTAAAAATAAAGGTTTGATGCACGTCCCTAATCCTTTTTAAATGTTTTGTACCGGAATGTTCATACCTAAAAATGACCGGGAATACACAAGTTTGAACTATTTTCACTATCACAGAAACATGCTTTAAAGAGAAATGGAGGAACTGAAAAACTTACATAGACGCGTTAAGTTTCTTAAATGCTATTCGTAAGCAGAATTCACTCAGACGTTGGACGGTTTTTCAGTAAAACGTTTTCTGCTGGAGCTTTGCACGCCGTTCGGCGGCCTACCCAGGCGACCACCTTAACATATTGGAGAACCGTTTATTAGTTTCGAAAAAAAACCGGTATTTCAAACATGCTGCAGCGCAGTGCAGCAGTCAGTTAGGCAGGAGACCGCCACTTGGCTTAGGAGTTCCTAAACGCTTTCCCGCTGATCAGTAACCTCAGAGCTGCCAGCAGCAGAAAGATTGTAACCAATTTTGGGGATATGTGCAGCAAACATAAATAAATCTACCTCATTTTAGTCTATTATCGATACCACATTCCTGGCCGAAGATCAGTTGGCCGCCCACTGACAAGAACGCAACACTAGCTCTCTTTATGCGGAGACAGGTATCCGCGGATTGATAAGAGGACAGGAAGATAATATGTAAACGCAATACTAGTGTAGTGCTCCTTTTTAGCATATTTTCCTAAGGAAAGAAAGTCTTATGAGATCAATTTCCTGTCTGTGTGTGTATGCATGTGCGGCTGTGTGTAAGGGTCTGTGCGCGTGTGTGTCCCACCTTACAATTTTTAAACCCATTAATCTTTTCACCAAACTCGGTACACACATAGTACTAAGTAAAGACACCCGACTTCCATAGTTTTGGACAACGCCGGGCACTTGCTCTCAAAATGGCGGTCATTTTAAAACTTAGGATGATATGTCATATTTTGGAAACCATTCAACCGATTTAAACCAAATATTGTATTCTGACAGCGCAAGTTATTAAATTAATTAAATTCAGTATTAAATTCAGACGTTAACATTGTTATTGATATGTAATTTTGTATGATAGCGCCACATGAAAAAAATAAAGCTTATATATTATATCTCGAAAACTACTAAACCAATTTTCTCCTAATTTAGCGCGTATGTTATACTATGATAGGCCAAATAAATGTAAGTATTTTAACAAATTAGACACTTATTTTCAGAATGGTGGCCATATCAATATTTTATGTTTATTTGGTGTAACTACCATACAGTTTGACCAATTTCAACCCCGTTTTGTACCCTGATATTATCTATTAAAAGCATCACATAATCCATAAAACAACCACTTTTGTAAGCTATTTTGAAAGATAGCGCTAAATGAATTAATATAGTTCTTGTGTAATAACTCGGGAAAAATTTATAGACTGCTACCAAATTTAGCAAACAAGTAGTACTGCAGCAGTTGTTGTGTACAAATATGTTTCAAGTATGTCAGACATTTATTTTAAAGATGGTGGCCATCTAGCTATTTTAGCATAGTGTGATATATATTCGGAACCATGTAATCAATTCCAATGAAACTTTATATACTTCGAGAGTATATAACAAACATCAGATGTGTCTACACAGGGCCTCTTTTGTTCTCCATTTTGGAAGATATTGGAAAATGAATAAATACAATTTTTGTCGTATCTCGTGAAGCAATTGACCGATTCCTACCAAAAATGGTAAACAAGTAGTACTGCAGAAATTGATGTTAACTGATATGTTTAAGGTATGTCAGACAATTATTTTCAAAATGGCGGCCATATAGCTATTTTAGTTTTTTATATTATATCGCCGAAACCATGTAATTATTTCCAATGAAATTTTGTATACTCGCTGCATTTATGCATTTATTACAACCATCAAATTTGTCCATACAAAATTCTTTTTTGTCCACCATTTTGTAAAATAGTATCACATGACAAATTAAAATTGCTTGATACCGCCGAAAAATAACCGATATATACCAAATGTGGCAAATAAGTAGCACTGTGGCAGGCCATTTAAACTGATCAACGTTTAGAGTATCAGGAACACATATTTTCAAAATGGCAGCCATGTAAAATTTTGGTTAAGAATTTTTTTATCTACGAAACTACAAAACAAATTTCAACTTAACTTGTATGCTAACAGTATCAATTTTATCTATCAAAATTTTCTATGCAATTAATTATCCGCCATTTTGTAAGATAACCCCACATAAAATAGCTCAATTTTTATGTCGTATCTCGGGAAATGATTAACCGGTTTCTTTAAAATTTGGCGAAGAAGTTGTAGTGTGGTAGGCCATATTAATGTATGTGTTTCAAGTGTATAAGTCTCTTATTTTTCGAATGGCGCCTATACCAACATTTTAGTTTAGTGTGCTATATCAACGAAATTATGTTACATATTTACATTTAACTTTGTATATTTTATATATGAAAATCATCGAATCCAATCATATTTAACGTTTTTGCCCTCCATTTAAGAAGATCGTCATATAAACAATTGAGGTTTTATACCATATTTTGGCGGCTAATCAACTGATTTGTGTTTTTAGTGACTGAGACCCTATTTTCAAAATAATAGCCGAGTAAATATTTCAGGTTAGTGAACCCTTACATTCAAAAGATTAGACTGAATAGGCCTACATCCGAATGTTATGCTTCGAATCCTACCTCCGTGATTAAGTTTATTGCACGCCAGCTTAATTTTACGAGTTTTTCTTAATAATAATACCGGGTAAGTCACTCGCGTATATTAATTTTCTTGGTACTGTTTCACATGTTTCTGGTTTCATGTCTAATGATATTGCTTTCAATTATACGTCAACGCCTACCTGCCATGTAAGCTTTTGAGAATTTCACTGAGATTTATTTGCACCCATGTAGAGGAAAGTAGGCTCATTAGTTATTAGTATAATTAATTGTTTCTCCTTGTAAGGTTTTACAAATGAGTAATACGTTATTTATAACACATGTTCCCCAACACATTTTTTAGCGGGGTGAAGATATGGTTCTAAAAGGTAGGTGGGAGTATGTGGTATGTGTTGGAGTATATATAAACAACATTATACGAGAGCTGATTCAAAAGTCATGGCAACTATTGTTTATCTCCAAAAAATGACCCAACACAGGAAATGTACTATGTACAGTTGAAAGTGTGCGACATGTTCGTTTTAAAGGCGACACCACAAGAGCATGGATGCAGGATTGTGCGGCAAGAAACAAAGGCAAATATGGCTGCTTAAAATCACCCTTTTATTGATATATTCTTGGACAAACTGTATACACTCATGTGATCGGGTGCGTATCGTACGTGTACGAGATGTTTAATATCCTTCCTTCGTTGCGAGTGATAAGGCAGACATCGTTACACATTTCGACGAGAGGTGGCGCACATTGACGGATCTCATACAGCCGATGGTATTTCCCGTTTGCCTCAAGGTCCCGTCCGCATTGTGACGGGGATGGAAAATAGCATAAACAAGCTTCGCGCGTATTTTTTTTCCTCAGAATTTTAAGCGATCACTAAAGTATTTAATGCAACAATCTTTTCAAAAAGATACAGCATCTACGCTATCATTTAGAACACTAGCTGTTTTAAAGAAAAACAGATATCGTAAATAGAGGGTTACTAACAGCAATTTTTGCTGACTTTGACACTTTTCAACGACCACATTTTATGTTTCAGTAACCAAATGTATGAATTGGCAAAAAATATATATCGAATTTCATTTCTATCCTACGAAAAATTACATTGAAATATTCCAAATTCGTAAAAATTAAGATGGACAACTGCTTACAACGAGACCCATATTTTAACTATGGAGACTTTTTAAGCGAACCACTTTGTAATAATGTATCGGAACTGTGTTTCTCACCTATGTCGGCTAGCGGCGTTGGGCACGACTTTGGGTTGATTCTCGGTTGGTGCCAGTGGTGTGTGCTGAACTGTTACAAGGTAAGCTGGCGTTAGCTCTGTGCTGTACCCTTTTGCTTGCTAGTTTACTCTTTCACCACTAAAGTGCAGCTCGGCAGCTGACGCCACAGGACGCGTGTAACGGGTCCCTTGCTGCTCGCTTGTGAGTCGTCTGAATTCATTTAGTTTCCCTAGGCTGCACAGTGGTTACTGGCTCTTGCTGCGTGCACCGAGAATGTACAGCAGTGAGCAAGCACCAGCTTACCTTGCAACACTTCACCACACGCCACTGGNGCTGCGTGCACCGAGAATGTACAGCAGTGAGCAAGCACCAGCTTACCTTGCAACACTTCACCACACGCCACTGGTTGGTGCAGTTCCATCTGGAGAGCTTAGTAACTCTAGGAGAACTGATCCTTGGCTGGGCGTTACACACCACTGTATTTCTTCGTCTCTCCGTTCTCCTTGCAGAGGTCCATCAGCAGATTACAAGCAGCTTCAATCACAAGTTCATTGCAGACAGAAATCTCGCGATAGATAGGTCACCTAATAAATGTGCATTATGGTTTATAAGTTCCGTTTCGTATAATGTTAATATATTTGAAATCTATGTGCAACTAAGTTTTAATATTTAGTTCGTTCTCGTGATAAGCTGAATTTGAATTTCTTCCTCTAAAAATACTATTATTCCGTTGCTGCAGCGTGGTATCACGGGCAATGTGTAAAACCGTGGTTACAACGTGCAGCCGAGGCCGTGTTGGTTTACTGTTTCCATAGCCTTGCTCGCAATCACGATTGTATTTAGCATAAAAAATTGCAGTAGCGCTATAAAAATTAGCCCCTGTTTAAAAAGATGTGTTATAAATTGGACTGTCACCAAATCAGTAACGCAAGCATTCCCAAGGTACTCCGGGACTGTAATTTCATTGCGTTTCTATTTTTTATGGGATTATAATTCATTTCATCTCAAATACTTCAGTATTTACGTACTCCTTTGAAACGCATATGCACACAGAAAAAGTGCAATGTTCTTGCATAAAAAAATTAATAGTGAAGTATTTCTTGAAACATTTATGTAGTAGTAAAATTAATAATGTTAACCACTGTCATTGTCTTATATAACTATAATGCGAATATACTGTAGAAGTGTTAATGTTAATAAAGCCTCTAAGCAATGTTGCCGCAACCAAATGTTGTATTACGCTAAAAATAACGGTAAGAATAAAACATTTAGTTTTACTGTGATATTAAAGAAATGTCTTACCAACACAAGTTTACACTGACTTGGCGTTGTAAAATGGCGGACAGTAGAGAACAGCGGTAACCTCGTAAAATAAAACCACTGTATTTAACTTTCAAAGCATAGTATGAGAACTAAAATTATCTTAGACCAGCTCTCAAGCCTTGCAAAGCAGTCCAGGTGTGTGTGTTTTGAGCATATGTTTATAGAGTAAAAAGTATTTTCACATAACAAAAGATTTGTCGTTATGTTCTACTGAATACCCGTAATATAAAACACTACCATACATGTTAATATAGAGCAGTTGGTAAGGCGTCAGGGTCCGTAAGGTGTAGAACGTGAAATACTGAGGACGCGGATTCGATTCCCACCCGGCCCTCATCTCTCTTTTCGTTGGTAATAGTTATTTGCGTCACAAAATAAATGTACTAATTTATTTTATATCGGAGTTATTTTTTTAAAGCAAAGAAAATACAACAAACTTTTTAAGACAAAGACATCAATTCAACACAAAATTTGTTTTTCTGCAACACAAACACCACCTCAATGTTCACAGAACAGTAAGGAGGTAACGTTGTTATCAAAGTACTTAATGTTACAATAGCATTTAAAGCTTAACAATATATTACATTCACAGCGACATTAGTTACTGACGGCTCACAAATAACAAAAAATTAATGTTGTAGTAACATTAATACTGCTGTCATAACATTAAACTTTTTCTTTGCAGATTATGAATTATCATAACCACGCAATTAATTTAATGTGCATTTTTGCCAGCGGTTTATTACCTGTTATTTAAATCAGTTTGTTGTCATGAGTTTCATAAATTTCCAGTACGGTTTAATTCATCACAACCAATTACTCAATTACTATGCCCAAAGTTCTTATTATGCGTTCACGCAAAAAAGTAGTAATCATTGAAAACATACCAATTTACGAACCGACGATAAATACCTAACTCAAAATTCATTCGATAGCGCAAAACCAAACCACATCTGGAGAAATAACATTACAACAGCCAAAAATATTTTTCAGGTTCTAAGTAGGCGTACACTTATCATGCCTCAGTGTTTATATACGCAAGATTATCACAGCAGCAGTTCTACCTCCAGCTCCATAGCTGTGGCCGGTAAGGTACTTTTAGACTATAGGTTTGCGGTTTCTAATCCCGCATAAGCCATGGATATAGCTGCTGTGGTTCATCATATAGCATATATATATGGTATACCGTCTACGGGTTGACATCGCGGCATTCAACGTGGACGTTAAGATACAGTAACAAAAAGCAATATTTTGCATGTAAACAGAAATGTCGATAACATTTTGGCAAAGAATACACTTTATCGTCTATGCTTGCGTAATATAATTTCTTCGTGGAACCAAGAGAAAAGCCTGCCACAGTGGTGATATATATGGTTTGCTGCTAATTAAACATTTCTGAAAGCTTCACTTGTACCCTTGCGTCCCGTTTTAGTATTACGGCAGAAGAAACCAACTTCAGTTGCCATCAATGGTAATATTACGTATACTTTTCGTAATTCGCTCCTAATGTTATTGTAGATATTCTGTTAAGTATTTATATAGATGCCGTCACCTGCCTGCAGCTATATATTTTTGCGTGTGAGACTGAGAAGCGAGGGAGCGATAATAGTGACAATGCCGCGCACATTCAGTGTCCGGTCACTAAGTACTACGCGCAAGGTTTTCAACTGGCGTACATTGTCTTCGCGGTTTTGCATATACCTATAGTACTTTAAACGGTGACCACATTATTTTACTGACGGAAAGTGTCTAGCAAAATTCTGTACTTGCTCATCTCGTAGTTTCGCTCGTTTACGGGCAGTACGTTTTACAACTCATCAGTTTGAAAAATACGTATTAAGTGATGTTTCAAAGCTACAAAATAACACGTGTAGCACATGTAAAATCTTATGTGCCATTCCATTCTCGCCTGGGATATATTTTCCTTTCCGTAGGTTAACATATTGGAGAAACTTTTATTCGCTTCGAAAAAACAANCATTCTCGCCTGGGATATATTTTCCTTTCCGTAGGTTAACATATTGGAGAAACTTTTATTCGCTTCGAAAAAACAATTACAGTATTTCAAACACGCAACAACGCAGTGCAAGAGTCAGGCAGCAGACGGCCTTGAAATAGACATATAACCCAAGTGCAGTTGTGGCGAGGTATTTTCTCAGGTGTCAATTTCAAAGGCAAGCCCGATAAAACAAAGATTTTTCTGCGGACTGAAAGTTCAATAAATAACAAAACTATTTGACAGACTGTACACGAGACTTTATTTTTGTCAAACAACAGTTCTTACGTGCGCGGACGTTGTTCCGCTCGTGTTAGACAGTATGAACGCGCACCGAGGTTAGATTATCGCACGAGAGCGCGCACCTACAGCTCAAACCTACTACCGTCTTCCTTGCCGTTCTCATTCTCATCTCCTTGTCCTTTCCCTAGAGTGAAAAAGTTACCATTCCTGTTTCACTTACTTCTGGGCTTCTATGAATAGCTATGTATGCCACAGTACTCCTTTGACTTCTGCTTGAAACGAAATGTTAGAACGTTAAGGTTAGGTACTTTTTAAGTCGCAATAATATACACAGAAAGACCAAAGACAGCGTAGCTACGATAGTTATAGTTCTTGGTGTACGTAAATCTACTCTACTAGCATCGCTACTACAAGTACGCAAGAAACAGGTTCGACACACGTGTGTACGTGCTACATGTTCCATTTTGTTACACAAAACTCTTGCGATCTCGGTTCTATGAGTCACTAAACGTAACATTAAACACGCCGGGAGGTTGTTGAGGCCCCTTAAACCTTACAGCAGAGTGGTAAGTTCATCATCAGCAAAATTTTATTACTTATTACTAGGGGCAGTGATATTTCGCGAAAAGATTTCGAGGCGAGATACAGTCCAAAGCACTGTAGGGTCGTCCAGCTTCTTTGATTGGCTAAAAAAAAATGTTCTGGCCCGCGTTAACCGTTTGCGCACGAATCACGAAGGTTCATTGTCGGAGTTACTTAGTCCTGAGCGGCTTGGTCAAAGACGGACACGGCACCAGCAGCCAATGGAGGTACAACAACAGCTGAGGTGTGTATATAGTATTGAAGTCTACTGTGTGCTCCAATTTTTACGCAAAAAGTCACTGGCCCTACTTATTACTGTTTTGTCTTAACAGTTTCCAATCTTTCTATTACGCTTATACTGTAGGTTTGAATCCTATATAACATAAATATATTATATAAACGAAATATATACTGTACAAATTTGGATTGTACTATTTACCAGTTGAATCGTTTAGTTTTAAACATTGTTCCTAATGTATAAAATTCTTAAGAGATTCTGTCATTTATTTTTTATTCAACAATTTTTTTTATGATTAAGGGGCACGCCAGCTTGAGGTAGGAACTACGTGACTGTGCAGTATTTGAAAAACACCTTTTTAAAATCAATTACAAGACATGTTAAATCTGTCTTAATATACTAACAGAATTCGCACTTTAGACTAGCCGTGAATACAAATTTCTACACATCTAGCTTATTGCAAACGTTATTCTGAAGTCTTTCAACGAGGTCAAAAGCGGACTTTCAATAATTATGTAACTTAAAATATTCTAAGTTAAATCAGTGAAACTTGGTTAGGGAACTGCATTGAACTTTGTAACAATATCTCCACCAAAAAAAAAAAATGATACGCCATTTTAGTACTTTGCGTGGAAGCGGCGAATCGGACTTGAAGAGAATCCGAGTATAGCCCTTATCGCCCCCTTACTTCCATGCCGCAAATGCTGCACGGCATTAATTTTTCTGCGAGCAGCGTTAAATGAAAAGTTTTAATTCAAGTGAAGATTTACAGTTGATTTCCACGATTATGTTCGTAGAGATCCTAATGCTTTGTTTTCCTCAGGGACTACAGTTCCGGTAGGACGGCTCTGACTGGTAAACACAGAACACGTACCACATTCACGTCGATGTAAAAGGCTTTAAATTAAGCAATTACACCACGATGATCTAGTGAAGGACTAAAATATGATTGGGATACAGAATTTGGTTAAGGAAGTCCATGCCACATGTTTAAGAAGAGAAACATTTTGTCAGGTGTAAAACAAAATTTACGTCGAAAAACTGGCACGTAAATAACAGAAAACGCTAATTTACATTGTTTCATCCAAGATGCAGGATGTTTTCCAAGAGATCAATTGATACAACAACGTAAGAGCAAATCTCACATCATAAAAACCTTCCATTTTTAGAGACAAAAATTTTCTTCGTACTAATTCTTGAAGATTTCCTTTTACTTCCAGTTTTTGCACTTCAACTACTTAGTTCAAGTTTTCCAAGTACAAGCATATTCTTTATCTAAGTCTGTTGGTATTAATTCCGTCATATTCACGTGGTAGTATATCGATACAGATACATGTACAGAGCGAAAAAGTAAATAACTTAAGAAGAGTTATACTTTCTGCAAGGTACTCCTTTGTATATTACCTAATTAGATAAATATTTCGAAACTTTTTATTGTCTCACAACAGGTTCAACTCAAATAAACACCCAAGCGCGACCCGACTAAATGGCCTTCTAGCTTCTTACTTCTTCTTGAATTTTTCACAGTCCCATTACTGAGTACATTAGAATATAGAGGCGAAACAACCGCCTATTCTGCAAATTCCAGCCACAGAGCCAGAAAAATGACGTCACTGGCCAGCAAAATGTCGAAAATCCGTTCGCCAATCAGTGCCTCGTAACCTACTCACTGGCCGGCAACCAAGCCAATAGGAAACCTTTCGCATCATTCAGTAGCCAATGAGACTTAAGGCCCGATCCCAGTGTCTTGCACAGCATATCGGATAATGGGTACGCTCACATCAAAGGAACTGCCATGCCATTTCGTATCTGTGTACTTATTTACTCTGTGGTCCCGTTTAGCAGGGCGTGTCACTCAATCTACAAATCCCCTCCTTTCCTGAGATAATGTCATCTCTCGTATGTTTGTTTAGTTGAGTTCTGCCATAACTATAGAACCAGAATTTACAACTTTATTCAACTATGTCTGTCACGTAGCAAAAAACTGCACTAGTTATTATCGCAGTGCAATTATGGAAATAGATTATTTTAAAACTAATTCCAAATTATTCGTGTTGGTGCACATTTGTTCATAATTAATTACCAGTATGTTTGACTATATAGTCCATTCACGATTACTTCGCACTTTTATGAAGACCTGCTGAAGTTCTACTCTTCCATGATATTCCTCCGCCTCGTACAAACAAAGCTTAACCGAGTTTAGAAAATGACACCAGAGGAACAAAACACCGCATTCGTGCGTGCTCAGTGAAATAAAAGTTTGCATAATAACTATTTCTTACTAGGCATTACCAAAAAGTCAATTTTCTCACTGTTTTTATTCATATTAATTATAAATGTAATGTTATAATTTATTGATAAAATATAAGTAATATTGCTACTTTATCAAAAAATTACTCACTTTTAAGAACACTAGTATAATACGCTTGTGACACGTGGCATGTTTATAAAACAACCAAACGCGTCATACATGGGATTATTTTTGATAGATTTGATTCAAAAGTGTGAAGAAATCGCGAATAGACTATAGCACAACATTTCATGGGGTTTAGATACATATTTCGCAGTCATATTCTTCCTGAAAACGACCTCGTGACGAGACCAGAATAAAATATCTGAAATGTTAGCATTTCTGATGTGATGGCGTGACTGCCGCTAATTGTATTCGGTGACTGTACTGTGGATGGAACAAATAAAATTAATTATCTGTGTAAATTTCAGCCGCGAGCTATGGGAACTCGTGACGCCGGTCGCTTCTCGGCGCAGCGATAATTAACGCTTCAAGTCACTTACCACCTCGCTGTGCTGTGTTGCTGTAGATGTGAACGCTCCAGGGAGCCTAGCTGCTCAAACATTCCAGTGTCCAGGGCATCCACCTCCAGAGCAGATATCGATCAGCCCCGGCTGCACTGACAGAAACGCCAACACAATATTTATTAGTATAGGGCCAAAAATATATTCAGTTGCCCCAACAGAGTATTTTGTTAAGTAAACATAACTTGAAAAGCAACAACATTACATTTGTTCATCTAACAAAATGCATGTTTGAATAATCAAAACCTCTGTGTTGGGCCAATATACCTCAATAAGACTGTTGACAAAAATGTTCTTGCATATATTGTTCGGCCGCTCATTTGATTGCCTGTGCTTGATAATACACCTCGAAAGTTTGTTTGCATTTTCGTGACAATTAGGACAGTAACAGTGTTTGCTAGTGCATTTATTGATGCTCAACAATGGCTTAAACATCCTAATAAAACAAGTGCAATAGGAAACTAAAACTAAAAAATTAAGCGGAAAAACTTCAAATATTTATTTGCACACGATGTGCAGTACTTAAATTGTATGTAGTATGAATTTAAAAACATTCCGGCTTTATCTGTAGTCACTTTAGCTGAGATTACTTCGCGTCGTAGCGCTCGGGCGCAGACGATACAAGTTATGATCTCGGTTGACCTTCTAAACTATTTATATTAACTGAAACTGTTAAATTTACATAGAACCAAAGAAATCATTGGTTGCAACAACGAAGTCTTTGTTTGAGGCAACTATATAATAATAACAAAAAAATTTGTTACAACAAGAAAATATGTCATTACCCTTATACAAGCAATTAATTTGGTTGCGCCAAACAAACTTTGTTTGATTTAACAAAAACTTTACCTTTACGTGAGAGAGTGGGGACAGCTCTCAAGAGACGATCTGTGGCCGGTCGCGCCGGGGTCCAAGTACATAACATAACCTACATTTTTATATCTAGACCGTGCCCAGCGTTAGCCATAACGCGGTTTATGATATTAGATCCTTTGTAACATAACGTGATCATCTCAGGACCTTGTATGTCCCATTATCATTATGATGCTGTACAAGCTATAACTAGTCTGCGTGATAGTAATAATTTACATTGCGAAGATTTCCCATCATACTATCTCCCAGCACTTTTATCGCAGATTAGCTTTACTGTATTTATGAGCTTATGAATTCGGATGCTATTTGCCACGCGACAGTGGCTGATGTGGGTGCGATTTTCAACACACTGCCAGCACGACCTGGTGTCAAAGAGAACCTCTGACTGGACCATTCCAGATCAGCCTGTGCTCCTCCTTTGTGGGGTTCCCAAGCGGCAGTCGGCCCGCCCCGCTAGGAATGTGGAGAATGGAGAGATTTGGGCGACTCTTAACAGCGAGGTCTTGAGAGCCGATGAAAGTGAAGCGATACGAGAATGGAGCAGTGCCGGAATTTAGGGGCGTGGGAAACAGGAGATCCCCGCGAAAACCCGCCGATCAGTAGCATCGTCCGTCACGATTCCCACATGCAAAAATCCGGGAGTGACCCCGCCGGCAATNCCTCGCCGGGAATCGAACCCGGTTCGCTTAGGTGAGAGGCGTGTATTCTAACCACTACACCACTACCGCCCCGCCCCGAAAGGATTCAAACCCCGTTGTAAGCCGATTCAAACCCAGGGAAGGCAGAAACAGCCACCACTTTCGTCCATTACCATACATATCGTCCTTAACTACAGTAAATTTCTTCTTCATCAATCATAACATAACATACGTGGTCGTCACTAAGGCGATATCGATGCAGTGGTCTGGCTACTCGCATCCCACCAAGACCAGCCGAGTTTTATCCTCGGTGGGGTCACCCGGACTTTTGCATGTAGGAAACGGGGTAGACGTTACTGTTTGCCGGCAGGTTTTTTTTCGGGGAACTTCTGTTTCCACTGCCTTTGCATTCCACCTCATTCCATTTTCACCGGCGCTCAATATCTCTTTGTTAAAAGCCGATCAAACCCCACCCATTCTCTTTCACACACACATACATATATGGTCAAGAACACACGCACACACACTCTCTCTCTCTCTCTCTCTCTCTCTCTCTCTCTCAGCGCAGGCATTATCGTTGAGCTGCAAAATTCCGCGGTTTAATCCCAGGTAATTAATAAAGACATGTGTGGTATTTTAGATGTAAGTTTAGGGTAGTACAGAACTGTAAGCCGTCCTCTGATAAGTCACCCAGCATAAACGGTACTTTAAAAACCAATAATTTTCAAAAAAAAAAAAATGTTTACAAATTTACGTTACCGAGTTTTTACTGCTTCTATTCATCACTTAGTTGGGAGTCCCACTGCCATTTTCTCATCGTGTAGTACCTGACTATCAGCTTCAGGTTTCTTTTCTCACGCCACGTCATCCTATGGTAACTATTATTCTGATTCTTTTTGTTCCCCCGCCCGATAATTTTATTTTGTATTTATTTTTACCTATTAGTGGTAGAAGATATATATATATAAATATATACATACATACAGATATACGGATATACAGAGATACATATTAAGACAAAGAATATTTCAGTTTCCTTTCGTAGAGATTTTGTGAACCTTAAACTTATTATCTTATAAGAAGAGACCCTAAAATTTCACATAAAAAAACGACACTATGCTAGAATGAACCGTCCTACATATGATCACGCAGATTCTTACTTGCCGCTGCCACAATCTCTTGTTCGACTCGGCCAAACGGAATAAACCACCAGAGTGCTACATGCTTACTATTAGATCAGAGTTCCTACGAGCGTGTCGGATGATCAAATGTACTATTAAATTATAACGCGTATTGGCAGGGTTTCTACCAGTAAGTTATTAAAACAAAAGAAGATGAAGAATCTTCTTAATATCAATGATGGGAGAAAACAGAGACGAGTCAGGCCTAGAAAACAGACATACAAGGAAGCGTCAACAAATTGTGGATTTTCCCAGTGTACGCAATCAATGACAGCTTGCAACAGTGGCGCTGGAATAGTTTGAACTTCGAGTTACACAGGTCAAGACCCGAGTCAAACTACAGACTGCAATTTCGAAAGTCTGCAGGATATTGACACGGAAAGGGCAAGAGTGTTCGAAAATATCTGATTACGGGTACATACACTCAAAAATTATATTACCTAGGCGTTGTTTGTAAAATGTTAAAAGTAAATATTTATGTAAATGTACTTCCACTAAAGTCGGTGCATGTTGACGCACGAAATCTATTGTAAGTATGTGAGTTTTAAGTACTTTGTTTCGAGGAATGAAAACAAAAATACATTTCCTTATACAATAAACTTATATCCAGCAAATTTTTTCTACAGTAAATTGCTTTAACTTCTGTGTGTTTCGTTTAGGTAGTTTGAGAAAGAATTAACTATTTTGAAGTTGACAGCAACATCTGTTTTTAATAATCAAGTTTCTAAGAAATGTAAAATATTTCAACTTGTTACAGCACAACCCATTATGTGGTTAAAAATAAGCATATAAAAAGTTGAGAAGCGTCAATAGTATTGTTAGTGTTATACGTTTCGTCTTACCTTTAAAGTCAACTACTTCCTTAAACTTATTCTATATGCATTTTCCTAAAAAAATTTACGTGTTAAACAAAATTAATGCATTAGGATTGCAGGAATATTACATGGAATTGAAGTACCTGGTGTAAATGTTATATTTGTTTTATAGTATTTTTATTGTAAATTATTACAAATATATAGTCACGGTATTCTGTTTTTATTGCACCTACCGGTATTTAAACTATTTAAAAACAAGGAAGTTTACTGTTTGTTACCTATACAAACTACATGCTAGGCACTGTATCACTCGCACGAAATAAGAACGCATGCGGTATTTCACCAGCAGCATGGGCGTCATATTAGTTTCATTTCACTTGTTATAAAAATTAAAACATTCCGCAATGACTCTGATTCGTACTAAACAACAAGTTTTATCAGCCAAAATTATTGTAAGTTTAATAGAAAACATTTGTCCTTACAGTGTAAGAATCTACCAAGGGGGTTAATTTTTATACTCGAGACTTTCATTGACTGATTAAAAGCTGTTGAAATTACTGTGAGTGCACTAACTATGACTAGTTTTAACACTTTTCTCTCCTGTCACGCCCTTCATCTTCCTTCTGACGAAAATTGGGGGGGGGAAATTCTGTAACAGTTCTTTATGTCATTTTCGCTAAATACCACACGTACATGTTTAGTCTATTCGCTGTTTTTTCACACAAGCCGTTGAAAAATTACCCCATGCGTTGATAGGCTTGGGTGTTTCCTAAATATGTCATGTATCACAAGCGTTTTATACTTGTGTTAACATTAAAGTACCTTATATTTTGTTAAATTGAACTTTTTGTTATATTTTATCTATAAATTATAATATTTAATTAATAATTAATATTAATTAAAACAGGGAGAAAATAGGAGTTTTGGTAATGCCTAGTATGAAATAGTTCTTATGCAAAATATCATTGCACTGAGTGCGCACGAATGCGGTGCACTTCCCTTTGGTGTAATTTTGCCGACCTCCCGTGGCGCAGTTGGTGTTGCGCCACCGGTCTGGGGTGCAGGAGGTTCTGGATTCGAATCCTAGGTAAGGCGTGGCTGTTAGTTTGAGTTGGGCCATAAGTTGGTTTGAAAGCCGTCCTCTGATAAGCCTTCAGGCATAACACCGGGGGATGTTAATAAGCCCTTTCCAATACAATACAATAAAATTGGTGAAATTTACAAGACTATTTCTTTGCGTGCAGCCGAAGAATGTCCTCGAAGTAGTACTTTAGCAGGGCTTCAGAAAATTTGGAAGTAACCGTGAATGTACTATAGCACGTTATGACTCACTGAATTCTGTCCCCAAATGGAGGCAGTATTTAATGTATGGATTCGTACCCGCTGCCTTTTTTACCGCCCACGGAGGTAGCTTTGCCCCATCCCATTGTTTTACCATAAGCACACTAAATAAATGCAGCTACAAGGTACCTAAGAAGGATTGGGCAGTACAAGAGGCAAGTACAAAGACAGTCTGGTACCTTAACGTGAGGGCTTTTTCCCATGTTAAGGAATACCAGTTAAGCGTTTACAAAAATGTTCTGCTATAGCATGTTACAAATCTTTGTTGTAATTGAGATTGCTATTGGTGGGCACATTATTATTATTTACTATTATTAAAGGGGCGTGAGAGCTATATAATTGAGGGGGAGGGGGTATAAATGGTATACTGTACCCCAATCTCAAAATTTGGCGGGTACAACGTATCCCTGAACCCACCAGATTTCTGCGTCTCTGTCCATGAATACAGTGCGTCTGTTTCCAAATGTATGTGGACGGAGTGCGGAGATAATAGGCACGTTAAATATAAGCCCACTGTCCGCTCCCATCATTCACGGCTCACGCGGCGAGTCCTCCAAGAGGGAATTTATGCCTAAGGGATGAAAATGACAGTGGGGGAAAGGGTGACGAGGAAGAAAAAATGGGGAGAGGAGGGATTGCCGCGCCAACCACTCCAACTCGGTAGGAAATGGAAAAGCGGACAAATAGCTGCCGCTACGAACATTTATTAACTTAACAACCATCTGCACCTTACGGGCAGCCCTTCGTAGACGCCTTCCGTTGAAACTTGGGTCGACACTCACGAGTAACAGAGGTAATGCATGATGTTTATTCAGTAAAACGTACATTGTTTATTGCTGCCAAAGAATGAGTTGTTGTACCCACATGCAAATTGTTTCAGGGTGCACGCTGAAAGAAATGAGTTTGCAAAACTCCGACATCTCTTCTCCTGTGGGAAACGTTGCAAACGTTACCGTTATCTCGGGGCACTTCCGTTTGCCCCGATCTTACATTCCTCCGCTACTACATCTTCACTTCACATCCCCCTCACAGTTAAGCGCAGTCAACCTCTCAACTCATCTCAAGAGACATGGATTTGGTTACACTGACCGACTCCATACATGGGTGACTGATACGAATAACAGAAAAATGAAACTTCGTTTCCTCAAATCACCAAGTAGTCGCCCTTAATCTATACGCAGTACCTCTAAACTTCTAAAATGAAACCTCTGAAAAATCACCCCATGTTTGACGTGTTTGGTTATTTCTTAAATATATCATGCATCACAAGCGTTGTATACTTATGTTAACATAAAAGTATCTTTTTTTGGCTGAATTTAACTTTGGCTTATATTTTATGTATAAATTGTAAAATTTCATTTATAATTAATTTGAATAAAAACTGAGAGAATATAGGTGTATTGGAAATATTCAGTGAGAAATAGTTCTCGTAAAAGGTGTTATTAAATTGAGTGCGCACAAATGCGGCACGTTGTCCCTTTGGCATGATTTATTGGACTTGGTTAAGCTTTGGTTTTAGTGATGCGAAGGAATAGCTTGAAAGTATACCATCATCAGGGCTTCAGAAAAGTTGGAAGTAACGACTCTAAGTTCGAGGTTATTCCCCCACCTTTTTTGGATGAGCGTGACTGTTCATGCAGGAATCTGGCCGGCTTGAATTATAAAGATCGTGGGTTCGATCCCAGCCAACTGCGATTGATGGTTTCCCCACGTGGTTTGTCATCACCATTTCAGGCAAGTTAAGGGCGCCACGTGCCTGGAGCGTTTTAGAGCGTTTGCGGCCGAACGTAGTGATGACCTTATCATTTTGTTGCTGGAAAGTCTGAAGGAAGTTCAGTGCAGGCCCCTATTCTAGTTTCACATGTTTCCGACCACTGTGTTATGAGACAAAACAGTGAGAAAGAGACTTTTTTGCCAAGTTATACGGCTCGGAAATACTATTTATAATGTGCGTGATGTATACAGAGTATGGTTCGACCTTCTTTTGAAGCTTTTTTTTTTTATTTCGCATATCGTTAAAATGGGAACACGTTTGATGGTTTCATAAAAAATACGCGGAATTTCAACATTTCGCAGCACAATTAAAGCCCCAGGTAAGATACGCCCTAAACACGTACGTTCGCAATCACTTGCTACCGGAGTTTGTGTCGGTGCGCAAAAAGTAATACGAGTATAAGTACTCCGAAGATTATAGTTTTTCAAGGTCGGTGTCTTAGTCACCTTGGATCTTGGGTTGTAGTTGCATTAACCGGTTTGCTTTTTCTTTCGAATTAAAATTAGCTTCCAGATTGTTCTTGGCACTGATTAAGGGATGAGGCAATATTTTATGTAAATAAGACAAAGGCGATCTCTGTTATAAACTATGCCAGTGGTTGATAGATAATCATAATTTTATTCGTTATATTATATGTTCATTGTTAAGTAGGATTGTTTTTCAATGTTAGAGCTTCACCAAGCCGCCCCTTTTTTCCACTATAGATAGATGCTCCTGATTTTCTCTTATGAAGTCGGGCCTTCATGTTTGCGAACACATTTCACCAGAGATTGTGGCATGAAGCTGTAGAGGTCCCTATGGTGGCCTGCAATAATCTATCTCATTCAGTTTGAATATTCGCCCACAGTTCCTGCTGATTTTGTGG
Source organism: Clitarchus hookeri (assembly GCA_002778355.1). Taxonomy (NCBI): domain Eukaryota; kingdom Metazoa; phylum Arthropoda; class Insecta; order Phasmatodea; family Phasmatidae; genus Clitarchus; species Clitarchus hookeri. The sequence goes on along the minus strand of NQII01000179.1, from coordinate 876,586 downwards.
TGGGAGTGGAGTCGCGATAGAGTGGCCAATAGTATCCGATATAAATTTTCAAGTGGAGATAGGTTTGGCGATATGACGCTCTTGAGACAGTAGCGATATAAGGACGAGAGTTGCCCTTTTGGAATAGAGCACTGGGGTGTTCGTTCACAAATGGTGGAGCCACTGCTGGTTACAGGAACTCATGAACGTACCATTGGGTTGTCAAAGTGCCCGTTATGTAGACAAGCGGAGATTGGCCATCGTACAAAAACGCATCTCCACACCATAATACTAGCTGCCTGGACATGTGACATTTGACAACAAACCCTCTGCCCACGTTGCCTCCACACGAGGATACGTTGGTCGTCGCTACTAAGGCATAAGCGGGACTCGTCACTGAAGATTGAAGATTGCCTGCTGCCATTCTTCGTGGCGACGTTGATGCGGTGTTAAGGACAGGCGTAGTAATAGTCTGCGTGCATGAAGTCCTGCGTCGTTAAGCCGTCTGCCAACGGTATTGGCACTCAAAGGAATGCTGCGGGGTTGGCACCACTGTTCGCTAAATGTCCGCAATCGTGGTGGTTGAGGACTCCGCGCATGTCGGGCAACCCGTCGGTTCTTCAGCAGGATGGTTCGTTGCTGTCTACTGGATTCTGCGTGTCGTGTGCGCACGTCTTCCTCTCCTCACTCGTACCAACAGCTTACGACGGTAATATCTGCACAACCGGTATGGCATGCAATACGTGAAAGTACGATCCTGTTTACCGCAGCCCTGAGATATAAAATCGGTTTGTTTGTTAAACAAAATCCGCCTAACAAAAATTCAAGCAAACACTCATTTTGTGAAGTCTGACCTTAGAATCAAATAAACTCGCGAAATTTCGGGTCCCGTGTCATTTAAAGACAACTAGTAGAGTCTACGAGGTAAAGCGTTAGGGCCAACGAAAACAACGGGGTAATAGTATTTAATCTTGGGAGGAATTCAATAATCCGTTCGGTCAAGCATTTATTTGTGGGCTCAAGTGCTATCGTTGGGCAATATTTCGATGTGCACTAAGTTTGTGATGAATGTGCTTCTTAAGTAGTGAACAATGTGCTGCGTTCTCCGAGATATAATGCTCACCAATTTGATTACTTACATGGAAGACTCTCAAAGCTCTGGGGAGTAATTTTTCGCTGTGCGCAGTAGTGGCTCTATGTATTCTTCATGTGCAATATGTTCACGATCGTGAGCAAGGTGAATAAACGAATTGACTAAAAACGTCCGTTGTAACGGTGTAATGACTCAGTGATGCCTGCCGGTCGTGAGAATGGCTGATTCACGCCAACTTCCGCCAGTGTTACCCGAAAAACAACAGATGGTAAACTAAACTGCACACCGTTTTCTTTGCGTTTTGTTCTGCGCGGATGGCTGAAGGGGATGAGGGAGTTGGGAGTTCTCCAGGAAGGGTGGTGGTGGTGGAGAGATCGATTGTCTGGAAGACTGGGGCGTGAGGACCATGGAATCGGTGAGAAACAACGTCGGCAATGAGCAGAAAGGAACAGACGAAGTCATGCCGACAACAAACGGAAGGCTGGGAGGGGCGTTTCTTTGTCCGCTTCCCTCCTTTTTTTCTTCTCTGTCCCTCTCTCTCTCTCACTCTCTCTCTCTCTCCAACACCTCCCTCCTCCCGAGTAGGAATAGACGTGGAGTTTTCGCCGAGCGAGCGGGACACGACTCTTGAGCGAAACAAACGTGGGGCAGGAAGACGGCAGGAAATGGCGCCTGATGCAGTCGATGATTGTACATTAACCGGGAGTAATTTGGCGTCGCGGAGGGCCGGCGAAAGGGGCACAGAGCATAATTAATAGTCTCGGAATTAAAAGTAGGCAGGGCGCGAGGGGAAAGAGAGGAAGGAAATGGAACTTGCTTCGGTCCCCCTCCACTTCCCTACCTACACACGATCTCATCCATCGACATCCCCTCATTTACGCCACGCGTTAGGGGAGCTTTCGAAAGCTGAAGGTTAATAAAACTCGCCAACGCACATCACTGTCAGATACGTGGGGTGCTCTTCAGATGGATCGGCACCACACCTGTGCAGTCTGAAACTCGAGTTCTGCCGCCAGCACAGCTGCGCACAGAAAGGTAAAGGAACACTTGGAGACAACTAGGTGCACATACAATGAGCCGCTTCGAATGCTGGGGTGAAGCCGTCCCCTGGGGCACAATTATCAATCACCTGTCCGCTTTTCGGGAGCGTTAACTATACAGGTTGTCCCATTTATTTTGACGACCCACAATAACTCCGTACCGGGGCTCCAAATTACTAAAAAGTGTTTCATACAAAAATTGTATAACTGGAAAGGGGAAATAATACTGCTGGAGAATCAGCTTTATGGCATTATTCATTAGTGAGATACGAATACTAACCTCAGTTTTTTTTAAATGGCACCATGTACACGTTCCTCAAACGTTAAATGAAGTCAGAGAGCACAACTTTCAGTAGGGCTTCAGAAAAGTTGGAAGTTACCGCAAATAGACTATAACACTAACTTCAACATTACAATAAAGCGCGCCGCTGCCGGTCGAAGGAGAACACATGAGAGTAAGGCGATTGGTAAGGGAGTCAGTCGGCTGATCCATCAGCGGAACACAAGGTGACGATCCAGCCAGCCGCAAGTATGATTGCGATGAGATGGAGCTAGAGAGCCGACAGAATGCAGCAATGAAGAGGAATGGTGAAAGCGGAATTTACCGCGACAAAATCCATCAGCTATCGGCAGCGTCCACTATGTTTCTCGTATGCGAGAACCCGCGCGCAGCCTCACTCTGAAAGAAAATATTTGGCAGTTTTTACAAAAACTATTTGGTTGGTGATTTCCAAAGCGAATTTTCGCTGTCGGTAAAACCAGATCGTGAAGCACAATGACGCGTTTATTGACAAGTACTAAAACAATTTGCAGTAGAGGTCGCTTACCATTTGTTTAGTGAAAAATAAATGTTTATTGACTGCTAGCAGATATTTAGCTGGCAGCAATAGCATTCACTTCGTTCACGGTAAAACATTTTGCTGTGACTTCAAAACTACATCCGTTATATGATGCGCATGCATTTTGACGCATTTGAAGTGGCCACCTTCTGTCTGGCCACGATGCACTATTTGTCCGTGTTCGTATTCTTGCACCACAAAACAAATTAATTCGCTAGGGATATTCTTAAGGAATTATGATGGATTACATAATTCCACTATTCCGAGTAAGTAAATGCTACAAATAAGTAGTTCCAGAAATTATGCTTTTCACGCGGTGAAGTATACCTACATGCCTTGTCGTGTGTACCACATATTATATTTAAGTTGTGTACATGTTCAAGGGAAAGCTATCCACATCAAACGAAGGGGAGCAGTAGTATCACACTGAAGTAGCATTTGAGAGACTGTGGGTTCGATTCTTAGTCTGATCGTTAAGATTTTGGTTTTAAATTTATGTTAAACCATACCTACATACCAAATCCCGTAATCTGCAGACCCCTTTTTGAACCACACTGACAAGTATTGCTGCTAGCCTCGTAAAATTTCTGCTGCGACTAACGAACACATCATTGCCTTAAAACACACTGAATTCTTTGGTGACCACAAACGTCATTTTGTAGTTTCCACAAAATACCGAAATGACAAAATAAAATTGCAGGCACGACAAAATCTTTTATCATGTCTATATTGACAAAACAATTTTGTGATCGCCAACCAAATTTTTTAGGTCACCAGAAAACCGTTTTTCCAGTGAATAGTCGTCATTTCAAATATAATAATAAAAAACACACCATAAGAAATGTCACTACTTACTTGCATCAATTTAGTTTTCCAGAAGGTAAACTTTATGTTTACTTAGTGTATAGAGTACAGACATGTCACTTCACGCCACCAGGATTTTAGTTGTTTCTAGAAGAAACATGTTTATTTTTATTACGTGCAGTACGTCAATGCAATATACACAACATCTGCAACGTTTCCACGTACTTACGTACGTATATAAAAACTTAACTACGTTATATGACATCCCCTTCGATATATATCAACACGTATGTGTCACATTTTGTTTAGTAATATTGGTTACGACGTCATCGGAGATTAAAAGGTTAAGTGTGCCGACCTGTATATACATGCAAGAGATACAGCATATTTATCAACTATCCCTTGTTTCCCTTTACTCCAGAGTCTCAGTCGATAAACTGTTAACGAGAATTCTTCAAATAAGTTTGTGAGTACTTTGTAGCCGTCTGGATTGAAGGTTTGTAGAAAATGGGCGGAGTAGGGATATAAACAGTTGAAAGGACTCCAAACCGCAAATAAATAATACAAAGTAAGTAAAGAGGCTATTATTGGATAATAGTGATTTTCAGCTTCTAGTAACAACTAGGTTTAAAAAAAATATGTTAATATATAATATGTTTTAAAAAATATGTTAATATTCAGTTTTTAAATGTCAATATTTAATCAGTTAAAAGACATACATTTTTTACGTCGTTTTAAGCCCTTTGTATGTTCTATATGAGTATTCGAATCCTGCGAACTGCTTACACGAAGAAAAGTTACAAAATGATGTCTGTTAGCATTGAAATGTTTAAGAGCACCAAATGTTAGAAGTACGGAGACTTAATATTGCATTCTGAAAAGAAAAAGTACAACAAATGCTGTACATTCACGACGCGCGGCGTGTTCATGCTGTGCATATGCGGCTGTGATTCTTTGGTGTTGCGGGCGTGGGAAAAGTTCTCTCTTCGGCGCGGGTACACGCCACCATATTAATATTATTTTTTTACTTCGGAGACTGAACGTCGACATCCGGCGAAATCCTCATGGGGCAGCGGCAGGGTATCAAATAAAGCAAACAGGGCGAGGAAAAAGGATTAGCCAATCGAGCTGTGTGTACTCTGAGAAGTGCGGGCAACGATGGAAGTGAAATGTAACCCCCATCTCCTCCCCCCTCCAGTTCCCAGATTCCCGCTGGGCCCGTCTCCACGGCCCTTGTCACTGAGCCACCACGTCAGCAGAGTGGATGGGAATTGCTCTGTACATTTAAAACAAACTTCGCGTTAAGTAAGTGCCACGATAGGGCACTTGTCAGCTAGTGCAACACTGTCATAAATACGAGCTGTAATATTTCTGTGCTTCAGTGACGTCGCAATTCTCTGTACGATACATTATCNGCAACACTGTCATAAATACGAGCTGTAATATTTCTGTGCTTCAGTGACGTCGCAATTCTCTGTACGATACATTATCGGGTCCATGTCTGTGGCATGAGCTGTATCACCTTCTTTTAAGTCGTATGTGATTTGGCTAATTCACCTTGCAGGTTNGGGTCCATGTCTGTGGCATGAGCTGTATCACCTTCTTTTAAGTCGTATGTGATTTGGCTAATTCACCTTGCAGGTTTCGTATTGGCTCAGTGATAAAGTGGGCGTGTCGAAGTGAAATTCAGTTGCAGAGGTACAATAAATGAAGTGNAGGTTTCGTATTGGCTCAGTGATAAAGTGGGCGTGTCGAAGTGAAATTCAGTTGCAGAGGTACAATAAATGAAGTGCTTCAAATTTAGCCCCTCAGTGATTATTACATGTGTGAATTTTTTCCTGCATCTACGTGTATATAACAGTGACCGAAAAACCTCGTGAAATAATATTTTTCTGTTCTGAGAGCTACACTGTGCCCATGAAAAAAAATTTAGAACTAATCATCATTAAGCAAATTTTTATACACTTTTGGTGTCTATAGAAGACAAATTCGCACGATATCTATATAATTTTTTCTTCCTATTGAATAATTATCTTTGCACCATCTTTGATTATCTAGGGGTGGATTGATGGTCAACTTCTCTCCTTCTGCCAATCTTCTCTCCCAAGATAATGGCAATTTGGTTGTTTATAGCCTAATAACTTAGGTAATTTTGATCTGTCTGTAACTCGTTATTTATCTTCTGCCATTGCGTTACAGGAAAATATTGCAGTACATTTTGTGTTGTTTGTGGTAACAGTTCNACTCGTTATTTATCTTCTGCCATTGCGTTACAGGAAAATATTGCAGTACATTTTGTGTTGTTTGTGGTAACAGTTCGGTTGCTGCTTGACTTTTTATAGTCTGTTGTTTTATAGCTCATTCTGAAAGTTTCTTTAAGACATCAGCTATTTGTATACGTTGTATTTAAATAACTTACATAAATTAGTATTTTTATAATTCCGTTTGAAAAATAATGAATGTTTGGGCGACATTGCTATACTAGCATGTCAAGTGACTTCTGTTTTAACGTCCCCTATACCTTGAAATTGCACTACCTCCTGCGTTCTATCTACGAGGCAGGATCCAATCACATTTGATCTCGTGGCCAGTGGATGGCTGTATTATCGCTCCGGATTGCAGCGACGTGGAAGCAGGATTGAATGGAGCGGTTCTGCTCGCTCCCGGGGAGAATTGGAACGAGCCGCTGAAACTTTCACTTGTGTTCCCTTATTTGTCTGGTCGCGCGTAGTCTTCGATACGTGCTGTTTCAATCAGAGCGGTAAGGCTTTTTTACGGCTTCCCTTTTTAAAGCTTGCGGCTTTTGTGGAATCCTGGTCAGTGCTTATGGACCGAGAACAACAAAACGCAGTTTCCACTTCGGCAGCTCTCTAAACTTTGGTGACTGAATGAAAAACCCAGCATATCACTGTCGTGCAAGTGAAAAGTAAGAAATAAATGAAATATTCTAAGTTTCAAGAAATAGAAAATAAACTTTCTTTTTGATACGAAATACAGGTGACTTGTTTCCAACAACTACTATAATCAGTGATTTTTTTTAAAATCTATAACATTATGTTTTTCGGAAATAAATATCCGTTTACATATATCACACAATTACACAGTTTTTGAATAGTGTAACAATATGTTCATAATTCAAAATAGTATCTTTCTGCAGCGACATATCTCTACCAACGACAAGACACTCAACCCATTCGTAAAGAAACATGGCTTTCGTGAAGCAGGGTAGCACCAGAACGTATTTCCTACTCTATCCTCGTTTTGGAACACCCTGCTCTTCAGTAGGTGACTTGGTTACATACACATGTGGTAGTCGGATGGCGCTTAGAATGGGTAATATGCAGGGTGCGGAATTGTTTCATACCTTAGGCCAATCAACAACTATTACGTAATTTCCCACGTCAGATTTGGCGAAGTCTGCCAAGAGTATAGACCCTTCCGACTGACGACCGATGGGTATTTTTTACACAACCACCGGTTCATACTTCAATTGTTACACAGTATGCGACAGCGGTGAAGGTTCCGCAATACGGAAAGAATTCGCAAAGGACACCGCTAAAGCAGGGCGCTTACTTGTTCCACTCGGATCGGGTCGACTCGGAACGGATCACCTTGGTTTTGGAAGAAGTATTTTGGACGCCTTACTAACGTCTAACAGCTTTCCTCTTTGGTAATGATCAACGTACATGATCCACTTCTCACCACACGTCATGGTGACGGATTAACGCGTTATTATAATTTTCATTCGCTGTTGTTTGTGATACTGTGATACTCCGTCAATTCACGCGGTGCCCAGTTGTCCATTATTTCCACTTTCTGTACTTACTGTAGATAATGGGAAATTGTAGGAAAATATGAAAGGCAAGTTCCCTGGCGGTAGTGCATGGATTTCCTTCTACATACGCTTTAAAGGTTTTGTCTGTATCTACCGTGGCTTTTCGATTTTTGTAATCGGCACGAAATATTTCAAAAAACAAACTCGTTTCCCTTTTTTGAAATTGCATGCACGCCCCATCCGCTCACCACATTACGGCACGTTTTTCTGCTCTTATGTCCACGTTTTAAATCATGCAACAGAATTAACCAAAACCGAAGCAGTTTTAGCATGCCAAACAGATCACTGCTTTTGACACAATCAGTTACGTAAGAAACGGCATAAAAACTTCCTGCTATTATGATTCTTAACGAGTGCTTCTCATAGTTCCAACGGTTACGTACAACAGAACACAGGGAAAGTTGAATGCGGACACTGTGCCATTCGACCCTGTATTCCCGAACAACTTCTATATCAGGACCTAAGGTTGGCTGAGTAGTNTTACGTGCAACAGAACACAGGGAAAGTTGAATGCGGACACTGTGCCATTCGACCCTGTATTCCCGAACAACTTCTATATCAGGACCTAAGGTTGGCTGAGTAGTTGGTCGCTAGCCAACCACCATTCTGATCCCCGGTCCTATCCTACTCCCAACAGCCGGGAATTAGTGGGTCGGACAGTGTTGTGGTGTACAGTTTTTCTCGAGGTTCTGCCGTTTCCCCTCCACATTCTTTCCACCTCTGCTCCACCCTTCATCTCATCTCACCGCATCCATTCTTCCTGCTAACCTGAATGACAAGTATCTGCCTTGAGTAGGGCAATCGGTTCCAATCGAAGCCAGCCTTTCTCTTTAAGATGTTTCATTACCCTACCTGAATATGAGAACTTGAGCTACATGGGATGGACAAAATAATATGAACACCTGACATATACACAATATTTATTTATTAATAAGGTGTTGGGCTACCATTTGCTTTAAGAACAGCTGCAATTCTTCGCGGAATAGATTCGTAGAGTTTCTGAATAGTTTCCAACGGAATGTTCTCCCATTCTTGTACTAAAATATCCGTCAATTGCTTCAATGATGTTTGGAGATGGTAATCTGCTCCTCACTCTCTGCTCTAAANAGATGGTAATCTGCTCCTCACTCTCTGCTCTAAAACTCCCCATAACGGTTCAATTATTTTGAGGTCAGGCGATTGTTTGGTGATATTCTGATACTCCTCAAACCAAGACTGAACCTTTTTGGCTGTGTGTATGGGCGCATTATCACCTTGGAATATGGCAGTGTTTGGNAGACTGAACCTTTTTGGCTGTGTGTATGGGCGCATTATCACCTTGGAATATGGCAGTGTTTGGCAGCAATATGCTAACCATAGTAAGAACTTCATCATTGAGGATGTCAAGATATTCATTCGCAATAATCTGGCCAGTGATGTGAATAAGAGGACCAACTGAATACCACCATATAGCCGCCCAAATCATTACGGAATCTCCCCCATGCTTGACTGTAGGAAGCAGGCAGTCCTGATTGTAGGCTTNCATATAGCCGCCCAAATCATTACGGAATCTCCCCCATGCTTGACTGTAGGAAGCAGGCAGTCCTGATTGTAGGCTTATTTTGGGGTTCTCCATACATAAACCCGGCCGTTTGTAGGAAACAATGTAAACTATGATTCATCGGANACTCGTTATTTATCTTCTGCCATTGCGTTACAGGAAAATATTGCAGTACATTTTGTGTTGTTTGTGGTAACAGTTCAGTTGCTGCTTGACTTTTTATAGTCTATTGTTTTATAGCTCATTCTGAAAGTTTCTTTAAGACATCAGCTATTTGTATACGTTGTATTTAAATAACTTACATAAATTAGTATTTTTATAATTCCGTTTGAAAAATAATGAATGTTTGGGCGACATTGCTATACTAGCATGTCAAGTGACTTCTGTTTTAACGTCCCCTATACCTTGAAATTGCACTACCTCCTGCGTTCTATCTACGAGGCAGGATCCAATCACATTTGATCTCGTGGCCAGTGGATGGCTGTATTATCGCTCCGGATTGCAGCGACGTGGAAGCAGGATTGAATGGAGCGGTTCTGCTCGCTCCCGGGGAGAATTGGAACGAGCCGCTGAAACTTTCACTTGTGTTCCCTTATTTGTCTGGTCGCGCGTAGTCTTCGATACGTGCTGTTTCAATCAGAGCGGTAAGGCTTTTTTACGGCTTCCCTTTTTAAAGCTTGCGGCTTTTGTGGAATCCTGGTCAGTGCTTATGGACCGAGAACAACAAAACGCAGTTTCCACTTCGGCAGCTCTCGAAACTTTGGTGACTAAATAAAAAACCCAGCATATCACTGTCGTGCAAGTGAAAAGTAAGAAATAAATGAAATATTCTAAGTTTCAAGAAATAGAAAATAAACTTTCTTTTTGATACGAAATACAGGTGACTTGTTTCCAACAACTACTATAATCAGTGATTTTTTTTAAATCTATAACATTATGTTTTTCGGAAATAAATATCCGTTTACATATATCACACAATTACACAGTTTTTGAATAGTGTAACAATATGTTCATGATTCAAAATAGTATCTGTCTGCAGCGACATATCTCTACCAACGACAAGACACTCAACCCATTCGTAAAGAAACATGGCTTTCGTGAAGCAGGGTAGCACCAGAACGTATTTCCTACTCTATCCTCGTTTTGGAACACCCTGCTCTTTAGTAGGTGACTTGGTTACATACACATGTGGTAGTCGGATGGCGCTTAGAATGGGTAATATGCAGGGTGCGGAATTGTTTCATACCTTAGGCCAATCAACAACTATTACGTAATTTCCCACGTCAGATTTGGCGAAGTCTGTCAAGAGTATAGACCCTTCCGACTGACGACCGATGGGTATTTTTTACACAACCACCGGTTCATACTTCAATTGTTACNGAAAATAACATTTCTTCTTCTTCTAGCACACATGCCAAGAACCGATGACAAAATATTAAAAGTATGAAATTAAAATGGAAAAGTTTAAAAGTACATACTGAATTTAAAAGTTATAACAAAAAAATAATAAATAAACCAAGTATTCAAGTAATATTCTTTTAAATTTTGGTTTTGGACTGCTAACCTAAAAATAAAAAAAATCAAACAGTAACTAAAATGCACTCAAATAACAAATGATAAAAATTTATATATATATATACATTTTTTAAGAAATAGCTTAAATAAGGTCCCAAGAAAAATAGGATACTCATTTTGCATGAGAGAACTGTGAGTTTAACATATTAATAAAATACCTGCACTATTTTCTATCAGAACTATATAATTCTGTAAAATCTTTATTATGTGCTTTCAGTTGTCTCCATCCCTTAAATTATATTTTTAAATTTTGTCCTTTAATGTAAACTATTTTTGATTTTGTAGGCACGTATTTTAAACGATTATCTGGCAATTTTTTATGACCGGCTACTCTATTTACATTAACATTTATGCTTACAAATTGTTTTCGTTTCTTGCGCATGGCATTAACTAGTTAGCCTGCCTGAGTAAGAGATGTTTTCGCATAGTAATTGCACTCCCACCTTTTTAACTGACAACAATGGCATAGAGTGTGCATGTCAGATACAAAACTCATACTGCAATAATGAATGTTTCTCGATTTCCTCAGGTAAAAGAAAATAGATTTTCCTTTCACAAATAAATAAATATTTTTGACAGTTCATTATGGGTTTAGGAAAGTGAGAGGTGTGGCTTATGTAACAATATGTTGCACACAAGAAACAAGTATGAAACTGGAGAATACAACAATAGCAAAATAATTGTAATTCCAGGCGTATACGTGTTTGCGAACGAAAGCAAGAGCTTTCCTGCCCTTCTTCATTACACACTTCGCCCGTCAGCAAGAGTGCCAAGAAGTGAAAAAGATAGCAAAAAATATATATTTGTTATTGTATTTTTAAACGCATTTTATATTATTGTATCTTGTACCGCCTTTACATCCTTAGATTAAGTCACCATCTTTAGAAATTGTTCCTACAACTCTTTTCTTTGAAATTGCCTTTCCTAACAATCATTTCAGAGCAAAAAATGATAAGTTATTAAATTTAAATTTTTAAATATATTTGTTTACATTTTTACTAAACATTTTTATATCCATTTTTATTCTAGAAATCACTGTTTACAAGTTACAGGAAGAATTCATTTTACATTTAGTGCCACGACTTTTCATAATTCTAAGACTCAAGGAAAATGTTTGAAATTAAAGCATTTGTCTTTTTGTTTGAAATATTTTTTATACTGTCGAAGCAGAAAAAATAACAAAGAAATAATACTAAGCGTGTTAATGAACAAAAATGTAAACTTGGTAGAAAATAAATTACTAGAGTTTCAAAACTCTTTCAGATGTTTACTGGTGTATTTTTTAATATTTTTTGAGATAAGTATAGGGGCGAATTCGTGGTACTCATCTACAATATTCATAGATAAGTGTACATTTTAATCCACCTTTCCTACAGGTGAATGTCTTCGTGCAACTTTTACGGTATTTATATGACGTAACGTAAAGTTCAATGGGTGCCGGTATTTTATATTTTTTAATACGAACCCATCATTTGGGGTACAATTCCAGTCTCAGTCTGTTGACAACTGGTTTCCTATCAAATTTTGAACGTGGTGATGTGTTCGAAAACAATTACACTCTAAATTCGAATCAGTGGAAAACCACTGATTCGCAGTGAAATTCAACTACTCGAATCAGTGAAAATGGCTCCACTTAGAATCAGTGAAAAACCACTGATTGCTTTAGTGAACAAAATTCACTGGTTGAATCCGTGACGTGAAATAATTTCACTGATTGAAGAAGTGACAGCCAACTGTAGTGGCAAATTAAATATTGCTTTTATTGGATTTAGCCAAATAACTACGAGAAATAAACATATTTATGATAGTTTACTATTTCTCTTGTGCAATTCACTGAACCTTAAAAATAAAAATATTTCTGGTGGTGGCCTGGATTGGACATGCACATCCTCGCTTTTATGCCATTACCTTACCATCTACGCGAAAATATACGTCTTAAAATTCTTTATAGAAGGCGTACATTTTTCAATTGTACTTTTCGTTTATGGATTAATTGGTATCGTTAGGATTGTTAAAACAAATAGTGCATATGAGTGTACTCTCTTAACCACATTTTATACAGCTTAAACCTCCAAACAGAGCACTGTGATGATTACATGAAAACGAAATGAAAGACGTAAAAACGGAATGAAATGCTGGATGTTCATATTACCTCGTAAACTAAACACATTTTAGAAAGTATTTTGTATTGGTTTTATTAGTTTATTCGTTGTTATTTCACTTGGTACACGTTGTTTAACGGCCATTTTTAAACATTGTTGGACGGTCATTTTTACACGCTGTTTAACTTATCCAGCAATAAATAAAAAACACTGAAAAACATTGGAAAAATGACTGATGAATGAGTGAAAAATGTCACTGAATCGATTAGTGAAGGAAAACTGGTATTTTTCACTGATTCATCAGTTAAATTCACTGAAAATGACTGTTGAATCAGTCAGGTACTGTTAACTTATTGAAACAGTGAAATTCTCACTGATTCAGATAGAGACGTATATAGTTCAGAGCAATTTCTGAGAATAAGGAGACCTATGAATTTAGTTTTATTTTCAATTATTTTGCAAAAGAGTAATATCTCATCTTTGGAAAAAATATTCATTCACGCTGCCATCGTAAATTTGAAGTACAAATTTCCTTCACTTCAAGGAAAGCATCTTAGAAAACAAAGCAGTTTATAGCAAAACTCCTAATGCCGGAAGAAAATTTTTTCTTTACACTACGGTGGCAGTGAGAAAAAATTTCTCCCATAGGTGAGGTATCACACTTCTGCAAAATGTTCAGCAAAATTAATTTTTCATCAGACTTACTTTGCTCAAACATATACTCTTCTCCTACATGTCAGTTTTCGAACGNTTCAGCAAAATTAATTTTTCATCAGACTTACTTTGCTCAAACATATACTCTTCTCCTACATGTCAGTTTTCGAACGATTTTCGAAGTTCAGAAATTGATAGGAAACGAATTCTCAACGACAGAAGAGTTTAACAGTTAATTCCGAATATACTAATTCCTTATTTTTTCAGATAAAACACTTGCATGCCTAGTATTACAGATAATTTCATGTAAACGCCTTAAAGGTTGCACGAAAAGAAAATTCAGATGTAATCTGGACTGAAGTGTTCAGTGATCTGTAAACACTGTAGTGGATTATTTTACTTTGATTATGACACTGCTGTACAACAAGAGGAACGTGATTATCCTGTCGATATGCAGAATAATTTTGTTCATCGTTTGCATAACAAACACCCCCCACCCAAAGAAATAGAAAGAATATTGAAACTTGTCCTTCACAGCCTCTCAGACAATCGACTCGTCTTTCTGTTCCCAATAAGAAAAAAACATTTTCAAAACAACGTTTCCACGTCCTCTCTTCTCCCCACGCCTTAAAATTNTTTAATTACTTAATTTTGACATAAATTTTAGTATATAAACTTATTAATTATTTTATATAGTTTTTATGTGATGTTTTTTCCAGCTATCTAAACAATGATATGTAGTTACGAATGTATTTTTAAACTAATAAATGTTTGTTACCTTTGAAATGTTTCACATTTAAAAATAAAGAAAGCTAAGTTTTAAGTTTTGAAATCATATTCATAGTCGTAAAAAAAGTACTGGGCCAATATTCAATATTTTACCATTGCGCTAGCACATCTACGCGAGACGAATATCTTCATGTNCTTAATTTTGACATAAATTTTAGTATATAAACTTATTAATTATTTTATATAGTTTTTATGTGATGTTTTTTCCAGCGATCTAAACAATGATATGTAGTTACGAATGTATTTTTAAACTAATAAATGTTTGTTACCTTTGAAATGTTTCACATTTAAAAATAAAGAAGCTAAGTTTTAAGTTTTGAAATCATATTCATAGTCGTAAAAAAAAGTACTGGGCCAATATTCAATATTTTACCATTGCGCTAGCACATCTACGCGAGACGAATATCTTCATGTNAAAAAAAAGTACTGGGCCAATATTCAATATTTTACCATTGCGCTAGCACATCTACGCGAGACGAATATCTTCATGTGTGTATAGGCCTAAAAAGAACTTTACTTTTTCAGAAAAATTATACGTTATATTTTTTGTAATGTTAAAATCTTGAATGCGCCTAAAATTTTGTTTATTTAAAATCGGCCATCGTCAATCTTATTTGATTTTGTCGTATTTTAAAACTATTATATTGAAAGATAGGGAAGAGTGTTTTTGTTCCAAATTGACCATATTTTTTTATAACACTCGTGGATGCAAAAGCTTAATGTTAGCGAAACACGTCAACGCAATTTTTGCTTAGTGAGGCTATTCCTATAGTGCTATGACATTTGAAAAATACACTACCCTTTAGATGAATGGTTTTCGTATATTTCTGACTGTTTTTTGTTAACGCTGTAATATAATATTTTTAATGTATCTTCACAATTTTTTAATCAAAGTGAGTGAAGAGATTTGTGAGGCTCTTAAGAGTGAGGTCTTGAGAGTCGATGAGGGTGAAGCGAGGTGAGTATGGATCAGCGCCGGAATGAAGGGGCGAGGTAAACGGGAGATCCCCGAGAAAACCCGCAGACCAGCGGCATCGTCCGACACGATTCCCACATGCGAAAATTCGAGGGCGACCTCCCCGGGAATCAAACCCGGTTCGCCTTGTTGGGAGGCGAGTAGACAAACCACTTCACCCAATATAGGATACGTTAGTTTGGTCGCTAAATAAGTCGTTTTACTATCCCGTAAAAAAAATTTAAATACCCTTTATACTAATTTAAATGAATAACTTACAATTTCTCTGTAAACTATAATATTTGTTCCACAGACAATACACATTTAAAACAAAGAGAAAATAGGTTTGTTGGTAGTGGTGGCTAGTAAGAAATAGATAAAAAATAATANACAATACACATTTAAAACAAAGAGAAAATAGGTTTGTTGGTAGTGGTGGCTAGTAAGAAATAGATAAAAAATAATAAATAAAATGTAAAATATTATTAAATAAAATTTTTGTACGTAATTTGTAAAGGAAACGCTTCCTACCAATACATCTCCTTTTTCAGGTAGAACTGGCGTGGTTTGAATGTCTGTCCAGCGCACAAACAAGGTGCGTCGTTGTCCGCGTGGGGATTTTTCTAGACTTGTATACGTTTTGTTTACATTTTGCGGTAGGGTGAGTAGTGGGTNACAATACACATTTAAAACAAAGAGAAAATAGGTTTGTTGGTAGTGGTGGCTAGTAAGAAATAGATAAAAAATAATATAAATAAAATGTAAAATATTATTAAATAAAATTTTTGTACGTCATTTGTAAAGGAAACGCTTCCTACCAATACATCTCCTTTTTCAGGTAGAACTGGCGTGGTTTGAATGTCTGTCCAGCGCACAAACAAGGTGAGTCGTTGTCCGCGTGGGGATTTTTCTAGACTTGTATACGTTTTGTTTACATTTTGCGGTAGGGTGAGTAGTGGGTAGCGTGAAAGTAGAACTTTAGGAGGGATTCAGAAAAGTTCTAATATAAGTAGATACCATACACTGTAATGTCACATAAGTTGTAGAACAGTCAGCCGGCAACTACTCTCGATCTCCTGCAGCACTGTATGATCAGTGCCTAGAATTTCGTCGGTATGAGCAATTTGGTACGTGTATTATTCATTAGAGATTTCCGTCTTACTGCACTAGTGTTTCGTAAACTTTATAAACTGCGAGGTGCACAATGATGACATCTGCCGCTCTCGCAAGAAGCCTTTCTGGCAGTAAATAAAACATGGAAATGTCATCATCACTCACCATTCAACCTGCTCCCTGTCTGTTTAACATCAACTCATTGGCGTCCTTTAATTAACATGCCGATTAATGACATTGTTACAAACATGAAGGAATGATGGAAGCAATTACTTTGCACTACTTACAGAGAGGTTTGTAAGACATAAACTCCTTGCCTGGAAACGATTCGTTTGACAGTATCCTAAGTGATCTACATAACGTTGCATAATAACAACCCGAACTTTCAGTTATGCCATTATAAACTTTCAGTAAAACAATATTCACTTACAATTCAAATACCAATACTTTTGTAAAAACAGCTCAAAATTTCCTTCGCCGACTTCAATATAAGCTTTACATCTTCGTGATTACTAGAGACTCGAACTATTGCGAGCTCACGTGATGAGATAAAATGTTTGTATTTTTTCATTCTTATTAGTTTAGTATTTGAACAAGGGATGTTTTGAGACACCCTGGAGACATAATACGTCGACAGAGACCCCTTTAAAAAAGACCTACTAGCATGAAAATCATTCAGTAGTAAGATTCAGTTTCACAAATACAGCACTCACTGAGCAAACGAAATCTGCTCGAGTATACAAGTACAAGGGCGGTTTTGATGCAGTCTAGGGACCTTGTTCCCTAGGTACTTTTTGCAGTATCTACACATCTGTATGCTCAGCCGTTCTATTGCCGTTAGCGTTAGGCGCGGCCGGAACGCCGAAGGAGACTTACGGTAATCGGTCGGCGAGCGAAACGGAATGGGTAAACCGTGCGTGTGCGTGTTTGTGCGCGCGCTCTCTCCTGCCGGCCGCGAACAAAACACGAACGACAGGCGCAAGATAGCAATATCGTTTGTTTTCGCGGGATGGGCTACCCCCGCGTGAAGGGCGAGGCGAGTAGGGGGTGTGTGATAGGTGACGTTCNGGGGGGGGGAGGCTGGGCGGGACACTCGCTAGCAAAATAACCCCCGATAATGTTACTTTCCCCCCTCGCTATCCCCCGCGCCCACATGCACATACCCCACGACTCCCAGTATATGTGTGTGTTTTATCTATATGTGGGAGGCGTGCTGTGGGGCGGTATTCCAGTTGTAATAGAGGCCTCGTAATGAACATTACAGTATTTGAGCCTTTATATTACGGGTTCGATGGTGAATGATGAGTTAGCGGGCTATTAAAAAAGCCTGGGAAATGAGATATGGAAAAAAAAAACACGTACAGCGACCAACTCCAAGGGGTCGGGGAGGGAGCGACGTATCGTATATAATAAAAAAACAGAAGGCGCAAAAAAAATTATCAGGAGTGGAAAAAATATAAAATATGGACATAACTAGAGCAGGAACATTTTTTGGAGCTCGCCCAGCGATAAATGTCCAATATAAAATGTTCGACGTTATCAATATTATGAGGGAGGGCGCCCTGGTAATGGGTGCGCAGTAATGGCCGTTATTGCGTTATGCTGAATGGAAAAACAATACTTTATATTTATTATTTGTTCGTTTTTTTCCCCTGCCATTCCCCTACCGTTCGCTTCTGACTCGCGTGTGTTCGCATTTTTACCATTCAATCTCTCCCCCTGCCACCCCACCTTTTCTGATCGCCCTTGTCCTAGCCCATTGCTAGCCCTTACTTTTTATCTGGTCGGTGTTATTTTTTTACGCTCTTTTTTCCTTCTCAGTTGCGCGCGATGCGTCAAGCAGGCGCGAGCGAATGTTTTGTCGGCGGAACAGTTTCCGTTTAACCCATCCCACCTGCAG